>CM041764.1:9600525-10163025 GCA_023373885.1 Hestina assimilis
TTCCGAATCCATCATGTAACCGGTCTCTCAACTGCCCTAACCGTATAGTTATAACCCTGAAATCTATACTTATTTTTAATTATAGACTATTTGATATCTAGTTATATCGCACATGTTGTTTTCAATGGATATCATAAGCATGTAGGAATACTGAATTAAATTTGAGCTAACATACAGAAACATGCGAGTTCGTTCCTACCGCTTCCGATATACCAAATAATGATATAACATTTCTCAGAACAACCGAAACAATTACCCTAAAAACTTCCCTTTTATCATTTACAATAAAACGCCATTTATAACAACGGTATTTGAGGGTAAAATTAGCCCCTGAATATTGTGTATGGTCTAAGTTAAAGAAGAAAAAATTTTATAATAAATTTTATATATTTTATTGTATCTCAATTTCCGTACCAAGGAAACAGCCTTTAGAATGTCAATATAGAACAGCGCCCTTTCTGTCGTAAATTGCGTAATAACACAACGAAAGTTGTAGTCTCGAAAATCCTGCTGAACATTCCGGGAATGTAACATTCTCGAACCCCTTGTTCTGCTCTATATAATGGCGAGCTGAGCGAAGAGCGAAGAAACACAAGCGATACAGGTAATCAATTGAGATACCTAATGAACATCTTCTCTTGTACCATTCTGCGTTACAATTGAGCTGTGATTGCAAATTCTGTTCTGTCATTAAAATAAAAATCCAATTAATGTCTCACTAAGAGCCATCATGTGTTTTAATCCAAATTTGTGAACGCCAGCCCATAACATTTAAATACAAATTTAAATTTCATTTATTTTAGGCTTCACCCATAAAAAATATCTACACTTGAACTGAAGCACAAATATAGTGACATAAAATTAAAAATCCATAATAAATTCAAAATATAAAATGTAAGAATAATTAGTAAAATTAAAAATCAAAATTCTTTAAAATTCAATAAACAATATACTAATTCTCTCTACTAGTAGGCAAATAAATAAACTTATTTTAATCTTCTTCCTAGCATTATTCCCGGTATGATACAAGTATATACCCAGGGTCTGCTTATTATTCCTATCCGGATTTGAGAGATTACTAGTTAGAGTTCCGTAGCCAAATGGCAAAAACGGAAACCTTATAGTTTCTGCTCATAATCCGTCTGTCCGTCCGTCCGTCCGTATGTCACAGTCATTTTACTTGGAGACCATTGGCTCAATCTATACGAAATTCACTAAATAGGTGTATTCTATGAGCCGCACAACGATTTTGTAATGAAATCTTAAAAAATATATAAGAAATTAAGAGGTAAAGCAGTGCATACATGTAAATGAGTGTTGAAAAAAAAATTTCCAACGTATGCCAACGTGTTAGGTATCTTTTGGATAGGTCTTTTAAAATGTAAGATAAGGAGGTTTGCTTTTGACTCTTTTCTATTAAGTCAGTAGATGTTGAGATATTAGCTTCTCAAGTCGTAAAAATTATGCGTCAACCAAATTTGGGAACTATGGGATATAAAATTCTGGAAAAATTTTAGCTTGTAGAATACCACATGAACTTTCATCCACATTTAATTTGAAGAAGATAGGTCAACAAAATTTTGAGATATATAAGTTGTTCCAACTTTGTTTCTTTTCATATTACTTTCAATAATTACTATAAATTTACCAACTTTATTTTGGCGGTTGATTTTAATTTGTTATTATTTTTAAAGTCCTTAAGATTCTTCTTCATAACTCAGCTGCGGAACCCTTTAGTTTCAACTGTGCGTGGTGCACAATGCACTTGACTAATAGTTTTTTATATAGAAGCGAATGCCATCTGACCTCCGTAACTCTAAGGGCAAACCAGTAACTTCATTGGATAAGAACAATTTACTTATTCAGAGTTAACGATTATTATCAGATGTTATGTGACAACAATCGACCGACAGCTTAACATGCTCCCTCGAGACACGGTGGGGAGACCCCGCAAGGACAAGCGCCTAGACCGAAACAGATATTTGTAAGATCCAATGCAAACATCTGCCCGGAGCGGGAATCAGAACCCACAACCTTCGAGGCTAAAGGCAGACTTGCTACTCACAAAGAAATTTACCGCCCATTTAATCGTTTCATTGTAATTACCGCTCATCGCTCATGACTTGCACCCTCAATTGTTTTTACTAACTCCACTCTGGGTCATGGGCCGATTATGAATTATGAGGTTCCGGGAAACTCACCTGTTAAATAACACGCCCGGGAAAGTTTTCTACGTAATGGTTTGACCAGGTGTTTTATTTCTGGCTGTTTTTTTCCTTATCGTTTACCTAATTAATATATTTCGTTATATCGATATTGTATAAGACCACATACTATATATACACTGATATTTATAAGCATTATTAAGTAAATATATTTCTCCGACACCTATATGGCGTTTTGGGTACTGAGTCTGCCTCGGCTGTGGGCTCGATTCCCGCACGGGCAGATGTTTGCATTGATCCTATAAATATCTGGTTCGGTCTGGGCGTTAGTCCTTGAGGGTCTCTCCACCGTGCCTCGGAGCTAGGCTGTCGGTCCCGGTTAATTCCACATAATATCGGTCAATAATCGTTAACTCTTGTTATGTAAATTGCTCTTATATAATGAGTTCATTGTTCACTCTTAGGTTTACGGAGGTCAGATAGCAATCAATTGGTTAAAACTAGTAACCTGTCAAATCCGGACAAGAGTAATAAACAGACCCTGGGTAAAATAATACCGGGTATAATGCTAGGAAGAAGAAGTAAAGATATTTCTCTATATCTATGTCTAGGATAAAACTTGGGGATATTAAAAATTCTCAATCCCTTTAGGCTTTAAATAAACATACTTATTTCTGCATGAGAGAAAAATTCTAAATAAAGAAATGAGTCTCAGTGCTAAAACCGAATTTATATTAGTTAAAAAAAAACTAAAATAGAGTTGGTTACATTTTCGTAAGTACCTATGGCACTCTTTCTACTAGAGGTGAACTTAACCTGGACGTAGCAAAATCTATACGAAGCTGTCAATTGATATTTTAAAAGACCCTTGGTGTCGGAAAAAAGTTTTATTACACTTTTTCAAGTTGGAAGCTAGAACGCTCGGCTCTGAACGTGTAACAGCGCGATAAGGAATTCGTTTCAAAAACTGGAGATTCGTTAACAGAAAGTAAATAATCAATTCCACATATTTATTGTAATGTGATTATAATGTACTGATCTTTTCTTTGATTTCATTTCTCACGTATAAAAAATATGGACATTTAACATCACTCGAATGCCAGAGCCGTAAAAGTAAGAAAAAATAATTTGAGAGACACTGGAATCCAGAGACACTGTTATTAATCTTAAGATTGAACTGCAAGCTAGCTTCATGTCTCTTTATACATCCGAGTTACTTCATTTTCTATATTTAAATTAACATATAAAATCTTTGATCCCCTAAATTTAAAACTGCAATTTTCTGAGTTAACTAAAATATAGGAAGGTTTGGCATTATTATTGTCCCACTGAACATATTTCTTAAGGTTATATGCTTTTGTTTTGTTATTAACATTGCTTAGTTAATTGTTTGTTTGAAATATTGTTTATATTTAAAAGTGTTATTTTATTTAAATTGATTCGCTAGCACGGACACGCACACGCTAGCGAATTGTATTATTAATCTTAAATTATTCATTTTATTTATTCAAATATATAAGCCTCAATAGCTCAATGGTAGAAGAGGCGGTTGTGGGTTCTATCCTTTGGCTATTGTCGTAGCCACTCCTAGCACAAGCTTCGATTATATTTGGAGGGACACCAGGAATATAAATAATGTCTTTAAAAAAATTAACTCATTCATTGGGAAAAATTAGCTTCAATGCTGAAGAATTTTGACCTTTATCGATGCATAACTATGAAAGCATTCCGAAATCACACCCCACGTAACAAAAAAGATCATTAACATGGATTCACAAAAAGGCGAAGGCAAAAAGACATTCGAATTGAGAAGCATCTGCTTTTAAATTAACATTTGTATTTAATCAATCAGTTTACATATTGGCTAAAACATTTATCTTGATGTACAAAAACCTTCTTCATATAAGGCTTGGGTGGACATTGCACATTCCTACAATAATCAATCAATAAATTGTATCTGGCTTACTTTATTTTTTAATATACTGGAGTCTTAATATTGCTGGATCTCATTCAAGACCCAAATTGTATAACAAATAATACAATTGTAAACATATATTTGAAAAGAGTAACTATCGAGTTTCTTGTCGGTTCTTCTCGATAGAATCAACCTTCCGAACCGTCGGTAGCGTTTGACTATTCAAAGTACTTTTTAAAAGTTTACTTGAAAAAAATGATTTTGATTTTTGATCTAATACTACTACAAAAATATAAGAAAAAAAATTAACTATTAACTCATCGTCGTTTTAATTATAACTAAAGATACGACTAAAAATTTTTATAATCAAAAGTTACCTTACCTTTTTATAGAAATCGAAAATCAATTATGGAAACAAATTACACTAGGAATAATAATTCTTAACTTCGAAACAATAAATTAATTTGTCTCCGATCAGTTATCTTCAAAGTCTGGATAAAGACTGTCCCTTATCAGACGGCATTCTCTATATATACCAGTGAGCCCACACAATACTCCAACTAAAATTATATTATAATCAATAGTACTAAATTCTCTTTACACGGATCATAGAGCGCCTAGAAACGATAAGTATGAATAGCGATTGAGACTCATTTATTAATTGAATTTGGTAATAAAGAATTACAGAAATTAAAATTTGTTTTTTATAGAATAAGCATTGTATAACACACATATCCTCCTTGTGCTGCAATGGTTCTTAGGCTATTGTGATCTGTTACATAAAACAAGACGTATTCAAACTATCAAATGATCAAACTATTTAGAGTTCACTTATAATACATTTTTATACTACTATGACAACTAATATACACGAATAGAAATCACTGAATGACTGTCCCTTAAATAGACTCCTGCTATGGGAAGCGTGTATAAAAGCCGCAAAAGTTCTAACCAACTACTATAATTGGACGCAAATAAGCAACACCATGTCAACCCACACGAATGTCGTTTCGAGAAAAACGCGTTTGAAAATTTTGAACAACTTGCTTTATATGATACATAAAAAAATTTTTATGTATTGGTCAAGTTTTTGGCAATTTCAGATTTATGTAAGTTATTTATACTTATTTTCACAAAAAATAAGCATACAAACTGCATATTTCGTATATAATATAACCCAAAACTTTTAACATAATACATAAATTTCATGATTAAAAAATGTCTTTTTAGAAGTTTTAAAGCTTAAAACCCTACAAATATTAAAGAAAAATGTTCTTCAGCCGTTTACCAACACTTCTGCATATATGATTCAGTTTTTTCAATTTCGTGGGTTGACATGGTATTGCTTATTTGCGTCCAATTATATTCTAGAATCATTTGAAATTAAACTTTCATAGCAAACTTATTTGTTATAAAACAAGAAATACTCAGGCCATAATATGACATCCACGTCTTATCCGGGCGAATGAATCCAAACACCAATAATTAAAATACAGCGATGAGAAACTAATAATGAACTGCGCGCAACGAGTGCCGTTGTCTCATCCAGAAAACATATATCCATGTAAAGCGTGGGCGAACTCATTACTCGTCAAATTATTACTTAGTTAATAGATTTGCGATAGAATATGATTTTTACTATAAATCTATAATAGAATAGAATGTGGGTTATAGAAATTTATTAATTTAGCAAATGTTCTTACTCTGTATAACAATTGATGATAAGAAAAAAACCATCTCAAACAGTAAATCTACTTTACTAACAGTCAAGTGTGTTCAATTATTTGACGACATTGGGGCGCACCACCGGTCGCAGGTTCGATTGCCCCTCGGAGCAGATGTTTGTATTGACAATACAGGCATGCTTTCCGGTATGGGTGTGATTGTCCTTGTTATTGTGTATGTTTCCGGATCCGCGACACAGGATACAACTATCCTAATGGGGGCCGTAGAGTGTGTAGCGTTTATTTATTTATCTATTATTTATTAAGTATAGAATAGACGAAATTACCGCTTCTCTGATGTGTATTATTTTAATAATTTCTTTGTGTTATATGAACGTCACGCCCTATCAATTAAAGGTCACAATTATCACGCCTATCTATCTCACTATTTTCGGATATACACGAAATATGTTCACTATATACTAAATAGGACAATATAATATATAATTATATTTACTATGATAGGTTTTTGACATTATATGACCACAGCAGGATATTTAATGGTTGGGTTTTTTTTTATGTTACTAAGTTGGCAAACAAGCACACCCATCTGATGTTAAGCGGTTGCCGTAGCCTTTTAACGCTTGCAACACCATTAGTAGGTGTCACTCACACGTTGCCAACGTCGAGGTTTTGGTTATCGAGATAATAATTCTTAAATCTCTTTTGCCCAGTAATATAATTGTTAACAAGAAAGCATACGACCCACCTGATGGTTGACTCCTTTGCCCAGTTATTTCACTAGCTTACAGTGTTCTTCAAACCGAAACCCAGTAGTAATGCCAAAAACGCTACTGCTCTGCGGCAACATATTATATTTATATCATGGTCCCATTTTTAGGTTTATTAATAGATTTTTACTGGAAACTAATATAAAGTTTGTGAATTATTCATTAAGTTATAAGTTTTGTTTCAAACTAGGGCAGTCCGGACAGCCGAATAAACACGACGAAGATAGATAACGGAGGGTAAAAAGAGTCTTCAGTTCAATTTATTTTAAAATAAACTTTTTTTTCCTACCTCGATGTAAACTTCGGTTTTAGTCCCTTGTACGAGGGAGAAAAGTGGCCGATTCTCTCCTGGCAAGATGACGCTAATTAACTCACTTTACTTCCCAGTTTCCGGTTTACTACGGTTCCCGGTTCGCGACTAAAAGCGAACTTTTCATCGTAGGATTTAACCTAAATCGTATACGCACTACGGAAGAAAAATAGGGCATTGTCACCCGCGATTGTCGCTTCAACTTTTTTTTCCTACGTTTCTCCGTAGGTGGGTAGTGTACTATTGCATTCCCTCAATATCTACCCCGTAAGGCATTTCACGTCAGGCCATTAAGGCCAATCTAAAATCACTTTATCGAATTAAATAATTAACAGTCAAGTGCGTTGTGGACCACGCACAGTTGAAACTAAAGGGTTCCGCAGCTTGGTTATGAAGAATATAAATAATAGCGAATTAAAATCGACTGCAAAAATAAGCTGGTAATTTCATAGTAATTATTGAAAGTTATATGAAAAACAAAGTTATGGGAAAACTTATGACTTTAAGAGATAGTATCTCATCAACTACTGACTTAATGAAAAAAGCCAAAATCAAACATCCTTATCATTTTAAAAAACCTATCCAAAGATATCTCACACGTTGAATTTTTTTTTCAACACTTAGTTACATGTATGGACTGCTACCCTTAATTCTTATTTATTTTAAAATTGTGTCAAATATTCTACCGCAAAGCAGCAGTGTCTTTGGCGTTACGGCGTTCCGGTTTGAATGGCACTGTAGGCTAGTGAAATTGCTGGGCAAAAGAGATTTGAGAACCATTATCTCTCGTGTCAGTGGCACCTACTAATGTTGCAAGCGCTCATAGGCTACAGAAGCCGCTTACCATCACGTCTATACTTACTTGCCAACTAAGAAAAAAAAAATAGACATACAAATACCACGATACACGTGTTAAGAGATGTCTCGTTCCCTTTTTGCGTTGGGGATTAATAAAATACAGCGTTTCTTTTTATTGCCTCGTCTAAATAAACCGAGCTTAAGTCTAATATATGTGATAAATAGACGTTTTAGTAAATTATTTATCAGACAAACGAATCAAGGACGACATTGAGTAAATAATTCACGCTCAAACAAACCGGCAAGTTTGTTGAAACTTCATCATTATCCAGTAATACGATATACGAGCCATTAAAAGTCAAAAGTTTTTTAATGTTTTTGTTTCATATAGACTTTTTTTTTCATGATGGTTGGCAAGCAAGCATACGGGCTGCCTGTTGGTAAGTCACCGCAACGAAGTGGGGAAAAGTTGAAAAGGGAAAAGGAAGGAACAGAGGCGGTGGGAGATTGGGCTTCCGGCGCTATCAGCCATCGTATGAAACGTAACAGTAATCTGTTACTTTACACAAATTTAGTGTGAGAGGGAAGTACTTCCCCGGTCGTCTACCTATTAAGGTTTTGACATAGAATACCATTTTTTGACGCGATTAACAGAATTGAACACAGTGTTTTGTTTTAATTTATAATTAATTATCAACAAAAAAGAGTTTCTTTACTCTATGCAATTCTATGTTCATCGCAGACAAAGTCTCGGGCAGATGCTAGTATATAAGTCTATTTAAAGTCTTCTTCAAAGACATTTCTCATTCCATTTCACATACACATGTGTAGCATAATCGATTATAGCGTATTATCGTAGACACGTGTAGCGCGTAACCTTGAAGTAGACGTAGAGCCTTCGTCACCATTGTTAGAAATACAAAGAATATTGCCTTGTATGAGTTTATAGATTAGATCCAGACTAATCCAGACTTTCAGACTGATATTATATGGGACAGTTATTTTGTCTGTCTGTCTGTTACGCCTTTACGCCTAAACCACTAAAGTGATTTTCATGAAATTTTGTACAGAGATAGACTAGGCCTTGGGACAGGACGTAGGCCTCTTATCGCAAAGGTTTGAAGGGGTTGAAGTAAAGGATAAACATCTGTATGGAAGTTCGACATTGTCGAACATAAAAAACTTTAATAAAACTTTATTAATAATAATTACACACTCAATGGCATTATTATAGTGATATACTGTGTCGGGGGTTTGGAAACACATACAAGGAAAAACACGCAGACCTCAACTCATACCTGTATGATCAATACAAACGTCTGCTCCAAGCGGGAATCGGACCCGCGACCTGTGGCGCTTAAGGCAGATGCGCTACCGCTGTGCCACAACATTGTAGTTTGTGTGGAAGTTATCAGCCTATGAGCGCGCGCAACACCATTAGTAGGTGCCACTCACGCGTTGCCAACCTAGAGATATTTGTTCTTGAATCTTCTTTGCCCAGTAATTTCACTAGCTTACAGTGCCCTTCAAATCGGAACACAGTAATGGCTAAGCGCTACTATTTGGCAGCAGAATATTTGACGCTGCGGTGCCACCAGTGTGACTGATTGCACTGGTACAATAATCTTTATCAATAATCAATTTTAGAAGTCATCAAGCGTCGAGTATATAGACACCTTTTCCCCAAAGGTCAGCAACGCATTCTCGACCCCCTTGGTGTTGTGGATGTTCATGGGCGATAGTTGCCACTTACCATCAGGTGGAGCTATCTGCTCATTTGCCCCTATATGATATAAAAAAAAAATCTCTACTGTGGCAGATATTATCCCTTATTATAAGACGGCCGATGGGGTCGGCACGCCCCGACGCCTAGCGCCGAATTTTCCAAAGTTCCCCTGAAGGGGAGAAATGTGGGTTCGAAGTTTGTGTCAAAATTGTTTCACGCAATCAAAGCCGCCGACAGAAGCTAGCTTATTAGTTTAAGTTTCGAATTCAAATCTAATTTTCAAACATTTTCTAAAAGTTAGAAATAAAAAGAATGATGGCAATTGCTATGGGAAGCCGAATCAAGATAAATCCTACAATTTCGGTCTAGACTTCTTTTATTATTTAAGTTACACAACTATATCCTAAGAAACTCACGGATCATACAGATATTCAGACTTTCAGTACTTCAGTGGAAGATTTTTTTGTGACTTTGTAAAATTTGTTTGCATTGAAAAGGCACTGAAACTAAAGCGATTTGAAAAATTCTATCACTTTTGGAAAGCTACACAATCCTGGATTATATAAGCTATATTATATTTTCAAAAACTTAGGATCCTTATGAAAATTCCAATAATTACATTATTACATCATTGGAATTTTCGTAAGGATCCCAAAGTGTAAAAAAACGTTGAAAATATTCTTTAAATCGAACTACTGCTTTTCGCTAGACGCATATGAAAGTATATAAGGTAACTATGAACGCGTGATACTCGTATTACATGCGCTTTGCCATCCCAAAAGATATGAGGAAAGGATTGAGAAGGGGAGAAAAGGAAGAAGGAATATAAGGACCGAGAGATTGGGCCTCTGGCGCTGTCAGCTACAGGACGTCTAACTGATAATGTTAATTTACGCCGTTTTTCTTTGATAGGGTAGTAGTTCCCGGTCGAACCGGGCCATTTGTACTGGGAGAAGCATGGTTCTGCTACCGAAGCAATATCACTTTCATTTTGTTGCATTATCGTATACACTGATACACTTAGGACCCTTCTATGTATTTGAAATTCTAAATTTATATTTTATTTATTTCGTAGGTTGGTCGTTGTGAAAGAGACAATTAAATAGAAAAAAGCCTTATAAGGGTTTTTTGTGGTGTGAGTGCTCTGAGTTGTGAGTTTTTGTATTTATTAAAATACTAGCTATACCCGCTGCTTCGCTCGCGTGGTCTAAATAGTTATTGTTTAGTTTTTGTTTTACAAACGAACAATTCTTTCGCTTTATTATTGTGTTTATGTGCCACCAACTCACCGTATAGCATCGCTCGCTCGCGTTTTTTTTTTTTCTTATTACTCGGTTTGTATGTATCGTATCGTGATTTTAAATTGTCTGTGTATGTTTTAAATGTACTGTAGATATAGTAGATTAGGCGCGTTCAGCAAAAAAAAATAAACAATATCTTTAGCTTTTTAATATTGGTATATGATGTATCTACCAGATAACTTCTATCGCAAGCTGTGTTACAAAACTTCTTTACAAAAATGCTTCTACTCTACCAAAAGTACGTACATTTGAAAACTCGCGCTAAGTTTGAAAACAATCTCTGAATTGAAAATGAAATCTTTAAGCGTTTTGATTAAAAAACTAAAGCAAAAAAAATTGAGAATCAAATCGATTATCAGCAGAAAAAACTTACAGTCCTTAACCTCAGTTCCTAGACAACCTTGTGAGGCGCCGGTCTGTCTGGTGGGGATGGGGGTGGGGGGTAGCGAGCGTGTTTGGGTGAAACATATGATGTATGTAATTCTGTAGTAAAATTTCGATTGACACATGATTTTCATATAGATTTAAGTATTTTATGAGTGTCTTAAAAAAGCATTACGATGATATGACCAATTATTTTGTTTCGTTTATGATGTTTGATAGGCGACATAATAAGTCTGATTCTGATTCTTGTTCATGTGTGTGATATGCATTGATTAGCTTGGTTTTTATGAATATTGGTTATGAATTTAAAATAAAGGTCAAGGGACGTTTGTGTGGTAAGGGCTATTATAAAATTAGTGAATACCTTGAGGACACCATACCTTGGGAATAAATTAGTCACTCCAAGCTTTTCAGTGAACGTAATATGTAAATTACTTTGACATATAAAAAAAAAGATGTAAGCCCCCGAGTTAGTTTCGCCGGCTCTTCTCGGGTAGAGGTTTAATTTTAGGTAGTAGAATCTTGACTTTCAACAAATAAATATTTGAATTAATGGTTAATAAAGCCATGTCACGTTGTATGTAGTACATGGATGACTGAGCTGTGCTTGGTATTTTTTTATGGGTCGATCGTGTTTTTGGAAATTATAATTATCAAGTTACGAATTACATAATGAAGACATATGAATAATTTTTTACAACGCAATCTACTGAAGTAGCTTTAGTTAAGCAAAGCTTACTTGCTGAGTCATTACAAGTATTGTTACACCCCAATAGATGTAAGCATGCCTCATATTTTCTCAAAATGAAGTTTTCATTCCCTGAAAACACGGATAAAACGGTATTCTCGAAAAATTTGTCCCAGGTCAATTTATCACCCCCAAAACACTTTGCATACTAAATTTCATTAAATCGTTAAAGCCGTTTCCGAGATCCCAATCATATATATATATATATATATATATATATATACATATATATATATATATATACAAGAATTGCTCGTTTAAAGATATGAGATGTAAAATCGTACTATTATAGAGGTCATTTTGTCGTCTTAATGACTTAGTATATATAAGAAGCGTTTATTTGTTTGTGTTTAATGAAAACGATTAAATTACAAACACAAATACGTTTTATTTCATTCCTTGTCCCCGCCTGCAATACCTTTACCTACATTCAAGTTATATTAATACTATTATCAGGTATTTTTTTATATGTTACAAATTGGCAAGCTAACATACGGCCCATCTGATAGTAAACGGTTGCCGTAGCCTATTTTTTTTTTTTAAAGAATACTAGCAATGCTTTTTCAAGGCATTACTAATATTCCTATTGCCCCTCCAAATAAGCTCGAAGCTTGTGCTAGGAGTGGCTACGACAGTAGCCCAAGGGGGTCAGGATCGAACCCTCAACTCTCGCGTTAACGGTGCGAACTCGGCCCTTCTACCGTTGAGCTATTAAGGTTTCATATTTGCGCGCTCAACAACATTAGTAGGTGCCACTCACGCGTTGCCAACCTCGAGATATTGGTTCTTGAATCTCCTTTGCCCAGTAATTTCACAAGTCTACTGTGCCCTAAAAACGGAACACAGTAATGCCTAAGCACTATTATTTGGCGGTAGAATATTTGACACTGCGGTGGTACTTACCTAGTCGGCCTCTTACAACAAAAGACCTACCACCAGTAAATATATAGCCAAACGGCAAAAACGGAATTCTATTTTTTTATCATGTCCGTCTGTTTATCCGTCCATACGTCTCTCCGTATGTCATAATCCTTTAACTGGGAAACTATTGCCTCTATCTGTAAGTACAATAGTGAGGTAATAATATAAATAAACGTGCAATGCGAATTGTCTACGATCCCAAACTCACGAACGGTCTAGAACCCTTAAGTCTAAGTAGAGACTTTGCCTCCTGCATATATAAGTCTTTCCCATAACTTAGTTTTTTCATATTATTTTTAATAATTACCATGAAATTACCAACTTAATTTTAAGGTCGATTTTATTTCGTTAATACTAAAAAGGCTTAAAGATTCTTCATCATCAATCTGCGGAACTATTTAGTTTCCAGAGTACGTGGTCGACCTCGCACTTGGGCGGTAATTTTTTTAGAGCCGCTGTAGAAAAAGCTGTAAAAAAGCTTAATTCTGTAAGCAGCGTAAGTATTAATAACTTATTCCAAATTACATCTTTGCACCCTTTACAATAGAAACTTGTACCATGGAGCGTTAGTGCAAAACATTTTCTAAAAGATATTACACCCCGACTCATTGCCTCCACAGGTAACAGGAGGCCTGGTTTAATTTTCGCCCAAAGTATCGGGATTGCGATTCTGCGGGGAAATGCAGCTAGCATTCTAGCCACAATTCCCCGTGGACATGATTTGTATAGTTTTAATTATTTGCATATTATAGTTAGTATTGAATTTTAAATATGTTATAATATTTTCCGTAAATAAAATGATAAAATGAATGATTTGACACCGGTGTGATGATTTGACATTGAGGGTAACGAGTCTGCCTTTAGGACGGTTGCGGGTTCGATTCCCGCTCGATCAGATTTTTGTATTGATCTTACAAATATCTGTTTCGGTCTGGGCGTTTGTCCTTGTATCCCCATCGTGCCTCGGAGAGCACGTTAAGCTGTCGGTCCCGGTTGTTATCACATAACATCTGATAGTAATCGTTACCTCTTGATAAGTAAATTGCTCTTATCCAAGACTAACTGGTTCGCCCTTAGGGTTGCGGAGGTCAGATGGCAATCGCTCTGAGTAAAAACTAGTAACCTGTCAAATCCGGATAAGAGTAATGCAGACCCTGGGTAAATATTCGTAATACCAGCGATAATACTAAGAAGAAGAAGATATTTTTGATTTGTTTTTAAATTAAAAAAATATATAATATTATAAATCTATACAAATTTAATACTTTATCATATTGATTAATTAATTATCAAGCCCATTCAATTTAAACTAAGCTTAAAACTTACGCAAGCGGATATATAAGAATAGTAATAATAAGTCCTGATCGTAAATGCCGGGGACTCGGTAACAGTCAGCTCTTCTAAGCTCGAAAGCTTTTATGTCTGTAAGTTTTTAAAAGTTTAGTTAATCGGGATCATCTGGCTGACCTAAAAGTCAGATATGGGGCTAATTCGAAGCAATCTTTTTAGTGTCGTGGCTAGACGGAGCTGTGTTGACCTGGTTAATGTGTCTGTCCGATGGTGATAATGAATCACTTAATTAAGTTATCTTTAATAAGTATGTCGCACTAGCTCTGCCGGTTGACTTTGTCTTTTTAGATAAAAAAATCTGACTTTAAAAAAGTTGTTTCATAAGCAATGCAGAGTACTGTTGCGTTTCGTGCCATCACTAAAAGCTCCGAAAGCCCAATCTCTCACCCCCTCCGTTCCATTCCTTTTTTCCCTTCTTATCCCTTATCTCCTGTACCTTGGGTTGGCAACGCGCGAATGATACTTCAAGTATCACAAACATTCATAGGTTGCGGTGGCGGCTTACCATCGGGCGGACCGTATGCTTGTCACCGTCATGAAATAAAAAAATAACCAAAAAGACCAAATCTATATAGAATAGAATATTCCTGTTGCCACTCTTAATAAGCTCGTAGCTTGCGCTAAGAGCGGGTACCCGAGGGGGTTAGAAACGAACCCGCAACTCTCGCGTTAACGGAGCGGACTCGGCCTTTCTACCGTTCTGCTATTGAAGTATAATTAAAATAAACTTAAAACAAAGTAAATCGGTTCTAGTCTCTCCCAACCGCAAAGAGCGTGTAACGACAAGCAACCATCACATCTATCCCACATTCCCAAAACGTTACTGAATCAACCAAAAGCTATATAGTAATTTGATGTCTATATTCGCCATTCGTACAAATATTTCCCGTTTTCGTTTTATGCGTTACGTGCATATTGATGACGTCATCATTACGTCGGTTATGGCCCCGGGGATAAATAAAAATATCGTAAAACAAATCGTAAATATACCCGCTCGTAAATCCCGTAAAAAACGCAAGTTATGATGGGGGTGTGTTTATTATTTATCGATGTGGATAGTGTGTAGTTTTGATAGGTTGCATTTGGGTTGTATTTTGAGGTATTTAGATGATAGGTTGTGGGTATTGTATGTTATCGAATTTTGATTCATGTTTTATTAAGTAACCCCCGATCAAAAAACTGTAATATGCCATTGTGGTGGCCGCCATCTTGGATTTGGAATTTATCACATTTATGATATTGTTATTTATTTATGTATTTTATTTATGGTATTGTAATTATCAAGCCCTTTCATTTGATGTCTATATTGACGGAGTTATTAAAAATATGGCATCCGCCATTTTGTGACGGCGGTGATTTGGACCGATTTTCGATAAAAAAAAATCAAAATCGGTTCATTCATTGGGGAGTTACGATGCCACACAGATACGTCAAACTTATTACACCATGTCGGTTTTGCGTGGCGGATAGAAAAAGTAAAATAATTACAGCCTGAAAATGCCCTACGGCTGGGCAAATAGTTCTTTGCCTATTAAGGCGAAGGATTAATCCACCATTATGCTCCAATGTGCATTGGCTGATGTATAAGTATTAGTTAACTGGTGGTAGGTCTTCTATTGCACGAGGCCAGCTAGGTAGGTACCACCGCAGTGGCAGTTATTCTACCGCAAAACATTATACTGTATTTCGGTTTTAAAGACACTGTAGCTATTGAAATTACTGGGCAAAAGAGATTTAAGAACCAAGGTATTGAGGCTGGCAACGCGTGACTGATACCTAATGAATACAAGCGCTCATAGGTTACGACAACCGCTTACCATCAGGTGGCTTGCCAACTTATGCACATAAAAAAGTAAACAAATACGGGAGGTAATTGCACATTAAAGATAACACAATAGCGAAAATGTATGAAATTATTTCATAATGCAATGAAATTGTTTCAGATTTGCATAATATAATTTAACTTTTGAAACTACGCTTTCCACTCGTATTAACTGAATTTAGGTTACTTGTATCATATAAGAATTTTATCTAACTGTACTGTAGTCAAATGGTTCAAGCAACACCCTTATAAGAAAAGACAAGTTTATTTAGAACGCAGCAGAAAATAGTACAAAACATTAAAAAAAATAGAAATAATAATAATCAAACAATAATAAAACAATGAACAACTATTTCATTAAAATACTTTTATTATAATAAAAGTGAAAAACAGTAAAAAAATACATTTATTACGACGTTAAGTACGACTCTTATGCAAAATTAGTAAAAGTAACCGTACTGTTGCGTATTGTTTGAGCATCGGAGGCTTTGCTTTTTTTTCTTTTTTTTGTTTTTGTATTTTTCTTAAAAAGAACATTAGCAATGTTTTTTCAAGATATTTCTAATATTCCTATTGCCCCTCCAAATAAGCTCGAAGCTTGCGCTATGAGTGGGTACGACCATAGCCCAAGGGGGTCAGGCTCGAACCCTCGACTCTACCGTTGAGCTATTGAGGCTTCAATTTCTGAAGTTGGCAGCGTTTCTAATAAATACCAGAAATAATGCTAGGAGGAAAAAGAACCGGTTAATGTTAGGGCAAACCCGGTATCGTTAGATACAGATTGATAATTGTATCCATCACGGTTCGTTTGCTAAATGCCTAAGCCAGCGATAACGCGTGCTTAACCCCTTAGTTATATAGAAGTGGTCACGTTGTAATGCCTAGCAATGCAAATTTATCATTCATATTAAAATGAAAATTATTTCTTATATTCAGCGTACAAAGTGTCCCACTTATTTGTTGAAAGTCAGATTCTATCATCGACTCGAAAATTAAACCTCTACATGCGAAGAAAAAAACTCAGCGGTTTACCTACATGTTTATAATTCTTCTGTCCGTGTGTATGTAACTGTAAGTCTTCCTAAACCAGTGTGTGTGTTCCAGTGGATTCGAGAATAGTTTACATTCACAATTGGACACACTAAAGGGCGCTGCTATCTGATCTGTGATCTGATCTGATTTTTTCGGGGCAGGACAACGTATGTCGGGCCAGCTAGTTTATATATTTTTTTATTTTATTTTATTTGACTCAAGTGCTTTTCAAATAACCATGTTATTAGCTAGTGCTAGCAGTGGCCTGAGTGGGTCAGGATCGAACCTGTAAAATTTGCACTACTTTATAATAATAATAAACGCTGCACACTCAACGGCCCCCGTTAGGATAGTTATATCCTGTGTCGGTGTAACACATACAAGGACAAGGACAAATATACCCAGACCGGAAAATATTTCTTGCACATATTATGTATATTAAATTTTTATTTTATATTAAATATATATATTTATTTATTTATTTATTTATTTATTTATTTTTTTAATGGCGTTATATAATAGTTTTGATTCTGAAAATTTTGTGTCATGTTCTTCTGATGGCAGTGAGGATAGCTTTCATAGCACATTCATTCCACTAAATGAGACCTTAAAATCTTGCATCCTAGATGGTCGTAAAAACTTTAATGTGGTACACATCAATGCTCAGAGTATTCCGGCACACTTTCCTGAAATGCTAGCGGCGTTTGATGGTCTCAATCTTCAAGCTATTCTTGTTTCTGAATCCTGGCTCAAACCCTGTCTCCCCTCTACTTCTTACTCTCTCCCTGGTTACCACTTGATCCGTAATGATAGAATCGATAGGGCTGGTGGTGGTGTTGCAATTTACTTACAATCTAATATTCCTTTTACTATAATTAGTTCTTCAGCACAGCCACTACCTATAGATTCTATTGAGTATCTTCTTATTGAAGTCACATTATCAAGTTCAAAAGCTCTCCTAGGTGTCTTCTATAGTCCCAGTTCACATGCTAACTACTTTCATACTTTCGAAAATTTAATTGAAACTTTAACCCCATTATATCAACATAATATTATCATGGGTGACTTTAACACTTGCTTGCTCAAGAATGATCACCGCACTAGTCAACTTACTTCTATCATTAACGCATATAACTTGCAAATTCTTGCTCTTAACGCTACTCATCTTTTTCCAAACTGTACACCTTCACTCCTGGACCTTATTATTGTTTCCTCTCCTGATTTTGTTAATAAACATGGACAATGCTCTGCAGAAGATTTTTCCTACCATGATCTGATTTTTCTCTCGTATAATATACGTCCACCAAAGCATAAAAATAAAATAATGATGCTACGAAATTTTGCTGGTTTGGATGAAAAAGAGTTTTTGGAGGATGCCAAAAAAATTGATTGGTCGATTGTTATGGACGCTACATCTACTGATACGAAAGTTGCTTTATTTAACACACTAATTAATCAACTTTACGATAAGCATGCTCCTTACAGAGCAGTTAAAGTTAAGCATTTTCCTGCCCCTTGGCTGACCGATGACCTGAAGATACTTATATCTAAGAAAAACCGTGCCAAGGCTAAACTTAAGAAGCATAATTCTGAAACCAACCGCATGAAGTACAAGACTATTCGAAATCGCTGCAATAAGTTGTGTAGAGATGCACAGCGCCGCCATATCCATCAATCCGTTGAGAATGTAGATCCCGCAAAAGCGTGGAAATTTCTGAAATCTATAGGAGTTGGAAAATCATCACTCTCTCACACTTTTCCTAGCAACATTGACCTCAACTTGCTAAACCAACACTTTTCATCTTCTGCTTCCCTTGACAGTCGTCTCAAACTAAGTACGATTGACTATCTTTCAAATCTTCCAGCTCCTGATTATCCAGCTTTTAGCTTCAGTCAGTTTGATGAGTGTGATGTTAGGAGAAATATACTGTCAATTACATCTAATGCTATTGGCTCTGATTGCATTAGTCGTAAGATGATCATCCCTATCCTTGATATTGTCTGTCCCGTAATTACTAGTATCCTTAATTCTTCTATAACTTCTGGCACTTTTCCCCACGACTGGAAACTTGCGAAGGTGATACCTATTCCCAAAAAAACTAAACCCTCCGACTTTTTCGATTTACGACCTATCTCAGTATTGCCTTTTCTCTCCAAAGTCCTTGAACGGCTTGCTCATCACCAACTCAGTCAGTTCTTAAACAAAAATCATATCCTTAGTCCTTTCCAGTCAGGTTTTCGTCCTGGTCATAGTACGACTACTGCACTCATTAAAATTACAGATGACATACGCCTAGCAATGGACAATAAACAGCTCACTACCCTCGTTCTTTTAGACTTCAGCAATGCTTTTAACTCTGTCGATTTTGATATTCTGATAAGTGTTCTTATTTCTCTTAACATATCTCACTCAGCAACTGAATGGTTTCGTAGTTATCTACAAGGACGCCGGCAGCGTGTTCATATTGATCAGAACTTTTCTGATTTGTGTGACGTCAGTGCCGGTGTGCCTCAGGGTGGCGTCTTGTCTCCTCTCCTTTTTTCTATCTTTATTAATTCTATCACATCAAAATTAAATTCTCTCTACCACTTATATGCAGACGATCTTCAAATTTACTCTTCAGCTAAATTAGATGATCTTACGCAATCAATTACAATAATTAATTCTGATTTATCATCCATAACAAATTGGTGTAAATCTTATGGTTTAACAGTAAATCCCTTAAAAACTCAAGCGATTATAATAGGGAGTCAACAATTAGTCTCCAAAATAGATTGGATTAATCTGCCTTCTCTTTCTTTTAACGGTATTGTACTACCTATTTTGGACACTGTAAAAATCTCGAGTCCTATTTGACCGAACGTTGTCATGGTCTCATCAGATCAATAAAGTGAGTAGGAAGATGTTTTCGGCTGCAGGGTCATTGAGACGCTTACAAAATTTTCTTCCTATTCCTACTAAAATTTCCATAGCTCATTCCCTGTTACTCTCCATATTGGACTACGCCGACGTTAGCTACCTTAATCTCTCCGAAGAGCAACTGAATAAACTCGAGCGACTTCAAAATATTGCGATACGGTTCATATTTGGCTTGCGCAAATATGACCACATTTCAGATTTTCGTGTTAAGCTCGAGTGGTTACCTATCCGCCTTCGCCGGAATACTCATGTTCTATGCATTTTGTACAGTGTACTGTTTCACGACTCAACGCCCTTTTATTTAAAAAAGAAATTTAAATTTCTTGGAGATGTTTATCAAACGTTAAGATCATCTGACAATCTTAGGCTTCAAGTACCAAAACATAATACAAAATTTTATAATTCTTCGTTCGCTGTACAAGCCGTTCTTTTATGGAACTCGCTACCTCTCCACATTAGACGTGCTCACAACTTATCTCTATTTAAAAAACAATTAAAAACTTACTTTTTGAATCAATGACTATCCCTTTACTTTTATACTTGGCCCTTAATGATTTACTTTTATTATTTATGCCAAACGCCATATTTATTTGTATATATATATATAACGATATGTATATAGTTATTTGTTTATATATATTTATTAATATATATATTTGTATGTTTATTCATAATTATATCATATACTATTTATATATTTAAGTATTTATTTACCTATTTTATTTGTGTATACTGAAGATATTTGATTTAATATTATATAGATAATTTTGTTCTGCTCATCTTTTACGCCACCTACTTATGTTTCACAAAAATTCTCCTATACCCACAGGTAGTCTGGCAGAAATTGCTTTTTAGCAATAAGACCGCCTGGTTGTACCAATTTATCTGGTTTTGTAATGTCTTGTAAATTTTTTATGGTGTACAATAAAGAATTTTATTATTATTATTATTATGCTTGCATCGTCAATACAAACATATTATGCATCGAGCGGGAATAGAACCCGCGACCTGTGGCGTTTAAGGCTGGTTCGCTACGGCTGCGCCACAACGTCGTCAAAACCCCGACATAAGCATAAGTTATTATATTGCGCATAAGTAGATATATGATCAGTAGGTCTAGAAGCTTTAGACTCGGGCAGTCGACGTGTGACTGTAGATATAGTAGTCAGGCGTAGTTAAATATTCGATATCAACTACACTCAAACGGCGGTAGTTAGATATAAAATGTTGGTTCATTGACAGTAATTTTCTATAAATAATCACGCCGCGAAGTATCTGGGCGCATTTCTAACGATTGCGTCTTAGTGTGCGGACCGTCGCTAGGCGGTCCAACCAAACCTCTCTTGATCGTCATTATGTTGGCATTATAGTTGTATACCACCCAGCCCATTTGTAATTGATATAATTAATAGTTATAATTATCTACCCTACGTATAGTTCATGATTTCATGCTAAGATAAATAACCGTGTCCGCTTCTGATGTTTGAAAGTGACGTTCTGACAGACTGTTAACACGACATACCTTCATGTCTCTCACATAGTGGTGTTCAACTAACCGTCCTGTGCTTCAGAGGACACGTATATCCGTAACACGTACGTCCGTTCCAGCTGTTCTCAATTTAATAATAGCCACAACATTAAATATATTTGTTTTATGAGTAACTTGAACAGCACTGCCACTAAATAGACCTCTAACAACACGACAATAAAAAGAAGAAATTAATGTTAAAATGTATAAAATAAAATGTATTAGTTTAGTAATTTATACTATACATTAGGCTAATTGGGTAAAAATATATAAATAAATAAATATATATAAAAAAGACGGAACCGAGACGCAAACATGTATGTCAACAAACATACATAAATATAACAGTATAAAGTAAAATAATAATATAAAAAAAAACTTTTTACATGTTAATATCTTTTGTAACGCTTTTGATCACTAAATTTTACTCTTCATATATTTGGACGCCAATAAGCAATACCATGTCATTTCGAGAAAAACGCGTTTGAAAATTTTGAACAACTTGCTTTATATGATTTTTTATGTATTGGTCAACTTTTTGGCAATTTCAGATTTATGTAAGTTATTTTACTTATTTTCACAAAAATAAGTATACAAACTGCATATTTCGTATATAATTTAACCCAAAACGTTTAACATAATACATAAATTGCATGATAAAAAAATGGCTTTTTAGAAGTTTTAAAGCTTAAAACCCTACAAATTAAGTTAAAGAAAAATGTTCTTCAGCCATTTACCAACACTTCTGCATATATGATTCAGTTTTTTTTAAATGTTGTGGGTTGACATGGTATTGCTTATTGGCGTCCAAATATATGAAGAGTAAAATTTAGTGTCGTGGCTATGAAGAGTAAAATTTAGTGTCGTTTATTTATCATACTGGGTGCCTTATAAATTTTTTTAAAATATCCTTAAGGAGTAAACAATTCAGTAACCGCTTAAGTCTTAAGAAACGAATAATACCTACTTACAAAGAGACGACCCCATAGACGTTAAGTTGATGGATTTGTTTTCTCATGCACGCTTAAACTGGGTCTATTAGGGGTCTGAGCTACGGCTATAGCACCTGTAAGGTCTCATTGTAACCCGACCCTTGACCTAGGTAATTAATGAATGAAAGAAACCGGTTCTTATAAAGCCATACTATTTTAGAAGATTTTTTGATGCGTGACAATTTAAATTAAATTGCCTGACAACAGTTACTTTTTAAAATATAATAGTATTAAAATTTTTACACAATTTCTTCTTAAATGATTTCCTAATATTTTACGAACACTTACAATACATTAACGGAATAATTATGTAAAAACGTATAAAAGCAAACATTTTATCGGCGTCGGGATGTGACGACCCCATCGCCCGCTGTTGGGATAACCTCTGTCACAGCAGAGATTATTCCACCAGTGCATTCAGTCACACTGTAGGTCTTATATTGCAAGAGGCCGGCTAGGTAGGTACCACCGCAGTGTCAAATATTCTGCCACCAAATAGTAGTGCTTAGGCATTACTGTGTTCCGGTTTGAAGGGCCCTCTACGCTAGAATTACGCGGCGGACGCGATTTAAGAACAAATACTCGAGGTTGGCATCGCGTGAGTGGCACCTACTAATGGTGCTGCAAGCGCTCATAGGCCACGGCAACCACTTACCATCAAGTGAGCCGTATGCTTGTTTGCCAACTTCTATCATAAGAAAAAAAGACATTATATGCACCTAAACTTTCACTTATTACTACTAGGCAAATTATGTAAAAGGAAATTTACTTATATATATAAAATAGCGATCAAGTTCTTACTGGACCACTCAGTGGAACTCAGTGGACCACTTCTTAGTGGAAACTAAAGGGTTTCACATCGAATTAAACATGATCGCAAAAAGAAGTTTGTAATTTCATAATATTTATAAATAAATACATAATAATTTAACAGTAAAGAAATTTCGGGCCGAGCCGAGCAACTGTCCGGAGCTTCGCGGACTTGAACAAATCTTCTGTGCAACTGTTTGTCCGTTGTGTTATCGAATAAACAATCTTAAAACTCTAAATTTTTTTATTTTTATTTCTTTTCTCTTTGTTTATTTTCATTTGTTTGGATAATCTCTGTAACAGCAGCGATTATTGAAACAGTTGAGTCAGTCACACTGGTGATAGGTCTTTTGTTGCAAGAGGCCAGCTAGGTAGGTTGACCACCGCAGTGTCAAATATTCTACCGCAAAGCAGTAGTATCTTTGGCATTACTGTATTTCGGTTTGAAGAACACTGTAGGCTAGTGAAACTAGTGGGCAAAGGGGATTTTAGAACCATTACTCGAGGTTGGCACCGCATGAGTGGCACCTACTAATGGTGTTGCAAGGGCTCATAGGCTACTGAAAACGCTTACAAAGATCTACTCGCCCGGAGTCTCGTAATGGCTAAGACTGCCTTTGCTCAGTATTAGCGCCTTAGCTAATTACGTAACAGATTCTCTAACGATATCAAGAACCCATATTTCACTTCAAACAAATCCTTATAAGTACAATATCACAATTTATTATAGACGAAGAAAATAACGCAATTTGCTTGGAACATTTCCTCAAAGGGTTTTCCTTTAACAAGAACAAGAAATGAATAATATCTTTAGATAAACTTTGATTGAAGAAAAGGCTCTCGTTTAGAGAAACTGATTTTAAATTTTTGTATTTTTATACAATTTTATAACGATAACGACTCTTGTTGTGGCGTGGTGGGTAGCGAGTCGCAGGGCTGATGTTTGTTAAAATTTCTGTCTTGGTCTGTGCGTTTGTCCGTGTGGGTTTCCCTACCGTGCCTCGGAGAGCACGTTAAGCTGTCGGTCCCGGTTGTTATCACATAACATCGTTAACTCTTGATAACCAAATTGCTCTTATCCAATGAGTTACCGATTCGCTCTTAGTGTTGCGGAGGTCAGATGGCAATCGCTCCGTGTAAAAACTAGTAACCTGTCAAATCCGGATAAGAGTAATAAGCAGACCCTGGCTAAAATAAAATACCGGGACTCTTGCGGCCGTAGCAAACATGCTTTATGTACGATGATCGTGATTTTGATACCCACTTGGGGCAGATGTCTATATTGACTATTCAAACATGTCTTCCGTGTGGGCGATTGGCTTTATACTTTCGGAACCCTGACACAGGGTATACAAGTTCATCAGGGGCCGTTGAAAATACATATAGCAGCGGACCAATGGCAACAGATAACATTTCTGAAAATTAGCATAGCGTGAGGAAGTAGGAACAAAATATAAATATGTACTTTTAATAATTTAATACTTTTAAGATATACATATATCCGCCCAGAGCAGGAATCAAGCCCGCGACCGCCAAGACTAAAGGCAGGCTAGCTACCAACACGTAATTCTTTCCTGATGTTGCAGATGTTCATGGGCGGCGGTGATCACTTAACATCAGATGAGCCCGCCCGTTTGCCCCCTCTTACATAAAAAAAAAAACAAAAAAAAACGTCACAACGGTCGTCAAGACCAGTAAATTTTATAACATAATTATGAGGGGTCGCTATAAAAATTCTTACACTTGAGTTTTGAGTTTATGTCTAGATAAAAAGGCGATGCCAATAGGGTTAATGTTGTACCATTTTACAAGGCTATTATATATCTAAATGCCTCGAAACATGAACAAAAAAATATACTAAATAATAAATCAAAGACCACTCAACGCTCAGCATTATGCCAAATCGGTCAACGCGTTTTAAGTTTTCGGTAAAAATAAACGAATTCAACCCTATGTATATATCGGGGAGCTTGCCAAGGGGTGGCGGGCGAACTACAAGTACTATCATTTTATACTCACACAAACGCAGAGATAGGGTTGCAACTAACGACTAATATTACTTTTTAATATTATGTTTTAGTGATAGTTAAAATGAAATTTGACTACATACGAATATTATTTGGGTAATTATCTAGAAATTGTTGTTTAGTAATTTTGTGTTTGAATAAATTTTTATCATTCTTTTTACTGTTATTATGTTATTTAGGCACACGTTGAACTGTATTTTGTTTTGAGTCTATTAGTGCTTAGAACAGTTTTATAATATATCTTATGGTTTAATTCCAAATATTTATCTCCCGTCAGCAATTTTGGCATCAGATTTCATAGTGAAATCGTAAATAACCTATTTTAAGCATGAAATGGTATAAAAATGCAAATTAATGTTCTGTTTAAAAAAAACTATCAACATGTGAGATTTATTATCGGAGTTATGTTAAATATAATGTTCGTATTCATTTTTTGTTACACAATAAGCATTTTAATTAGTATTTTTTTTAAATATTATATTTCTTAGTATGTTGCCAACCCTGGATTGCAGGGTTACGGCTATGCGATACAATTGTGCAGTATTATTGTGAATTTAATGGGCTCCAGAACAAACTGACTATAGTCGACTTTACTGGTAATATGGAATGGTGTAGCCGGCTAGACGCGATTCAAGCCTTTACTGGCCATATTGTCAACGTAAGTTATGGTCAAAAATTTTAGACAATGTTCCTAGTTTTAGTAAAGTATAACTATAATTTTTAAGTTCAGATTTTATTCAAGAGTTTTATTGGGTGGCCAATTAAGTGCAAAATACACATCCATACTCCATTACTATACAAATAAAAGTAACCATATAGGTCCGTTTCTTATCTTTTCATAGCTAAAATGATCGAATTATGATGAAGTTACAAAGATTTTATTTTAAAAAATTACAAAAATAAATAGTTTTAGCTGAGATTTTCTATTAAAATATTGAAGATATTCATTTCATTATAGTATTTAAGTAATAGGAGATAGCAAAGGATCTATTTTTTGCTAACAATTTGGCAGATTGGAAAAATAACAAGCTTGGTTTAGCCAAAATCTATATTGTACCCTTCTTTTGTCGATTCTGGGAAAGCGAACGTATATTATTTATGCTTAAAAAGTAATCTTTTGGGAACACAGACTTATTATATATAGACCTTCTATACTCACAATCTCCAAAGAATCCCTTGGGTTGGCAATGCGCAGCGCGCGCATTCATAGGTTGCGGTAACTGCTTACCATCAGGCGGACCGTATGCTTGTTAGCCAACCGTTATGAAATTAAAAGCACTATCGTATCTTTGGATATTTTTTTCTGTATGGAAGAACCGATCCTTAGTTTATAGTAAGTCAAGGATTGGGGCTTATTTTTAAACCTATGAAAAGAGGTCATTCTCGGCGTCTTAATCTTTTTTTTTACCGACCATCGGCGCTTAAGATAGCTACCGTTCAATCCTCCTTCCTAGCATTATTCCCGATATTTACCCAAGGGCAAACCAGTAACTCATTTGATAAGAGCAAATTATCTATCAAGAGTTAATGATTATTATCAGATGTTATAATAACAAGATAGACCGACAGCTTAAGGTGCTCTCCGAGGTGCGGTGGGGAGACACACAAGGACAAACACCCCAAAAACAAACGGGTATTTATAACAAAGCCGCGAACGTCGAGGCTCAAAGCAGGCTACCAGCACGCCATAAATGTTGTCAATGGTAATCGGAATACATACCGACTGAGAATATATCATTTTAAATTGTAATAACTTTGGATAAGACATAACTTAATATACCTCGACAGTTTAAATGGGTATTAAATCTTTTAAATGCATACGTAACGGTTATTATAATGTGAATCCGATGATTTACTGTATTAAGATTGGATAGCTTTTTAAATGGTTAAAATAAATAGTCTGCGGAAGATAGTAGGAGCAACTACTAGGCGAAGGGTACACAATATTTTGTATAAATAATAATTACTTGTGGTAGGTTTTTTGTTGCAACAGGCCAGCTAGGTACGTACCACCGCAGTGTCAAACATTCTACCGCAAAGCAGTAGTGTTTTTCGCATTACTGTGTTTCGGTTTGACGGGCACTGTAGGCTAGTGAACTTAGTAACATAAAAAGAGTTCATAATTATATAAATTTATGTATTTTTAAGTGACTAAGTTGAAAAGTAAGCATACGGCCCACCTGATGCTAAGCGATTGTTGTAGCCTATGAGCGCCTGCAACACCATACATTTATGGGTGTCACTCACGCATTGCCAACCTCGGGATATTGTTTGTAAAGTCAGAGGCATGTCGTAGAGTGAGTGAAAATTTTCAATTTTTTTTTTTTTTTTTATGTTAGAAGTTGGCAAACAAGCATACGGCCCACCTGATGGTAAGTGGCTGCCGCAGCCTATGAGCGCTTGCAGCACCATTAGTAGGTGCCACTCGCTCGTTGCCAACCTCGAGATATTAGTTCTTAAATCTCGTTCGCCCAGTAATTTCACTAGCGTACAGTGCCCTTCAAACCGGAACACAGTAGTGCCTAAGCACTACTATTTGGCGGCAGAATATTGGACACTGCGGTGGTACCTACCTAGCCGGCCTCTTGCAACAAAAGACCTACCACCAGTGTGACTGTGACTGATTGCACTGGTGGAATAATCTCTGTTGTGACAGAGGTTATCCCAACAGCGGGCGATGGGGTCGTCACATCCCGACGCCTTAAAATTTTCAATATTCATTAAACACACTTTTTTTTTTTTAAAGAATATTAGCAATGCTTTTTCAAGGTATTACTAATATTCCTATTGCCCCTCCAAATAAGCTCGAAGCTTGCGCTAGGAGTGGGTACGACAATAGCCCAAGGGGGTCAGGATCGAACCCTCGACTCTCGCGTTAACGGAGCGAAGTCGGCCCTTCTACCGTTGAGCTATTGAGGCTTAGTTTTAGTAATAAAACAGTCGTAAAACATACGAAACAAAATAAAATAAATTATTTACTTACGCTACAGACTTTAATTAAATGTACAACGTTACCCTACCAACAGATAACGTTTTTTCTAGACAGACTCCCAATAAGCCTGATCAGGTCAGGCGGGTCACCTCTTTGACATTGGTTTTTTGTCCGGCACTTGGTGATTGTGGATTTACGACTATGTCAGCTATAAGAAAAATTGATAAGGAAATAAGATAAAAACTAGACTTTTGGCTACAAATATTACTTTTAATATGTAATTTTATCAATTCATTTAGTGTAATACTAGCGGCCCACTCCGTCTTCGCACTGGTATAAAATATATAGCATATGTCATTCACTAAAAAAATTATTAAAACCGATCCAGTAGTTTTAATTTATTCATTACTGCCCGTGGCCCGCACCCGTTAAATGTAATTATTTACGATATCACAGTAGAAACCTCAAAAATATATTTTTTTCTCCACTATTATTATACATATAAACCTTCCTTTTAAATCACTCTATGTATAAAAAAAACCGCATCAAATCCGTTGCGTAGTTTTAAAGATTTATACATAGGGACAGAGAAAGCGACTTTGTTTTATACTATGTAGTGATAATCATATTTCAAATAAAAACTAGTAGCTTCCTATGACTTGCTTGATTTATTTAATATTTTTTTTAAAATAAGCCTTACAGTATTATGACCCAAGAGATTCTACTAACCCTTTTCCCACAAAGAATATTAAATATTAAAAATAATAGAATGGAATATTAAAAAAATATCGGTCAGTTCAGAAAGTACCATTCTGGCAGACTTCTCGCAGAAGTATCGTGAGTCTAGAGGGAAGGAAAGAGAAGTGAAAAAGGAAGGGGTGGGAAATTGGGCCCACGGTCCTCTCCCATCGCATGAAACGCAATACTCAAAAAAAAAAAAAAAAATTATTTTTATTCAAGTAGACTTTTAAAAAGTACTTTTGAATAGTAAAACGCTACCGACGGTTCGGAAGGTTGATTCTATCGAGAAGAACCGACAAGAAACTCGACAGTTACTCTTTTCAAATATATGTTTTTACAATTGTATTCTTTCATATAAAATTTGGTTCTTGAATGAGATCCAGCAATATTAAGAGTCCCAAGCATTTTTATCGGAAAAATATTCCTCTAACGAATAATAGGCTTTATTGATAAGTTTATTTTTATGTACATTTGGAACTTGCTTGTTGGCAGTTCCAATAAGCAATCTGGAATTTTGTTGAAAATGCGAATACCTAGCCCCTTAAAATAATTACTGACTTTACGCAGACGAAAGCTAAAACTATCTATCTACTATCTACTGATATTGTTACTTTACGCCAAAATCTCTACATTTTCGATTTTATCATGTTATGTAATATTGGCACATCAGAATCGTTTAATTCGTTGTTATTGGGGCCAAGGTCCTGCCAATGTTGAATAAGTGATGCTAACTTCCCGTTTTCATAAGCTAGGTTATTCTATTGCAGTAAAATAACTATAAATATTTTAAAAATAGCCTCTGTGCCTCAACAGTAGAAGGGCCGACTTGTAACGCGAGAGTTGTAGATATAGATTCGGTATAGACCCTTCAGGCTATTGTATTCTACCCACTCTTAGCGGCATGCTACAAGGTTTCTGGAGAAGCAATAGGAGTTTTAGTAATGATTTGATGAAAAGGAATTGCACAAATAAGTTGTAAAATTGTACATTATACTTTATATACTTTCATATGCATTTAGTGATAAGTTGTTAATTTGTAGTTAAAAACAGACACTTCAATTTATTCATTTGTTGGCGCATGGCGTAGTATAGAACCTATTTAATACGTTGGATTAGATTTAAATATTTGGAAAAGATGTCATTCTAACGGAGCATCACAATGATGGTTACTTCAATATTCCACCATACAGAAAATTATTGTTGTACCGCATATAAAAGGAGGAATTTATGGGCCTTGATTCAAAATGAATACTGATAAAACCACAGGCGTGGTTTTATATTTGTATGTATAAATCTAAATCTAAGCTAGAAAATCTATTTCAATCATTAATTTGTACTATCGCACAAAAAACCCACGAGAACCTTCACTTTAAAAACACTACACAAGCAATAATATATTATCCACCGAAGCTTTTTATTTAGAGTCACTGATACGAAAGCATTTAGAAAAAAAGATAAATCGTTTCCTTCGATCTTAAAAGACGCATATAATATCGTCTGTCTGAAGACAATTCGCTTTTAGCTATAAATCTGTGACTATTGTAAAATCGTAATAGGGTATATTCTGTGCACTGAAGATATTGATGAAAAAATATTGGAATTGACTATTTAGAAGTCTTTGAACCAATGACGGCTATTTTAAAACTACTAGATAAATTAGTGCGGTTTCTTTTTTAGCTTTGAGTTTATCTACAAATGTGTAAAAATCTTTTAACCGAAATACTACTATTATATTACATGGTTTCTACGTACATAAAGACATGTCCGTAGCTTTCCAGGCGCGAAAAATAACTCTACACTAAAGTAAACTAAATTGTAAATTAAAGGGTTCCGCAACTTGATGAGGAAGAATCTTTAGGACTTCAAATATTAACAAATTGAAACTGGAACACTTACGTTTCTCTATAGTTTTTGGAACTATCTTCTTCAAAAAAATAGTTTTTTTCAGAATTTTAAATGACATAGTTTAAAAGTTAGAGGGGGGGAGACACATTTTTGTGATTTTAAGAGCTAATATCCCAGCAACTACTCATGAATCAAAAAATTAAAATCAATGTTCCTTATTACTTTTAAAGATCTATCTAAAGATACCAAACGTTTCCATACAGTTGATAGAAATTTCGTATAATTAACGCAAAAAATTTTAAGGCGTCGGGATGTGGCGACCCCATCGCCCGCTGTTGGGATAACCTCTGTCACAACACAGATTATTCCACCAGTGCAATCAGTCACACTGGTGGTAGGTCTTTTATTGCAAGAGGCCGGCTAGGTAGGTACCACCGCAGTGTCCAATATTCTGCCGCCAAATAGTAGTGCTTAGGCACTACTGTGTTCCAGTTTGAAGGGCACTGTACGCTAGTGAAATTACTGGGCGAACGAGATTTAAGAACTAATATCTCGAGGTTGGCAACGCGCGAGTGGCACCTACTAATGGTGCTGCAAGCGCTCATAGGCTGCGGCACCCACTTACCATCAGGTGGGCCGTATGCTTGTTTGCCAACTTCTAACATAAAAAAAAAAAAAAAAAAAAAAAAAGTCTCCCAGTAAAATGACTGACATACAGACAGACAGACATAATGAAATTATAAAACCCCATCTAAAAAAATGGGTTATTTTTAACTAAAATGTTGTAACAAATGGGTTAAGTTAAGGATGGTATTAAGTATTTTCAATGTAAAGTTACTTCATTTTATCACGCCACATATCAAAAGATTTATACAGTAAAACTTTTAATCAAAGTCACACACGCAATTGTCGTTCAAATGTCTTTTAGATAAGATACAATGTTGCGTGTCGTAAATTCAACCCCGAGGGTGAATTTGAATTGATAAATTGTAACCTCGAAGGGAAAAGGTTAAACGTTTACTACTTGTTTTACGGCAGTTTTATTGTTTAAATAAGTAGGATCAAGTCGTGAAAACCGTGAAAGTATTCCTTAAAGTGTTTCCATTTTTTGCATTGATTGGTAGCAAAAAACATATAGTCTTATGATCGAAAAACAACAAACAGTTTCCAGAGTCTATTTTAACATTATTTAACTCGCCCTAAAAATACATTTTTGTAAAAGTTTTAAAGTCTAAGTGGTTTATGCTGAGTTTGACAAAATCTGACATAGAAGATAGATAGATAGATAGATAGATAGATAGATAGATAGATAGATAGATAGATAGATAGATAGGTAGATAGATAGATAGATAGATAGATAGATAGATAGGTAGATAGATAGATAGATAGATAGAAGATTGACATAGGTATTAAAATATTCTTTGTTAAAATAGGTTTGAAAGCCTGTTATATCCGTCTAAGTGAAGCTAGCATCGATTGGGATTGATTCTGCAGAGAAGAACCGGAAGGAACTCAACAGTTATTATTTTTAAATATAAATGAATTGGTTACAAGTAAATGTTTTCTTCTTGTGCTAATGCAGTGACTGTCGCTGTTCCTGTCAAACAAATCAATATTTTTATGGATATAGCCAAGAATATACTGCGACGCAACTGTCAATATCAACATGAGGCAATCAGGAATATTTTCAAATTTTTTTTAGAAGTTTTGATAACAACTTTAACGAAACCTAACCTAATTACCTGCGATAGCTGCTTTAAAATCTTTTTATGTTAGTACGTAAGCTATATTGATAAGCAAGCATACGAGATACGAGACCCACCAGATCGTAAGCGGCTGTCGTAGTCTATGAGCGCTTGCCACAATACCTTTGTAGGTGTCACTAAAGAGTGGCCAACCTCGAGATATTACTTCTTAAATCTCCTTTGCTAAGTAATTTTACCAGCTACAGTGTCCTTCAAAAACGGTTTGTCGTATTAAGAGACGAACGACGACCATTTTATAAATATATATCCGATTATATAACAATGTTATTTAAAAAAAACTTAGCTTAATTAACAAAAGAAACTTAAATGAAAGAATCTAGTCAAACATTGGTTCAAATCTTGGACAAACTTAGTGGTGCCAAAAAGCCGAGAGGCAAACTAACGACTGTAAGACAATTATTAAGAAAATCATAACTAATTTTACATCCTTTATTGCATGAATAACTTGCATTCTGGGGCCAAGTGGCCTTATTTAAAAATAACAGACACCATTTTTTGTCCCAGTACGATTTGAGTTTATTGTTTCTATTATTATTTTCTTGTTCAAAATTTTTTTGCTTGGATGAGCACATTAACATAAAGGCATTGATTGTCATACACGCTTCTGAAAAACAAACTCTGTGATGAACGAAAAACCTCAAATTAAATACCCCTATGTTACATATAACTACATTGAACTAACAATCACAAGATGACACAAACTGGAGCTGGCAGTTAAGCTGGCTTTTAATATCACATGCTAAAACACATTTTTTGCTCATGTTGGTATAAGATTCAATGAGATGGTAGATATACTAGCAAAGGAGGCTTGTTCTGATGGCATTGTTCGTGAATGTTTACCGTTTTACTGGGATGTGATCAACATTATTAAGAAGAAATGTCATGCTATGTGGAAGGAGTATTTCGATGAACGTTCACGAGCAAAAGGAGTATGGTATAAGACAATGCAACCTAGTATATTCAATCGCCCTTGGTTTGACAATGCCAACATGAGCAGGTCGGATTTAGTCATTTCCTTCAGGCTTCGATCCGGACACATACCCCTCAATGCATTTGCTTCTCTAATGGGCAAAGTTACAACACCCAACTGCGCGGAATGCGAAATCATAGAAGATGTCCATCACATTTTGGCGGAATGTGATCGTGTCGAAGCTGATAGAATGCTATTTAATATTTTATATAATGTAAATCCACTAGATATAGGTGTATATACCTCAATACTTGCACTTCCATACTCTTCAGAAGCAAGACATTTATATAAAATAGTAAATTTATGTATTAAGCGTCGCATTTAAGTACGTATATGTAACAATGAGGGTGGCATGTTCAATTTGTGAACAAACCCTCCATAAAAAAACAAAAGAAAAAAAAAAAAAAAAAAAACACATTTTTAACCCCTCGAAACAAAAACTACGGAGTGGCATAGAAACTGCCGAACGAATGAACTGATTTTGATTATGTTTTTTTTTTTTGAAAGGTGAATAAGTCGGGTCGGGTCCCAGGTGGCCTCCACATGGATTACATATTTTTAGAAACTCCTATGTATGGGTATCAAATTAAAGAGTTTGACAAGTAGAATACTATACACTGATAGCTTTCATATTGAAGATAGTCGGCACCACAAAATGTTTTGGTCGGCACCACGAATTATATATTTTTGTAGAAGGTTAATTAATTTTTTAATTTTATTGGCTACTGGAAATTATTTTACTAGAATCTGAGATCAACTAGCGAAAGAAAAAAGTTTTAAATGTTATCAATGCAATTCAGCTTGCAAGAAGGGCAAAGTGTAGAAAAACTTTCTGTGATCGAAATCTAACTTCGCCACTGATCACGCATAAACTCCACAGGGCGAGAAAACACTCAGTCGTCCCACAGTTACACAACAGTCATAACTTCCAATCGTTAACTTGACTGAGCGATGCTCTATCTTTGATATTCAGAACCTTAGTAATCAAATTGAAGGTAACTGTTAATAATTATATAAAACTTGTACTGGAAGCTTCTATTTATATTTCTAGCAGACCTGGCGAATTTTGTATCACTTTAGAACTAACTTTGTAACTTTGTAAGTATATACTTTGTATACAAGAACTTATAGTGACTATTATTAAATTCTTTCAAATACTATAAAAAATGTAAACTAGTGGACCTTTTATTGCAAGAGGCCGGCTAGGGATGTACAACCGCAGTGTCTGATATTGTATTGCAAAGCACTGCTGTATTACTCTAAATTCCATCCATAACACCGATGTCTGGAAATCCACAACAGCGCGAATTAGAAGATCATTTCTTCCTCGCACAACCACTCTGTGGAATCAACTTCCGCCGGCGGTCTTTCCGAACCGATACGACTTGGGAACCTTCAAGAGAAGAGCGTATTCTTTCCTAAAAGGTCGGCAAAATCTGCAACACCAGAAGGTATGCCTTGTTCATGGGCGGCGGTAATCGCTTAACATCAGGTAAGCCTAATGCCCGTTTGCCCCTTCTCACATAAAAAAAAAGATTGCATTACAGTGTTTCGTGAGTTACACCCACAAATGGTGTTGCAAGCGCTCAAAGACTACGACAACCGCTTACCATCAAGTGGTTCGTGCTTGCCAACCTAGTAGCATAGAAAAAATATTTGCGGAACAATTAATATACCGGCGTCGGGATATGACGACCCCATCGCCCGCTGTTGGGATAACCTCTGTCACAGCAGAGATTATTCCACCAGTGCAGTCAGTCACACTGGTGGTAGGTCTTTTGTTGCAAGAGGCCGGCTAGGTAGGTACCACCGCAGTGTCAAATATTCTGCCGCCAAATAGTAGTGCTTAGGCACTACTGTGTTCCGGTTTGAAGGGCACTGTACGCTGTAGTGAAATTACTGGGCGGACGAGATTTAAGAACCAATATCTCGAGGTTGGCAACGCGTGAGTGGCACCTACTAATGGTTCTACAAGCGCTCATAGGCTACGGTAACCACTTACCATCAGGTGGGCCGTATGCTTGTTTGCCAACTATTACCATAAAAAAAAAAAAATAAAAAAAAAAATACAATTCTATGTCTTCATCAAAAAACGATTACAAGGCATACCCCGTTTCCGAAATTAACGTTATTACGTTATGTTAATGATATTGCTGACACATTTGTTTGCTTATTCGTGTTTTCATCTGATAAGCTTTTATTAGTATTGTAGGCACATAAGCGTTATTGGTTAGATACCTTGTAAAATTACTTTTTCAAGAGACAATTTTGTTTTGTGAATGACTTTGTGATAGCTTCAATAGCGCAACGGTAGAAGGGCCAACTCGGCTCCGTTAACGATAGAGTTACGGGTTTGATCCTGACCCTTGCAAAAGCCTTGAAAAAGCAATGCTAATATTCTTAAAATATGGCCAACAATGGCCATTACTCTACTGAAAATATTTTGCAAAAAAAACCAATCATTTGGTGTGAAACTCAAAATACTTGATATTTACATACCGTTTAAGTTCTATTTAATAAGTACTGATTACCCCTCGACCTAAATAAACGCTACGCACTCAACGACCCCCATTAGGATACTGATATCCTGTGTCGAGGGCCCGGAAACATTATGACAATCACAAACACAACCAGACCGTGTCTGTCTGTGGAATCGTACACAGCACAGAAGAGGGCGAACCGATTTTGAAAAATAACTTGATCAGGGATGTTCATAGCTATGATTGAAATAAATTTGTCCTAATTTTTGAAGATTATCACGTTAAATTGAATGTTGGAGGTTCTTTTTTATTTAAAATTTTTTAGGTGTATATTTTTATTTCCTTAATTTGGGATGCGAGGGAAGTCAAAGAAATACATACATAAACATTCTAAAAGCATTACTCCCTTGTAGAACAATGGGGTAAGAAAATAAAATAGTAAATACAGGAAAAAGACAAGACATCCGATAGCCTCAAATTAGTGGTTCTCGTTCCGGAAGGTCGATGACATTAGAGCGTGTAAGATACAAGTGGCGAGGAGAAAGAGTTCAAAAAAAAGGAAGTCGTACATGTTGTAGTGGTAAGAACGAATATTGTGCTTTTAAAACACCCTTGATTTCTTACAAAATAACTTTAAGTTAGTTTGTTTTAAAGAATATAGCAATTCTCTTTTAATATCATGGCGGCAAACAAGCATACGATCGGTCTGATGGTAAGCCTAAGCAGTCACCGCAACCGGCGCTCAACGCATGGAACCGGGTTTTCTGTGAGAGGGTACTAGTTCCCAGGCCGAGCCGGCCAAGTTGTGCTGTGAAAAGCATGACCCTACTATTACAAAACTTTTTTAAGACATCATAACTCCTATGGCTTCTTAGTTAAGCTATTGAGGTTTCAAGTTTTTATAATCGAAATCTTAGATGTTTTGTGATATATATTTTAATCTTTTTTTAATTTTTAGCACATTAGTATTCGTTGTAATAAATTAGTATTGGATTTTAAAAAGTACCTAGTCATCCCTATCCCAAAAAGAATATTATAAATGCGAACGTAATGCTGTCTGCCAATGTCTCTGTCGCGCTTTCACGCCAAACTATAAAGCCGATTTTGATGAAATTGGATACAGCGATAGACTAGACCTTGGGAAAAAGTATAGGGTAATTTTGAGTGCGAAAAAAGGCTTGAACGGGTTGAAAGGGAGAATGAAAGGAAACGAATTATGTCTATAATAAAAGGTGTCGCATTAAAATCGTTCCACATGCGAGTGAAGCCGCGGGCAGAAGTTAGTAACAAATAAACTAACGGACTTCGACGGGCTTAGCTGTAAGGTATATCAAGTTCATTATTTCACCTACTAGATTTGAAAATCCTGGATCGGATCAATGCAAAATCTATAACGGAATGGAAACTCGCAATTATTTACTCTATTTAATAAAAAGGAATGCACACAAGAAAATCTGACACATTGACGAAATTGGTTAAAAAAAGTAGTATACTTCCTAATAAATTGACAGACGACTGTTTAAAAAGATGGTTCTTGATGGTGTAATTTTGAAGTGACCAATGTCTGCAATTGATGATGATGGATTAATTGTTGTTGATGAGTTTTAAATTTTTATATTTTTATATTATATTTTTATTTATAGTTGTAATATAGTACATTCTCGCATTTGACGACCGTTCTGGCGTATCGGTTTCGGTAGCGAGTCTGCCTTTAACCTCGACGGTCGTGATTTGTATTAACGCTTGGGCATATGTTTGTAATGATCTTACAAATATCTGTTTCGGTAGAGCGGAGAAGCGGAGAGCATGTTAAGCTGCCGGTCCCGGTTGTTATCACGTAACATCTGATTATAATCAATAACTTTTGATAAGTACATTACTCTTATCCACCGCCCTCAGGTTGCGGAGGTGTGATAGCAATCGCTGTAGTAAAACTAGTTACCTATCAATTGCGCATAAGAGCAGTAAGCAGACTCGGGAAAATACCGGGAATATTGCTGCAAAGAGACAGAGAGAGACCGAGAAAATTCTTGCAATAATTTTTATTTTAATACTGAGCCCTAAAAATACTGGAATCAGCCATTCAAAAACGCCCAAAGACAATGAATACTGGAAAATGATATTAAAAATTCCAATAAATGTGATGACGAAGTCAAGAGTTATTTGGAAAATTTTATAAATTTTCATAGAATAATGTTAACGTTACGCCAATCATATTTTTACGTCGGTATGTTTGTCCGCGTTATGTCCTGTACAAAAGCTATTAAGCAGTAATAAATAAAACTTTGTCTCGTGTGTCATCGGCGAGTTTAATAGTTGATTGACGCGACGTCTGGTTATAATAAATGTTATGATTCATTAACGATAGATGTAGACAGACTCCAACCTTGTTGATGTCTCATTAAATTGACCTAAATTCTACTAAAATTATAAAAGACTAGCTTCTGCCCACGGCTTCACCCACGATTTTTAATGAGGTACCTACAATGCTATATAGCATTTTCTTTGTTGATAATAAGCGGTTGTCGTAACCTATGAGTACTTGCAACACCATACATTTGTAGGTTTCACTCACGTGTTGTCAACCTCGAGATATAAATTGTCCTTAAATCTCTTTTGTTAATTTCTTTAGCTAGTGTCCTTCAAAGCGAAACACAGTATACTGCTTTACGGTAGAATAACTAGCACTGCAGTGGTACCTACCTAGATTGCTTCATAGAATACCTACCGCCTATATGCAATTATTTCCCCATACAAACTTTCATCCCCTATTTCATTCAACCCTCTCTTCGCTATAAAAGGCACTTCATGTCCTTTCTCCAGATCTAATCTACCTTGGTAGTAATTTTGATCAAAATTGGTTTAGCGTGGTAAAGCGTGAAAGCGTTACAAACAGACAGAGTTATTTTCGTATGTATAATAGGAGTAGGGACTTTTTCCTTATTAGGATAGCCTATTGGATATTTCTTGGATAATTAAAAACTAATCTAAAGTATGTTTCTCTTATAAAGGTAAAAAGAAAGTTTAGATCATTAAGGGTCGGTTTTACAATACCGATATAACGTTTATTCTTTAAATAAAAATGTCATTTTGACTATAAGTTTGTATGGAAAAACTGTCAATATGTCAAATTTATTATGACGATTAATGAAATCGGTCCTACATGTTTATTTGTAATAATTCTGTAGTTTTTTCACCGTTGAAAGAAAAGTAACAAATGAAGCAAGATCGTACATGTATTAGTGAATTTAGAAAGAAATATTAATATACTACTACAAATGATAACAGATTCATGACTCAGTTATAAATATATAGTCTTAAATATCCTAAACTTAATTACACTAATAACGCGTCAATCCAGACGGCAACCAGACAATTACATAACTCAGCATCTTCGCCATGTGATAGTCATGCCTTATACCGACAACAACCGACTAGTGTCAGTAGTTCCCATAGTCGGGTCAAGGGGGCTGCGGGGTGAAGGGTCGCACGCAAATGATACGCGGGCGACGCCGCATCGATCGTCATGTGCCCGACCATCCCTCCCACCCCTTACTCACACCACCGCGTACACGCACACAGCCGATATCGTCTAATGTGTTCTGCTAAATGATCCGTTTCGAATATTAAGTCGTCTGTGTAGTTCAAAATGATAGTCATCACTGATTCTGTACAAATCAATCATTTTCTTTTTATAATTTCAAAATTAAAAATTTTAACCCCTTTTCAATTTAAAATTAACGAAAATATCACTCTGTATACTAAAATTTTTATTTGAGGCAAAAGTATCACGAAAGATAAAATTAAAATGGTTAAATAATAGCTGTTTAATAGGTCCGCTATTAGCGAAAGCGAACTCTCAACCCCTAAAGGGGGAAGTTAAGTGAACTCTGAGCCACGTGCTACCAATTATTTACCTTAAGGCACACGTGGGCTTCACGCCCTTCACAATATGCCATACAATGTCGTTGACAACTGATCAGAGAACAATAAATAAATACACTTACATTTCTACTCGAGTCTAGACTCAAAGTTACATCTATCTACAAAGTATAGCAACTGGCGAAGCATTGCAGAGGGGCTAACTAAAAATGAAGAAATAAGACAGTAAATTTACAGACATTCGGCTTTACTGTTTCAACTTGGATGTGTTTTTCGAATATCTACTCTAAAACTAGTATGATAAGGTCTAAAATGTGTCTAAATTAGCTCTTTGATATGAACGTCGGGCGCGACAGTAGACTATGTGGTACCGCTAAAACTGCTGATATTTTAAGGTTATTGCTCAAATTGAAATGTCAACAGAATGATTTATTGATATGATGTATTCAAAGATTTGATACTTGAAACGTTACATAAACTGAATCGCATTTTCAATGTAACAATTCATATGCTTTGCCAAATCGCATGCGGGAAGATAACTTTAGTATACAGATAAGAATATGAACGCAGAAACTACTAAATTTTTTTAATTTTTTTTCCAAAAAATACTAAAACTTAAAATCTACTCAGCTATAACTACGTAAAACAAAATCAAAAAGCATTGCCTGGTATTAAATAAATGTAAAAGTGTAGCATTCGAGCGGTCCAGCGACGACACCCAAAAATATAGGGCACGTGATTTGCAGACGCACGCTGCAAGATTTTCAACTCACATTAGCCACAAACGGGTACAGTCCTAAAAAGTCTTATACTAGACGGTATTACAAAACACAATCAACAGAAACCGGCGGATTTTACTTTAATGCAAGACGATCGCGAATTTTGATTCCGCGAAGACTTCATTTGGTAGCACTACTGTTACATGAATGCGTGCGCTCTACGCGACGGCTACGAGTCGACTGAGGCGCCGCGAGGCCTCACCCTTTGCACCCCCCGACTGCATCCTTCAAACGCTCCCTGATAATCGGGAGAAAATACAACACACAGTTGCAATTCGAACTCCGCATAGTATTCTTTTTTGGCCATGATTCAGCCGGTAATTGCGCGGGCCTTCATTGCCCAGTTCATTGAACCTTGAATGCGTCCGAGATGCAGGGATTCTTTAAAAGGACTCTTATCAGAAATCCTTTTTTAGGCATGACCGAGTGCTTAAATATAATTTTTCTGCAGACGTCTATGAATATATATGTGTTATTTTGTAAGACGGGCTGTTTTATTGTAAATTATGATACTTTTGACGACTAGACTGTATCATTATGTCAGTTATGTCTCGACTGATTTAGAATACGTTTCGTGAATAATTTATATGTATAAAGAAAAACAAATTTACGAATCTGAATATTCTCTTATAAAAATGTATAATATGAATATTGTTCTCGAAATAATGTGTATCGATATCGTGATATCGAAATGAACTCATAAACATCTGAATTTATCGAACTGTACGATAATAATCAAACTGTTTATGGGATGTTTTATAAATGAAAAAAGTGGTGGCTTTTGTAAGAATATGCCTTGTCAGGACTAGACAGTAAGCATCTATTCCTTGGTGGCAACAAGCGGTAAAACCTCTGTTGCTATTAGGGACCAGAACACAGGCTAGGTACATGCATTGGTGTGCTACGAACCTTTATAGGTTATGGTCATCTCAACCTAAAAAGGCTTGCAATATCTGTATTATAACAACACACGTGTTGCCGACCCATTGAGTGAAGAAAGACAGGTATTAGAAAGAAGAAAGAAATAGAAGGTCTAAACTTGAAACCTTTCTTTTCATGAGTTTAGATCTCCAATGCTCAGTACTCTTTGAACACGACGCAATCATATTATATCTTATATCGATAATCTATAAAACTTTAATCCTGTCCCAATTTATTATTTTTTATTATTTACATCTCTAATCATAATTCGACGTTTTGGCACAGCGGTAGCGAAATTACCTTTAGTGCCATAGGTCGTTCCATTCCCGCTCTGAACATATATTTGTATTGACCATACAGGCATGTGATAAATCTGGGTGTGTTTGTTCTTGTCATTGTGTATGTATCCGAACCCCCGACACAAAAATCTGGGTGTGTTTGTTCTTGTCATTGTGTATGTATCCGAACCCCCGACACAAGATATTGAGGGTGGTTGAGTTTTTAGCGTTTATTTACATATATAAAGAAAAGCTTATTGGTTTTTATTTCTTTAATTCTTTCATGAAACTACACCACTACTAGTACATATTCATATAATTTTGCTCATTTTTCTGAAAATATTTCAAGTTTCAAACGAAGTTCCTACTGCAGTAGTACGCAGTATAGATAAGTTATGTTGTAAGCCATAAAATGTTCAGCGTTTCCATTTACAATTGAATTGATAAATACGTATATGCAATAAAAACATATTTTTATGTAAGTTTTGTAATGAAATTTGAAATAATACACTTTAGAGTAACATCATAAAATGAAAACGAATAGTTTTAAGTTTTTTTTTATGTGACTAAGTTGGCAAGCGAGCATACGATCCACGTGATGGTAAGCGGTTGTTAGGCTACCGCCTATGAACGCTTGCAACAATTATTGGTTCTTAAATGTCCTTTGCCCAGTAATTGCTAAGCTACAGTGTTCTTTAAACCTAAACACATTATGCTGTACGGTAGAATAACTGACACTGCGGTGGTACAAATTTAAGCCACCCCTTGCAATAAAAAGCCTAATTTTATTTTTACAATATAATTTATTTATTAAATTTATTGTCATTAAAAATATGTATATATATCTAACTACTTAACTGATACTGTATAATTAACACTACGGTTTCGTAGCACACGAGCTACACCGCGTAGCAACATGCTACGATTAACAACAATTTTGCTATAAAAGTGATGAACTTCCACAGTATGTATTCGTTCTTTATTATTTAAAAGGAAAAAATCTTTAAGCAATTAAGAATAATGAACTCAAACAGGCATTATTTATTGCATTTAATAATTCATAAAAAGCAATTATTCTGTTCAAACGTTAATAAAAATTGTACGAGCACTACTTTTTCTAGTCTAAAATTTTTATCTGATTAATTTCAAAATAGTAAATGGCCTTTGATTACAAGGAAAACTGAAGCTTATTTAGAGGGTGTAAGATACATTTTTGTCTGTTAATGTTGAGTGATAATTCATTTGTAGGACGACGTGCTATATTATATTCTGTGCATCCCCGCTGGAGACAACACGTACTTTTATATACAGAAGTGTTTATTTTAATGTCAAGTTATTTTCTTTTAATTTAAAGGAAAATCAGAATTTTATTTTTAATTTTTCAGTCAGATGCACCTTTAATTAAATATAAAATAATTACAAAGCAAGTGAACTACGTACAGTGAAAACTAAGGGGTTCCGCTTGATGACGAAGAATCTTAAAGAATTTAAATAATAAGTAATTAAAATCGACCCCAAAAATAAGTGGGTAATTTCATAGCAATTATTTAAAATAATTAGAAAACAAAGTTATGGGAAAGCTTATATATAAAAATCTAAAATGTGTAGACCTATCTTCTGCGAAATAAATCTGGTTGAAAGTTCTTTTAATGTTCTACAATCTCAAATGTTTCTAGAATTTGAAATCCCATAGTTCAAAAGTTAGAGGGATGCCCCCCCTCTAACTTTTAATTTTTTTAATTTTTAATGTTTATGTTTTTAGGAGCTAATATTTCCACAACTACTAACTCAATCAAAAATGTCAAAATATTTAAAAAAAATTGAAATATCTTTTATTTTCATAGTATATTTTTGTCCTGATATGTCCTTGGAAATATTAATCAATAAATACACGACCTCAAGCGAATGAACGAATTCAAAATAGGCCCTTAAAATGGAAATAATTTTACACTCCACGAAAGTTCTAATATACGTATATTCTGACAAGAATACCTCGAAAAACCTAATTTATTTTCAAAAAACACATCAACTTTTACCAAAAAACTGAATCTTACACATAAAATCTTCTATAAGTTAAAAAATAAAACTTTCGGTAAAATAAATTAATTTTATATCAATAACAGGAATTAAAATCTTAAAATAAATTAGTCCAAAGATAGTCCTCCTACCTAATAAGGTTATATATGTAAATAAAGTTTTCCATTTCTAATAACAAGAAAGGCCTTCTAAAATTAACATAAACAAGAACTTGTTAAACAACATGTACATGTCACACGACACTGAGCCTTGTTCCGGTTACGCGCACAATAACACACTTACGTCACACACCACGCGTTAATGTGTCGAAATGGATAATAAACATGATACATGCATTATTATACTATAGGAATATTAACCCAGATTTAAATTACCCATATACTTGAGCCTCGACAGTCACGGGTTCGATTCCTGCTCGAAGCAGATGTTTGTTATAAAAGGACGCAAATAAGCAACCCACACCAATGTCATTTCGAGAAAAAGGCGTTTGAAAATTTTGAACAACTTGCTTTATATGAATGTTTTTTATGTATGGGTCAAGTTTTTGGCAATTTCAGATTTATGTAAGTTATTTTACTTATTTTCACATAAAATAAGTATACAAACTGCATATTTCGTTTATAATATAACCCAAAACGTTTTACATAATACATAAATTGCATGATTAAAAAATGGCTTTTTAGAAGTTTTAAAGCTTAAAACCCAACAAATATGAAAGAAAAATGTTCTTCAGCCATTTACCAACACTTCTGCATATATAACTTAGTTTTTAAATTTTGTGTGTTGCTTATTTGCGTCCAAATATTTGTTTCAGTCTGGGCGTTTTTCCTTGTGGGTCTCCCTATTGGCTTAGGAGAGCACGTTAAGCTGTCGGTCCCGGTTGTTATCACAACATCTGATAGTAATCTTTAACTCTTGATAGGTGATTTGCTCTTAATGAGTTACTAGCTAGCCCTTCGGGCGGCGGAGATCAGATGGTAATAGCTCTGTGTAAAAATTAGTGACCCGTCTCTGCTCTCCGAGGCATGGTCTCTTTACAATAAACATATGCCCGAGCTAGAATTGAACCCGCAACCGTTGAGACTAAAGGCAGACTACCCACAACGCTACAACGGTGCCAAAGTTAAAATCTATTAAATTACCGCAAAAGTAAATAAAAATCGACGGTATCAAACTGCCCGCATTCCGTCTGCATTAGATACTCGATAACCAAAAGCTTACGATATATTATTTATGGCGGCATATTTTTTTTTCTGCCAAGAATCACTTTCTTTGCCATACTTTTGATAAGTTTCCAATTTTATGCAGAACGATTGCCATCTGACCTTCTCTGAGAGACACGTGCTCCACTTCAGAACATTGCCTAATTCTGTCGATACTTGTATGAATTGTTTTTCATATTATGAAATAAGTATGAAATTGAGATGAACGATTTTATATTACTAAACTATAAATTTATACATATTATATTTAACTAAAACCGCTATGAATACTTGTTTCGCTTTAATGAATTTCTTTTGGAGCAAATATTATTTTAGCAGTAAATTTCTTTGTTGACGATGTTGTGGCCCAGCGGTGGCAAACCTGCCTTAAACGCCACAGGTCGCGGGTTCGATTCCCGCTCGGAGCATAATATGTTTGTATTGACCATGCAGGCATATTTTCCGGTATGGGTATATTTGTCCTTGTCATTGTGAATGTTTCCGGACACAGGATATCACTATCCTAATGGGGGCCGTTGAGTGTGCAACGTTTATTATTTATTACTTCTACGTCAACCATTTTGTATATGTAATTTAAAAGCAAGGATAAATAAAAGGAAATATAAAGCTATTGAAATCGATCTTATATAGGTCCTTAGCCATGGTTGGGCCTTGCAAGAGGCACCGCAAGGACAGTATTAAATTTGATCCGCGAGGGCTATCTCCTTTTCACGACTGGGTCTCAGTATTCGGCTCCCCCACCCGGTGATGCTGTCAAGGCCATTAGAGCCAACAGCAATGCACATTTTAAAAAGACCTTATATAAAAGATAAGTGGCTAATTATAAGGAGACAAAATTAAAAAGCAAATTAAGCTCTGCAAGAGAATAGCATATCGCTTGCTTCTAAACGCAGTCGGATTTTAATGCGATGCAATCCGTAGTGGAATTGCATCATTTATAACTACAGTTACAGTAGGAAGTGTGTCATGGCAATAAAAATGGTTGATTAGGCAATTCAAGCAATACTTTATCGAAATACACTTTGGAAAAAACTTTTAGGTTTTGGAACAAATTCAACGCATATACATTTACGCGTAACGAATTGTCCTTTGGACGGTTTAAATGCTTTTTTAAACTGGATATATTGCTAATAAGCCGAAATGACCCTATGGATGCAATTTGAACTTTAAAATTTAAATATTAACATCAATTTTGTTGAGTAAATTAAACCGCAAGTTTAGGTCTCGGCAAATACTTTATTTAAAAGAAGAATAAGTCAGTAGACGAATATTTTTCAGATAAAAAGCTTGGGGTGATTAAATTGCTGAATCTCACTCAGGAATCACAACAATTGTAAATAATCTCTAGTTGAAAAGAGTAGATATCGAATTTTTAGCTGATTGTTCCCTGTAGGGACAGTCAGCTTTCCGAACCAATGGTAGCGTTTGACGATTCAAAAGTAATTAAAAGTCTTCTTAAATAAAAATAATTTTAACTTTAATTTTGATGTCCGAGTTTAATCCACGACGATGGCGTGTAGAAATGCCCCAGACAAACTGTGTCTTGAATTTATTTTCTGTGAATGTCTTCAGTAAATCTCCATATTACCCAAATTCAAATATGTATTAGCGTACCGACAATAGAGCGCCGTGGCGGATAAAGGTCTTAATTTGTCTCATTAGCATAAAACAAATATGATGGATGATACAGAATTTGCTTAGTAGGCTACTTATTCTAGACTTCTAATTACGTAATATTAGTCACCACATTATTTAGTGCTAGAGAATAAGTTATTAGAGTCCTTGTAGGTCTACCAAGGAGCGGAGCATCAATGAAAAATGTGGAAAAAACACTCTTTTTAAAAGTAACAGCATCAGTAAATACTGTTGCGATTCATGTGATACGTGAAAGCGCTTGAGGCCCAATCTCCCACCCCTGTCATCCCTTCCTTCTTGTTCCTTGAGTTAGCAACCCGCATGTTATACGTTCCAGTGCCGAGTGCGTTTATAGGTTACAGCTTACCATCAGACGGACCGTATGCTTGTTTGCCTACCGTTATGAAATCAAAATGAAAAAAAAACATTTAAAGTTACGAAAAATGGCCCTTTAAAAGTTATAAAAAAAATCCTCGACCACATATCTCTCTTTTAAGGCTTACTCTTAACTAAGTTTATAGTAATCATACTTGTTCTATAACATCACGTTACGACACAGTAACCATTGTCAGAGCTAGTTATATAATAAATTTTAAATTGAAATTTTTTTAACTTTCACCGATCTCCAGAGTCACAGTGTCATCAGACGGGGCCCGGATGACCTTGAACATCCTAAGAAACCGGGTGAAGTATATCTTAGCCTTAAATTAAGTGGTAGGCTTCGTTCGTCTCGTTCGTCTGACCGCGCCGTCGCGTCTCGTACGACGTTAGTTCAAAAGACTTTAAAGCACAGTACTCTTTGAAGGATTTTAGATTTTATGATCTGAGACGTAAGATGGAGTTTCGTTTGTAGGGTGTGTCGTCGAAGGGGTGTGTAGCGGGCTCGGTCGGAGCGTCCTCTAAGAAAATGGAGACAATACGATTATAGTATTGCAGTACAGATAAGAAACTTAGAAGCTATTTTTTTATATTATTCAATATATTTACTTAGCAACAATAAAATACATTATTTAGGCAATATTACGGTAATAATAATAATAATAATAATATTCTTTATTGTACACATACACACACAGGAAGAAAAAAAAAACAACAACAAAAAGTTTTATACGACTAAAACAGTAATATGCACAATCAGGCGGCCTTATTGCTAAAGAGCAATCTCTGCCAGGCAACCTGAGAGAACAGAGATATTAATAAATTAACTTTAGGAAGGTAGGTGGTGTACAATAGATAAGACATAAATAAACATTTACAGACACAGATAAATATATACGGTACCATTTCATCACATTGGCCAAGTACGTTTTAATAATTGTCATATTAAATCTATACAAATAAATAAAAATGATGTCTGTTTGTAATTCCAAATTATAAGCAACACAAACAACAAAAGATATGTATTAAAAAGAAAAAGAATTAGGATTCCGTGCAGCAAAGAAAAATCGGTACACCACGCGACCGAAGCAGCGGGCGCAGCTAGTGCTTTATATTTGTTTTTCATTATTACCTTGTGCATGTCATGTCAGAACATCACAACACTTTCTACTCCGCAAGTACAATATGAATTAGAAACATTAATAAAACACTTCAAATTTTGCGAAGTACAAAGTTTATAAGAGAAAACACTATACTATAAGCCGATGCCGAAAATTTTAAGTACATTCATTACTATTATTATTAGTATGTGTAAATCTAAATTATATAAGTGAATTGTTGTATGATCTAAATATTGATTGAAATAAATGATTATAATTATTATGTTATTATTATTACAATTTCATAAATTGAATTTGTATCATATTAAAAGCAGGCGGCAGACAAACGCTACATCTCAATATTTCCATATACACCTAAACCTCCCAAATATTATTATCTATAATACAATAATTTAGACGATCATCGTCGCTCTCTCTTTCTCCCGTTTTATCACTATCTTTTGTCTCTACTCGGTCAGTCTGCGCGGCTCACGGTTTTTTATATTTTTCACATTCGCACACTGCTGGAAAATTTCATAAAAACTTAAAAAAGAAGGCTAATGTACGACAATATGGAAGTTAGGAAAGAGAACAGTCTTAGTAAGTAAGAAATAATAACATATTCCTATTTCACTATGATTTTTGATTACTATAAGTATGACAGGTGATTTTTTTGAATTTTTATATTTATTTATTTATAAATGGACGCAAATAAGCAATACCATGTCAACCCACAAAATTGAAAAAACTGAGTTATATATGCAGAAGTGTTGGTAAATGGCGGAAGAACATTTTTCTTTTAATATTTGTAGTTAAGCTTTAAAACTTCTAAAAAAGCCATTTTTTATCATGCAATTTATGTATTATTTTAAACGTTTTGGGTTATATAATATACGAAATATGCAGTTGGTATGCTTATTTTATGTGAAAATAAGTAAAATAGCTTACATACATCTTGAAATTGCCAAAAACTTCACCAATACATAAAAAAATCATATAAAGCCAGTTGTTCAAAATTTTCAAACGCGTTTTTCTCGAAATGACATTCGTGTGGGTTAACATGGTATTGCTTATTTGCGTCCATATAGGCATAGGTGCTTAGATCGAAACAGTCTCTATTAAATTTTATGATAATGTGATCAATGAAAATAGATATATCATTTAACTTAGTAGTAGAGTCATGCTTCTCCGAACACAAATGGGCCGGCTCTACCGGGGTAGTACTACCCTCTCTCAGAAAAACCGCGTATAGTAATAGAGTACTGTTGCGTTGCCGGAGGCCCAATCTCCCACCCCGTCTGTACCCCTCCTCTCTATATCTCATCCCTTTCCTCCTATTTCTTGGGCTGGCAACGCACATGTGATACTTCAAGTAGTGCTCGCTTTCATAGGTTGCGGTAACTGCTTAACATAAGGATGACCGTGTGCATGCTTATCAACTTCTAATTTTTAAATAATCCAATGTTATTTTTGAAATTTAGTTTAATGATTCTTCGTCCTAGCGTTTTGGTAGCCACCTATGTTCTTGTATCCCAGACTGATTCCTACTAAATGAAAAGGTTACATTTCTTTTAATACATAGAAGGTTGCACTCAACAGAAGGTCACTTTAAAGGAGCTATAAATGCTATCGATGAACGCAACTTTGTTGCAATTCAATCAAACTTTATACTTGTAAGTAAACTAGGTTCATTAAATAACGGAGACACTTAAGGCGATAGCAAATGCTATGCTTTCAGCATTGGTGATTCACGTTACTGCGTTTGATGTAATTAAGAAATGTTAATAATATACACTATTTCACTCTGATATTGTAGTGTTTTCTACAAGTATTATTGGTATATTTTATATTTTGCGACGACATTGTGGCAGCGGTAACGAAAATGCCTTAATCGCCACAGGTTGTCGGTTCGGTCGATGTTTGTATTGACCATACAGGCATGTTTCCGGTCTGGGTGTATTTGTCCTTGTCATTGTGTATGTTTGCCAGAACCCGACACAGGATATATAGCGTTAATAATAGAAATAAAATAATTAATTTCTTTTTATTTCATGAAGGTTGGCAAACAAGCATACGTAAGTACGCTTCAGCACACGTTCAGTACTGTTTAGTGCTGTAACGTTTTGATATGATATTGAGTGTTACACTTATAATAATTATTTGAAACTGAAAAATGCTAAATCCGAATCGATGTTTAAATGACTATAGAGAGAACGTTGATCCATGCTGAGTGCTGATATTTATAATTCAGGCCTAGTCCTACTATCCCACTAATATTATAAATATTAAAGTTTGTTTGTATGGATGGATGTTTCTTACTCTTTCACGCAAAAAATACAGGTCAGATTTTGATGAAATTTAGTACACGCATAGCTTATTACCTGGATTGACATATACAATACATTTTATCGCGGAAAAATGTTGGGTTCCCGTGGGGTCATCAAAAAACGACATATTGCGAGTAGAGCCGCGGGAACAGCCTGTAAGGTATAATTATCATAATAATTTAGGTAGTCATAAATAAAATGCGATATAAAAGACGAGGCCACTTAACGGTTACACCAATTATATATATAAAGATCGTGTAAAAAAAACCAGAACAGCCACAGTTAACAGCTTGAATGTAACCGCAATAAGTCAGCCTGGTTAATTAAGTGAGACATGGATAATGTGTCATGTGCGGGCAATGCATCAGATAATCGGAGCCAGTGCTGGTGGTAAGTTATCAGCGGTACCACTTGCCCATTCATTGGCTACCGTCCAAGTTGATGAGATTGTGGAAATTTTTAGATATGGCACTTGTCTTTTTGCTATTACTTTATATACTGTATTAGTATAGTCATATTATTTTATTTTTTAATGTTGAAAGAGTATGATAATAAAAAATTAGTAACTAAAAAAACGTTTTTTTAAGAATATATTGCTAATACTCTTTTATAATTGCTTTTTCAAATAATGCTAGGAGTGGGTACGACAATAGCCTAAGGGAGTCATCGATCGAAAGATCGAACACACGACTCTCGCGTCAACGGAGCGGAGTCGGCCCCTTAACTGTTGAGCTATTGAGGCTTTTCTTACAATAATTGTCCTTGGATAAAACATTCAATAATAATACTACCCATATCAATCTAGCTTAAAAAATAAGCGCTATTCGCCTAACTCTTTTGTGCCATTAGCATCTTTGGTCATAACCTACGCTGACCGTTTACCATCAGGCGGCTACTCTAACCATCTTTGTAAATCGTCTAACAAAACTCATATTTAGCAATAGCATTTAATATACCGCATCCATTTCACAAAATCAGCGTATATCAATGTTCTAAAGCCAGTCTCAGAAATTATTATAAGAACGGGATCGGTCGGCAATGTAAATTATCAAAAATAATGTTTTTAATTTACGACGGTCACAAGTCTGAATTATACCTATTTTTATGACCTCGTGCTACTCGGAAACAGAGATTGTATCGTCATTTTTAAATGTATTTTACACTCATATACATGCATTGATCTTACAAATATCTGTTTCGGTCTGGGCGTTTGTCCTTACGGCTGTCCCCACCGTGCCTCGCAGCGCACGTTATGCTGTCAGACCCGGTTGTTATCACATAATATCTGATAATAATCGTTAACTTTTGCTTAGTAAATTGCTCATATTCAAAGAGCTAGTGATTCGCCCTTAGGGTTGCGGATGTCAGATGGCAATCGCTGTGTGTAAAAACTAGTAACATTTGAAATCCATCCAACGACAAGAGTAATAGGCAGGCCCTAGGTACACATATACATAAATACTCGCATAATAATGCTAGGAAGAAGAAGACTTATGTATACTATAGACAGGCTTAATCATACAGGTAAAACGACACACTCGCTGGTAACGCAACGAAATAAAATTAGTCAAAAGCTTGCAACACTACCGAATAAAGTTAGCGTGTGACACATCAAAACTGCGCAAAGACAGGCACAGAGCCTAGAGCAGCCCTCCGTTACGCTGCTCCCCTATGTAGAAACAGACTCCAACTTTGAGATCCCGTGAGGGTTGCCAGTTTCGCGGTCGGCTGTCAAGGCCAGTAGGACCAACAGCAATACACATTCTGAAAAAAAAATGCGTGTTATGAAAAAAGAGCAGCAGCGAGCCTTTGGACATTTTATCTGTATAAAAAGCCTGTCTAGTTTATGCTTAAACCATTTTTTAAGTCTTATTTGAATGCTGGTTTCATTGCTGTTTTATTGCACTATACAGTATTTAATGCTGGGAATGAATATTCATTGAATGTAATTTTCTTGGAATAAGTTAGTTGTTCGTCGGTATTGAAACTTCAATGTACCGTTTTGAGAAATTTATGTCTAAGTAATAATATTTTAAGCTTCTTAAAGTTAAGTTTTCCATCATATCTCCTTCTTTATCCTAACATTATTCCTGGAGGTCTAGACTAGGTCTGGCTCTGTCTGTCTGGGTCTGAATTGCCATCTGACTTCCGCAACCCGCATTAGATAAGAACAAATAATCTGTCAAGAGTAATCAGATGTTATGATAACAACCGGGACCGACAGCTTAATGTACTCTCGGAGGTACGGTAAGGAGACCTACAAGGACAAACACAGATCGAAAGAGATATAATTTGCCTCGAGCGTGAGTCGAACACGCGACCATCAACGCTACCGGCAGGCACGGTATCAATACGCTTGTTTAGATGTTTGGTACTCAATCACGCAGAAACGGCTAAAAAGATTTGGGTGAAGTTTATCACAGATATAGATTGTTACCTGAATTAAACCATAGGATATTTTTTATCCTGGGAAATTGTAAAATTCCCGTGGGATAAACAAAAACGAAGTTGAGATGGGTCATAATAATAATTATTATTATTCAATATGATTTAAAATACCTTTTTATACCTAGAACTCTGAACAGATTTTTCTATTTTTTGTCATAGAAGTCGAAGTGGTTTTGAACACGAATGTCACTTTATATCATGGGAACCATTTATTTGTATTGCAATAAATGTGCATTACAAAACATTACTCACGCATTCGGAGCCGTGGGCTGATACTAGTATAAATATAGAATTAAAAATGCATATTTGAAATCCCATGTGAGCTCAAGTCATTTAATTATAAGATAACAATCATGTGGCTGAGCCCCGTTCTAACAAATATTTAATTGATGTAATTATGAGCACACGTTGCGTGTCACGTTTCATATGCAAGTGTAATAGTACTTTTAACACCTTCGTAATGTTGATGGCGACACGCTATTTGTAGACTTATAATTATTAGGGTTTGAAAATTGTACTCATAATTAAAATCATGTTTTGTAAAACATTTATTTAAAAACGATTTACTATGTAAATTTTCTTGGGTTAATTTTTATTTGGTTAGCCAACATTGTGTCGAGTCGACCGGGGTAGTAACATTGTATATAATATTGACACGTTAAAAGTGCTACGGTAGTAGAGCCATGCTTGTATGCTACGGTTGTATCCCATGCACAAATGGGCCAGCCGGAGAAGTAATACAATAGCACGGAAATTGGCGTAATGTAATTGTATCAGTCGGTACTGTTTCGTTTCCTTGCGTTATGCGAATTTATGAAAGCGAGTCGAGCGAGTCTATATATAGTAAGTCAGTATTATTAATCAGTAATATAATAATACCTTATTATTATTTCACTATTTTTATTATTTTTGGATTTATTTTTTTGGACCCGGGTATGTCCTTAAACTACGACCAAGACCACTGGGGGATGGGCAGCAGCATCCCTATAGTGCGGTGGAGACACTGCGATCGCCAACCCGCATGCCAAGCGTGGCGATTATGGCATTAACCCCCCATGCAATACGCACACAAACCACGGCCCCGAGTTTCCGGCGACCCCCAGTGCTCTGGTTATGGTAGCGGCCAGGGTACTCGCGGGGTCAGGGGTGCTAAGAATCTCCGGCTAAGATCTGGCTACCACCAACGACGACTCCTGGCCCTGGCAACATATAACACGCGTACACTGCGGACCGACGAAAAAATAGCTGAACTGGAGGAAGTATTAAGCAAGTTGCGTTGGGATATCATTGGGCTATCTGAAGTCCGAAGAGAGGGGGAGGACACGATAACCCTAAAATCCGGCAACTTGCTCTATTTCCGGGAGGGCGACCAACAGTCCCAGGGAGGTGTCGGGTTCATCGTCCACAAGTCCCTCGTAAACAACGTTGTGAAGATCGAGAGTGTGTCGGCTAGGGTGGCGTACCTTGTACTCAGAGTATCCAAGAGATACTCGTTGAAGGTCATACAGGTATACGCGCCGACGTCGGCACACTCCGACGACGAGGTGGAGGCTATGTATGAGGATATTTCGAAAGTCATGCAGAGCACCAAAACCTATTTCACCATTGTTATGGGGGACTTCAACGCGAAACTGGGCAATAGAGACGGTGAAGAGCTGAGAGTGGGGCAATTTGGAGTTGGAAGTCGGAACCACCGGGGCCAACTACTTGCTGGCTTCTTGGAGAGGGAGGGACTCTACATGATGAACTCCTTCTTCAAGAAACGCGAGCACAGAAAGTGGACCTGGATGAGTCGCGACGGTGCTACAAAAAACGAGATTGACTTCATCATGTCGACAAAGAGGCATATATTCAATGATGTCTCTGTGATCAGTATGGTCAAAACCGGAAGTGATCACCGTCTGGTAAGAGGCACATTGAATATATGTGTTAAGTTAGAGCGTTCTCGATTGATGAAGTCTACGCTCCGTCCAGCAACAGCCCCAATCCAAAACCCCGAGAGCTTTCAGCTAGAACTCCAAAACCGTTTTGATTGCTTAGGCGGCGATGTGGACGAATACAACGACGGCTTTGTGGAAGCTGTCCATAGTACTGGGTCTAGGTTCTTTAAGACTCAACAGAGTAACAGAACCAAAAGGCTCTCTGTCTCCACTCAGAGACTCATCGAGGAAAGGAGTAGGATGGTTCTGCAGTCTTCAGCCGATGCGACTTTATACCGGCAGCTCAACAGACAGATATCTAAGTCCCTGACCCGTGATCTGCGCCAATTCAATACAAATCGTATTGAAGAGGCCATAGAACGGAATAAGGGCTCTAAGGTGTTCTCAAGAGATCTGTCTGTTGGGCAGAGCCAGCTCGCCAAATTAAAAACTGAAGATGGTAGAATCGTTTCATCCAGACCTGAAATCCTGAGTGAGATAGAACGCTTTTATGGACAGCTATACACGTCAACTAGCAGACCCGAAGTTGATCTAGCGGAAGATCCTAGAGCTAGGCTGACCCGACATTATACCGAAGACATCCCGAACATCAGCCTGTACGAGATTAGAATGGCTCTTAAACAGCTCAAAAACAACAGGGCACCCGGTGAAGACGGAATTACAGCCGAACTTCTGAAGGCGGGTGCTACACCGGTCCTTATGGCCCTTCAGAAGTTTTTCGACTCCGTCTTACAGGAAGGGAGAACGCCAAAGGCATGGAGTAGAGGTGTGGTGGTACTATTCTTCAAAAAGGTGACTACACCTTATTGAAGAACTACCGACCCATCTCACTTTTGAGCCATGTCTATAAGCTGTTTTCAAGAGTAATTACGAATCGTCTCGCACGCAGGCTAGATGACTTCCAGCCTCCCGAACAGGCCGGTTTCCGAAGAGGCTTTAGTACCGTAGACCACATCCATACGCTTCGTCAGGTTTTACAGAAGACTGAGGAGTATAACCTGCCTCTCTGCTTGGCGTTCGTGGACTACGAGAAAGCCTTCGATTCGATTGAAACCTGGGCTGTATTACAAGCTCTCCAGAGGTGCCAAATAGACTACCGCTATATCGAAGTGCTGAAGTGTTTATACGAGAACGCCACCATGTCAGTCCGACTACAGGACCAGAGCTCGAAACCTATTCCATTGCAGCGGGGAGTAAGGCAAGGAGATGTTATTTCTCCTAAGCTATTTACCGCTGCACTGGAGGATGTTTTCAAGACTCTGGACTGGAAAAGGCTAGGCATCAATATAAATGGCGAGTACATCACTCACCTTCGGTTTGCTGACGATATAGTAGTCTTGGCTGAGACCATGGAGGACTTGAGTACTATGCTCGATGACCTCAGTAAAGCTTCCGAGCGAGTTGGTCTAAGGATGAACATGGATAAGACGAAGATCATGTCAAATACCCATGTAGCACCAACTCCCGTTACAATCGGAGGCTCTACACTCGAAGTTGTTGACGATTATATATACCTAGGACAGGCTATCCAGTTAGTTAGGTCCAACTTCGAGAAAGAGGTTAATCGTCGAATCCGACTCGGTTGGGCAGCGTTCGGGAAGCTACATCACATCTTTTCGTCCATTATTCCGCAGTGTCTCAAGACAAAAGTCTTTGACCAGTGTGTGTTGCCAGCGATGACATACGGATCCGAAACGTGGCCGCTCACCATGGGCCTCATAAGAAGGCTCAAAGCCACTCAAAGGGCAATGGAAAGGGCTATGCTGGGAGTCTCTCTGCGTGATCGCATCAGAAATGATGCCATCCGCAGTAGAACCAAAGTCACCGATATAGCCCTCCGAATCGCCAAACTAAAGTGGCAGTGGGCAGGGCACATTGCTCGTAGAACCGATGGCCGTTGGGGCGGAAAGGTTCTCGAGTGGCGACCACGTACCGGAAGGCGCAGCGTGGGCAGGCCTCCCACAAGGTGGACTGATGACCTGGTAAAGGTCGCGGGAGTCCGCTGGATGCGGGTGGCGCAGGACCGGTCATTGTGGCACTCTTTGGGGGAGGCCTATGTCCAGCAGTGGACGTCCTTTGGCTGAAATGATGATGATGATGATTATTTCACTCTCTTCTGCTTCATAGCATTATTCCCTGTATTATGTTCCATTTCATATATTATACTTAATAGCATGTTGCCCTGTATTAAGCGGTTAAGCGCTGGTAACAAGAATATTAGTATGAATAAAAAGGCAATATTCTGACAATAGATTGCAATAATTATGACACCGTTGTGGCGTATTGGTAGCGAGTCCGCCTTTAGTGTCGCCGGTTGTGGATTCGATTCCTGTTCAGATATTTGTATTGATCTTACAAATATCTCTGTCGGTCTGAGCGTGTCCTTGTGAGTCTCCCCACCGTGCCTCGAAGGGCACGTTAAGCTGTCGGTCCCGGTTGTTATCACATAACGTCTGATAATAATCTTTAACTCTTGTAAAACTGGTAACCAGTCAAATCCGGATAAGAGTAATAAGCAGGCCCTGGGTTGATAAAATACCTGGTAAATTGCTAGGAAGAAAAGAGAAGAGGGTGTATAAGGTTTCAAATAAAAAAATAATTACCACATTATAATTACTTTATTATACTTGACTTATTTATAATTATTTGTTATTGCTTCAATATTTATTGTACTTATTTTATATAAATAGGGGATTTTATTTTGGTATACCGGAATTTGTGGACTAAGAGACGCCTTGTTAAATAAGAAATGTGACTTAATGATTTTTGTAGTTTTTAACAAAAACTAAGTTAATATTAATGTGTGTGTAGTTTCATAGCAATTATTCAAAATCAATAGTTGCTGTTTTTGCTTATAAACTTATAAATACAATTACTTAGTAATTATCACACTTTGATGACAAAGGTACAAAATAACACAATACAAAAATTCCGTATGAATGAAACCGAAAACAGAAGCTAGTTTACAATTATTAATAACAACATTATAAATTTTTAATAATGTAAAATGAATACATAAGAAATATAATACTAAAAAGAAAATTAATAATCATTTCAGAAATTCTCACTCTGTTATACCACTTCCAACTTTACTGAGTCCGTATTTTTAGTTTAGCGACAATAGTCTAAGTATTCAGAGATACCCTCTTTGTAACAAATATTTTTTTTCCTATATAATATGTTTTATTAATGGCAACTAGGCAATTATTGTAATTGTTTAACATTCAATGTTCTCATGTATGTGAATTATGCTCTTTAAGAGAACAAAGTTTCTTTAACTTTGTCCGGATACATAATAAAATTTTAGTCATTGGGTCCCGTTCTCCATTTTAATCACGTTCTTGACTCTCCCTATAAACTACCAACCTGCATACAATCACTAATTAATACACATTTTCCATACGAACTTCCGGATCCCGTTGATCTCGTTCTGGGAAGGTTTTTGACCCCGCTGGTCCACAACACAACAAAAAAAAACAATTTGGTGTCTTCGTTCTGATGCTATACGCGTATTTGTCAATATTAACGATTCATTTTTATTTATTATGTGAGTTAAGTCACTTCATATTTAACAGGCGCTCTTCAAATATCAGAAAAAATCTATATCTATAAAAATAGCTTATAAATGATAAGATAGATAATCACAAAAGCTTTTACGGTTATATATTATAGTACTTTTCTTATTTATTGCTTATAGAGTTTTATAAGATAAATATGATAACACTAGACAATCATGCATACAATAGAAAGGTAGCTAGGGTCTGATGATAAGCCGCCTGATGTCAAGCGGACTCTATAGGCTTAGAACATGAGAAGTATGAAAAGGATAATATTGTCAACCAAATAGAAGTCTCACTGATTGAACGAAAGAGAATTCGAATTACCATACCACTGAGACCATTTAACACTGAGAGTGTACAAGTGCAAAGCCAGTTGAAATAACTACTGTTGTAGTTGACAAATCAAACATTCTGGTCCCGGGACGTGATGACCCCATCGCCCGCTGTTGGGGTAACCTCTGTCACAACAGAGATTATTCCACCAGTGCAATCAGTCACACTGGTGGTAGGTCTTTTGTTGCAAGAGGCCAGCAAGGTTGATACCACCGCAGTGTCACATATTCTACCGCAAAGTAGTTGTAACTTTGACATTACTGAACTCTGATTCGAAAAGCACTGTAGGCCAGTGTAGCTAATCTCGAGGTTAATAACGCGTGATCTACTGGTGTTGCAAGCGCTCTCATAGGTTAAAACAAACGCTTACCATCAGGTGGGCCGTATTAATAACATTGCATTGGCCGTATTAATAACATAACATTGCATATGTTTTTTTAATAATAATAATAACATAGAAAATAACAATGTTGGAATAGGGAAAGAAAATGAAACCTAAAAAGTTGATCATCATAACTGTAGCTACAATTCTTTGCATACAAATGAAGTGCCCTTACATTAAAATAATGCACAAATACGTTTCTAGTCACCTAAATCTATCTCGCAATACATCACATAACATCCTTAAAATCTTCCCTTAATATTAATACTTAGGAGAACATATTCTAATACATAAAAGTCAACATGAAGAATATAGACGTTATTATTTAAGTTAGCGATTAAAATATCTATAATTCCAATAACAATATCACATATATAACTAGACAATAATTTATCATTTAATTACGATAACAATCAACAATCATCTACGGTACATTCGATGATGGTTTCATTATACAAAATACATCGCTTAATGATAATTCGTATTTAATAATTATGTGCGTTATTACTGAATATGATTACTTTAATGCGTAGACAGATGACAAATATAGACGGACCCACGTTTTGTAACCATATGTCAAACAATACATTGCTATCTTTGTCTGTTTCTCGAAGTTTGGGTAAGGGTAAAAGAAATAGCTTGTATATAAGCTTGGCAAAATAGCATCTAACGCCGTTCTCGTCTGACTTTTTGACATCAAGTTTTCCGTTAAAATTTGAATAATATTGACACTTTTGTGGCTATACTCCATCTATTTTCGTATCTGTCTAAACTTCAATCGTTCAAAAGTTAAAACTAACACTTTCGATAAAGAAATCGATGTTTTAGAAGTAACAATATCAGCTGATAACAAAATATATACTTTTTATAATATAATAGTTGATATTGATATAACAAAGGATATTAAAAATATTGCTTGTACTGTAACATGTGTAAGAGACAAACTTTTGCCCAAATAACTTGATTTCTAAATTTTTAATGTCTAAGATTCTTTGAGAAAACTATATTTATATTGAAATACACACAGAGAATTATTTGGAATATATTCTTTTATTTTACTACCTCTGATAGAATCTAAAACACATAGTTTTTAATAGTAGGAGAATAGTTACGTATATACCTTAAATATAGCGTACACATTTATCTTTTTTTTTGTATTTTGTCCATAGCTTTTTCATCTAAAGCTTTTTAAGATAAAGATTAAAGAATCAACTAAAGCGTAAATATAATTGTGTTTGTGTTGGTTCGATCATCATTTATTTATATAGTGACTTAAAATTAAAAATCTCATCAAAAACGATTGCTTAATTATATATTCGATGATTAGCTTCAAAACAACGTAATTATATTTACATTTAAAGACAATGATTAATTTGAATCTAGTGAAGTATAAAGTGACGAAAATAGAGCCAAATAATCTCTGATAGACAGTATTAAAGGTTCTAGTAACCGCAACCACACGACCAGGTCACACAGGTTTTAAAACCAGAATTACAGTAGCATTAAGAAGTCTTAAAAGTAGTCAACGTTTAAAATACAATAGGAATATAGGAGATACACATCTACATCAACAGAATAATTTGCAATACAAATACAATTTCTAAAAGGACAAAGATAATGGATCAGGAATAAAAACTTGTAAAGTTATCAAAAACGTCACTAGCTTACGGGAAGAGAGTTCGACTAACAAGCCTTTTAGATTTTATGATATCGATTAGGAAAAATTAAATTTCGATAGCTTCAACAACAATATAGACTAATTTGAACAACAGTTTTGGGATTTTAGATTCGAATATGGCAGTTTTGATAATGAACTGGATAAAATCGTAACATTATTAAAATGTCGAATTTGAAATACATTAAAAAAAACATAAGTAAATAGAACAATAGTTATATTATAGTCAATTTTATTATTATTAATATTTTTATCAAGTGGATAGCTCATGATTTTGCTTGGGAAAATCTGTTGGCTTTTCATATCAGATTTAATTACCAATCCACTGACACACTTGAAATATTTATTAATCAGCTTTTTCTACGGTTTTGTTCAGTTATATAGTCACAAGAATATTTTTCCGGCCTTACATTATTTATAGCTCCCGTTTCATGAATTAAATAATCTTCAACTCGTACTTAGATATGCATTTAGAAGCAAACTTAAGTAGAAAATTCTACTGGATTATCTAATTTGACGATATTGTCTTAGTCCCTGTTATATTTTATCTGATTTCGACGGATCGTAGAATTCCGTATCATGACAAACCCTTTGTACATTGTCCAAGGATTAAAAATAAAAAGGACGGCTACTGAGTGCAATCTAATTTCAAGAATTTTCAAAATATCTAACACGAAAATTTATTGTGGACAATTTCGATTTTTGAAATGCTGCTACAGCTCTATTTTTTATAGGGACTTTAATTTTTCTTTTCTTTAGCTGAAAGCATCATTATAAAGATACTTTTCCTAAGCGACATTCATTACATTATCATCTATATTTTAAATAATTTAGAATAAATTGATCATTTGTCCAACATTCCGTTGACCTATCAGTGGATTTACACGATGGTGAAATTGCTTTTATTAATATTTATCGACGTAAAAGTTTTACACACGGACATATTAGCGATAAATAATCATAAAATATAATAGAGGCTCTAATTGAAATAGATAATGGATTAGACTTATCTTATATTTCAGACAGATCACATTTATAGGTAAGCACATCAAATATTATATAGTATTTAATGATTCAATTATTACTAGTTTCGTTTAACGTAATATTGTCTAATTTATATAGCTTAATAGTCACGAATGTACGCCTAGCGAGATATTAAGTATATGAGAAATAATTACAGCGTAGTGATTTTCATATTCTTTCCGATATGTCAGGCAGTAAAGTCTAGGCCACAGAATGATGATAAAGTAGTTATTGCTATAAATACATGTAGTAAAAGAGCGAAATATATTAATGCTATACAACATACATTTCGTACTTTTTTTGCAACCAAATTATTTTCACTTTGGTCAAACATTTGGCCTTCCATTAAAATCCCTCAATACGTACAATATAAACTATCAATCAAAACTACAGGTATAAGAGCAAAACTATGTTCAAATCATATAAATTTATGACTACATTCGTGATACGCGCTTTTACGTACGCAGTTGATTTATTTACAAGCAGAACAAAAATAAAGGTTACCAATATCTGCGAGAATTTTCGCATAAAGCATCTCACTTCACGGTTAAAATTTGACATAAGCTAAAAATAACATAATATATAATAAAAAAAATATAAATAAATAATTGAGCAATCAATCAAATCATCCGTAGAGCGATAGACTTACTATCTAATTATATAATAATAATCCAAGTTATTAAATTGACAACGTTCTTCGATATTATATAAAGATGTGACGAACATACAGCAAAATGTTTGTCGTTATCAAAGAATCATACAAACGTGATACAGAATCGCCCTCCTAAAAACTATAGTTGTCTTTTTGATTTTAAGTTAATCAATTTAAAGACTAATTTATTTAAGCTTTCAGTCACCAAGTAAGTTAACAACAATCATTGTAATTCCAAAGCGATTCTGACTTGTAATATTTCAATCAACGTAATTTTTGTAACTGAAGGTATTATTACAGTAGTACATAAACGTCAAACCGTTACTGATGTAACTGTTATTGAGACTAAGCTTAAAGGCAGAATAGTTATTTTATTAAATACTAAATAGTTACCTAGATACACATATGCAACATCAATATGATAGAACATCGATAAATTTGTTTCAAAATCTTATTAAGGATCTAGTAACGACTATTAACACCTTGAGAATTTTCAAAATGATAACGAACAATTTGATAAAGAATTTGAATGTAATGTTACATGAAGTTACATTACTATTTAATATTATGACTAGTTTATATGTTCAGCTGCATATTTTAGAGCACACAGAAGAATAACAACGTTCATTATATTAATGATGCTATATCTTACGCAATAAATGATATAAAATATAGTGTTATATGCCCTAAGTTTGAATCTAAATGATTTAACAAAATATTCTGAAATGTCAAACAGGGCAACCTATGTAAATTGCGTTGCATTTTGGTCCTATTTATTGTTATATGATCTTTCAATAGTGTAACGCTTCACATTGAAAATAATCTACAATCTATATTACAAGATAAATCAATTGCTATAACAATCATTCCATATCACAATCTTGATGATTTTAAATATTCTATTGGTTTTAAATTCTCTCTAATCGATAATAATTTACTCATTAATGAAATTGAATCTACGCGTAATTCTGAAGTTGCAAAACATTTACTTTATATTGAATAATAAAGACAACATATTCAATGTAGGAGTGAAATTCTGAGGTGACGATACTATTTTCTAAAATCTTTTTCCAAGATAACAATTAATAACGATTGTATTTACTTAAATTTTGATTTTTTCTCGCAACATTAATGTACACAAGGATGATATTAAAATGCGAGGAAATTTCAAATTTCAAGATATCTGATTACACGTTGGACCCCAGATTTTTCTCATTTCCAACAGCAATTGTAACTAAAACTTTTTAAAAAATAGATTTTCCTCTGATCTAAGTCTTAGGGCAAAAAGCAACCTTATTCTATGGATAAACGAAAATCCTTTAGAAGGATAACAAGCAAGATATATCAACAAATGTCTTTTATTGAGGTATAATATCATCTAATGCTAGCAACTCATTGACTTTGTGCTATTATTCGTTGCGTTTTATTGCAAATGTGATTTTAGATATCACTATTTTATGATTATTCTAATCAATACTAAAACGTGTTTTGCTTAATTTTATAAATTGAAACGAAAATGTGTAACTGGAAATGTTTTAGTGGTTGTCTCAGTTAGATCAGAAATACCTTTAAAATGTATTGTAGGATGCAGAATGTTTTTCCAATATAATGTCTTTTCAAAATTTTCAAAATATTTAAAAATTAGAAACCACATATCAAGTGCAAGACATGAGTTTATGGCAATTTAAGCGTGAATATAATTGAAAACATAACACGTTTTAATAAAATGCTTAAATTAATGATAGCACGTGAATCCACACTAATCTCTTATAAGTACATGTTTGAAGCTAATTATTGTATAACATTTTATTTATCTAAGATATAGGTACAACCAGATATAGACAAAATTGTCAAAAACACACCCAAATAGACGAGAGTCTAATATCTTGAACACTTCTTTTGCATCACTTTTATAACCTCAATCGACGACACCACCCTCTGACGTCACCAAATGTATCGTGAGAACTATATGTTTAAAAGACACAAAAATCGATTGAGCATAATAAAAATTGGAAGACTCGAGCGAAAGGAATGGTTATTTTTTGCAGAAATCTAAAATATATCTAAAAAGCAGCTTACGATGCAATTATAGATACCTTATCAAATACTTAGACGAATATCTTTTGTCTTTTGAAGTATAAATTAATTCACATTTTTTTCTTGCGCAATATTCCAGAATCTGAAAAACACATAATCGAGTAATCAAATTGAGAAAATTAATAATCAAATAGTCTCAAACGAATCATCAGAAACTTACAACGATTTAAATAATAATATAGCTATAGAACTTAATAATAACGATTAAATTTAAGCTGTTGATTCATATAGGATCAGTAAATGAAAGCCGGATGAAGTGGGGGTGCCGGTAGACGGGGCTGCTTGTCGAGCGGCGCGCAGCAGCTCGCCTCGCAGCACGCGGTGCTGTAGGGCGCCGGGAGCAGCGCGTACTGCGTCGGCGGGGCATACAGCGCTGGTGTAGCTAGATAAAATGTACAATATAAATCCAAGAATATTATTGTTATTTATTGTCCTAATATTTGCACTTTGATAGATAACAATTTTAGCGATAAGACTGACATTTGTTCATCATTGTACTGAATTGTTACATAATATGAATAAATTTATATTATTAATTTATTATTGTCAGCAGTAGTTACTGCCGGACGATCATTGTGGCGTGCTGGTAGTGAGCCTGCTTTGAGCCACGATGGTCGTGGGCTCGATTCGCGATCGGATGATATCATACATAGCATCTGTTAATAATCTTTTACTGTTGATAGCTCTTATCCAATAAGTATCTGGTTAGCCCCTTGGGATGTGGAGGTCAGATGGCAATTACTCCTGGTGTATCAACTAGGAATCCGCCAAATCAGGATAAGACTATAAGCAGGCTCTGAGTAAATACCGTGAATAATACGAGGGAAAAGAGTGTCAGCAGTAATTACTAAATTTAAAAAAATATTTTGGAATTCAAAAAACGTAATTTTAGCAGTTTTATAGAGTTTTCTGCTTACTATCAAATGGTAGAGGATACACAGCGTAGGGAGGTGGCGGCATCTCGCACGGCGCGCAAGCCGGTAGCGGAGCTAGCTGAGGGCAGATCAGCTGGTAGCAAAGAGGTGCCTGAAGGGGCGTGGCCTCTGAAGCTAGCACTGGCATTTGACTTATCTGTAAAATAAAATTTTAGTTCAAGGATTGTTTTATTCGTTTAGAACATCATCCACTTTTTTAGATAGAAAAATTAATTTTTACCATCAAGATCGATTATTTTATAAGTTCAGTCAGTCTTTACTTCATTCGTTATGGCTTTTATAATGTCTTGTTAAGTTATTTAAGCTTTTTTGCTTTTTTAAGGCATAAGTAATATTCCTATTGCCTCTCCGAATAAGCTCGAAGCTTACGCTAAGAGAGGGTACGACAATAGTCCAAGACGATCAGGATCGATTCCGCGACTCTCGCGTTAATGAAGCAGAGTCGACCTTTCTACCGTTGAGCTATTGAGGCTTTGCTCTCTACAACATATATTAAGCAATGTATTATACCTGCTTCCTTACAGCTTGGGCGACTCGGAGACGTCCCAATGGTGAGAACATAACACCACCGCTCTGAAAAGTAGAAAATAACTATAAAGCTTGGTAGATCATTAGCATAACAAAAACATTTTGTTAAAGTAGTATTAGGGCCATGGTAGTATATATATAGTAGGCCGGCTCGATTGGGGAAGCACAAGCCTCTCACAGAAAACCGGCGTAAAGTAACAGTATCCCTAGGTACTGTTGCGTTTCGTGCGATGAGAGAGAGCGCCGGAAGCCCAATGTATGGGACATTCTCCCCTCTGTAACCTTGCTTTTTTCCGTTCTCATTCCTTTCATCCTATCCCTTGGGTCAGAAATGCGCATGTAATACTACAAATATTGCAAGTGTTCATAGGCTGCGGAGACTGCTTACCATCAGACGGAACGTAGGCTTATTTGCAACCGCCATAAAATAAAAATAGAATATAAACACTTTAATATAGTTATAGTGGGTTAGGGTTAGCTAAGAGAAGTCGGTTAGTTATTTAAAAAATTCTACATTCATCAGCAGGTGCCGCATGCATGATTCAAAGGGTAGTAATAAGGGCAAAAATTGCTTCCAACTTTAATCTAGATGGCTGTACCCTAATGATATTAAGTGGTTTTCCCTGCACGCAATATCCGTCTTTACCGCCTGAATTGCTATGAATGAAATATGCCCAAATAAATTGATTCCATTTAACTTCTTTATGTTGCGTCTTTTGGGATTTTGCTTTTAATATATTTTTGTAAGGCATTATAGACTCATACCGTCGATGATTTTTACCATGTTTTAAATTATTCTTTATTGTTACTAAGTTGGCTAGCAAGCATACGGTCTATCTGATGGTTAGTGGTAACCGTAGCCTATGAGCGCTTGCAGCACCATTAGTAGGAGCCACTCACGCGTTGCTAACCTCGAGATATTAAGTATTAAATCTCCTTTACCCAGTAATTTCACTAGCCTACTAGCCCTTCAAACCGAAACACAGTAATGCCGAAGACACTACTGCTTTACGGTAGAATATTTGACACTGTGGTGGTAGCTAACTAGCCGGCCCGTTGCCACAAAAGACCTACCAGTGTGATTGATTGCACAAGTGGAATAATCTCTATAATATAGTTACTAGTAAATGAATATATCATAATTATACTTTTATTTTTTACTGTTAACTAACGCCTGTGGCTTTACTCGTCAGTTGTGGCATTGTGGACAGCGAGTCTGCCTTTAGTCTTGACGGTTGGGGGTTTGATTCCCGCTCGGACAGATATTTGTTGTAAATATCTAATTCGATCTGGGCGTTTGTCTTTGTAGGTCTCTGCACCGTGCCTCGGAGAGCACGTTAAGCTATCGGTCTCGGTTGTTATCACATAGCATCTGATAATAATTGTTAACTCTCGAAAAGTAAATTGCTCTTATCCAATGAGTTACTGGTTCGCATGTAGGAAGTCAGATGCCAATCGCTCCGTGTAAAAAGTAGTAACCTGTCAAATCGGATAACAGTAATAAGCAGACCCTGGGTAAATAAAATACCGGGAATAATGCTAGGACGAAGAAGAAGAGTAAATGATTATACATCATTTACATATTACATATTATTTTATCATAGATTCCACTATTGTACTTTGTCTTCACGCATGTAGTATTCTTATCTTATGTGTGTTTTAACACTTCGCTTCACAAAGACTAAAACCTAGAAGTGCCGCTCTCAACAGCCTTCTTTGTGGAACACTTTCCTTTTCAAGCCTTTTGTGAGCACCCATTGTTTCAGTAATCTCCCCTATTTTTAGAATCTTCTATTTTTTACGAGGGATTGTTTAGAATTTTGCTCTTTTTTAGCTGACTTCAAAAAAAGTTTTTACTATTTCGTCGATTTTTGTACATTGCCTTCATTTTTGTGAACAAAATTTAATACTTTATTATTTGGTAGGATAGGTTCGGAAGAGGAGGAAAAAGGAAAAAAAAATAAAAATGACAATAGGGCAAACTAATGATGACGTTGTGATGCAGCGGCAGTGAACGTGCCTTAAGCGCCACAGGTCGCGGATTCGATTCCCGCTTGGGCCAGAAATTTGTATTGATCATACAGGCTCCGGTCTGGGTTTGTTTGTCTTTGTCCCTTTGTATGTCTCCGGACCTCGATAACAGGATATGGCTATCTTAATGGGGGCCGTTGAGTGTGTAGCGTTTATTTATTATTATCGTAGCATTGTACGCTAGTGAAATTACTGGCCGAACGAGATTTAAGAACTAATATCTCGAGGTTGGCAACGCGTGAGTGGCACCTACTAATGGTGCTGCAAGCGCTCATAGGCTGCGACAGCCACTTACCATCAGGTGGGCCGTATGCTTGTTTGCCAACTTCTAACATAAAAAAAAAAAAATAAATAAAAAATCGTTATGTAAACTTAAATTTTTGTAAAACGCCAACAAACTCTTCAAGCTTCTAATATTCAGAGAATATAATGTTCTCATTTTCGTAAACTTCGAATCCTTCCCCTAAGCTTATCTACATAAAGGTGATATATATGGCCTTATACATATTCCTTAATCCTTGCCTTTCCTTCAAGCAATCTTAACATTTATATCCTTCCGCGTCTAAGCATTTTCCTAATCCCAGTCAACCTCCATCTATCTTCCAATCCTTACGGTCGTTCTAAATTCAACTAATTGTTTTATTTTCAAAAATAACTGCTTTTAACTTATATATAATTTTCTACTACATTAATAAGTTTCCAATGTTTTTAAATGATTGTTTTAAAAGAATTTTATCTACACAAAATGAAAACTTTGTATTTTCGATCTTTATCGTAATTATCTCAATGGAAACTTCAAACTTGAAAAGTAAAAGTTTAAAAGATTGTTATAACGACGGCCTCTCCCCAACAAATGAGCGGAAAGGATCGAGACCCTTGTCCGGGAAAAAGAAGATTATTTTTCATCAAACGATCCCTTTGAGTTTTACTAAAGTTGCGTATCAGTGCAGATAATATGAGACTCTTGAAATGTTTTAGTAAATTTTGTATTTTTTGTATCTCTGTCAGTAAAACTTCTAACTTATTTTAGTTTTCAATTTATTCATAAGAAGTTTTTCAATTGAATTCACACCTCAATTTTATCGTTCGTTTTTCTTTTATTTATCCAATAAAAAGAGAAATAAACACTACACATTCAGAATCGTAAAATCCTGTGTGGGGAGTCCGAAAACACACGCTGTTGGGATAACCTCTGTCACAACAGAGATTATTCCACCAGTGCAATCAGTCAATGGTGCAATGGTCTTTTGTTGCAAGAGGCCGGCTAGGTAGGTACCACCGCAGTGTCCAATATTCTGCCGCCAAATAGTAGTGTTTAGGCACTACTGTGTTCCGGTTTGAATGGCATTGTACGCTAGTGAAATTATTGGGCGAACGAGATTTAAGAACTAATATCTCGAGGTTGGCAACGCGTGAGTGGCACCTACTAATGGTGCTGCAAGCGCTCATAGGCTGCGACAGCCACTTACCATCAGGTGGGCCGTATGCTTGTTTGCCAACTTCTAACATAAAAAAAAATACAAGCACAAGGACAACTACTCAAATTGGAACAAATGTCAATGCAAAAATCTGCCCTGCGGGTTTACCATTAACTTTTATTGCGATTCAAATGACGTCCAATATAAATTATGACATATGTTTTTATACGTCATGCTCAAATAAAATCTGTGTGTCAAAATTGAATTAGATTGATTTTGAATCGCTATAAGAGTTAATGGTAAACCCCTCGGGAAAGCGAAGCGGACGATTTTTAACGTTTGAGACAGGTTAACTACAGCTAAAGTTAAAAGTTATAAAATAATATTATATAATATATTATAAAACCAAAGTACCTCTAAAGTTGAGATGTGTCTTACTAAGTTTTCAAACGACATTTTTTTGGCTCTAATATAAAGATTAAAGATTTAGAATTCCACTTTACAAATAAGCAATACCATGTCAACCCACACGAATGTCATTTCGAGAAAACGCGTTTGAAAATTTTGAACAACTTGCTTTATATGATTTTTTTATGTATTGGGCAAGTTTTTGGCAATTTCAGATTTATGTAAGTTATTTTACTTATTTTCACAAAAAATAAGTATACAAACTGCATATTTCGTATATAATATCACCCGAAACGGTTAACATAATACATAAATTGCATGGTTAAAAAATGGCTTTTTTAGAAGTTTTAAAGCTTAAAACTATAGAAATATTAAAGAAAAATGTTCTTCAGTCATTTAAAAATGTTCTTCAACACTGCATATATAACTCAGATTTTTTTGTGGGTTGACATGGTATTGCTTATTTCCGTCCCTTTATAGTTGTAGAGCCATGTTCCTCTCAGCACAATTAGGCACAGAAATTCGGGCTCAAGTAATAAAATAGGTGCTGTTGGGTTTGGTGCAATGAACGACAGGGCTGGAGGTAAAATCTTCCACCTCCTCTGTTTCCTTCCTTATATTTCCTTCTCATTCCTACCCTCCTGTCCCTTGCTTCTTCTTCCTCCTTTCCCTTGCTGGCAACGCGCATGCGCTTGCTGGCAATACTGCAAGTATCGCAAGCGTTCATAGGTTGCGGTGACTGATTACCATCAGGGGGACCGTATGCTTGTTTGCCAACCGTCATGAAATACAAAAAAAAGTACAGAAAGTTTACTACTATTGATTACAATAATATAAAAAAAAAATTTATGTGGATTATCTGCTTTGTCAGTTACAAATGATAAATTACTGGCCCGATAATATCTAGCTCCTGATGTAGATACGCCGATAATCAATTCTATTTATCTGATACAGAAACTGAGTTTTTTTTACGTTGAGATCGTCTTCTTCGTAGCATTATTCCTAGCTTCACTTACTATTATCCGGATTTCACGGGTTAGTAGTTTTTACACAAGCCGAATGCCATCTAACTTTCGCAACCCAAACGGTGAACCAGTAGCTGGTTGGGGCAAATTACCTATCAAGAGTTAACAAAACAAGCCTTATAAGATGTTATGATAACAACCGGCATTTTTGGCTTATCGTGCTCTCTGAGACACGGTTGGGTGACCCACAAGTACCAGACTGAAATAGATATTTATAACAATATTATAAAGCTGAAGAGCTTGTCTGTTTGTTTGAACGCGCTGTTCTCTGAAACTATTGATCGGATTAAAAAAAAATGTTTGCATTTAAGAGCACATTTCTCCAGGAGGACAATAGGCTGTATAACATCAAGATACGATACATAGAAGTCGAAAAATAAGAAAGTGTGGGTGGACAATAAGATTTGACGACGTTGTGGCGCAGCGGTAGCGAACCTGCCTTAAACGCCACAGGTCGCAGGTTCGATTCCTACTCGGAGCATAATATGTTTGTATTGACCATGCAACCATATTTTCCGGTTTGGGTGTATTTGTCCTTGTCATTGTTAATGTTTCCGGGCCCCCAACACAGGATATTAATATCCTAATGGAGGCCGTTGAGTGTGCAACGTTTATTATTATTATTATTAAGATGCGGTTAGTTGGTTGAACAGGTCGGTCCCGACGGGAGCGAAGCCCAGAACTCCTTGATAATATAGGGTTGATTAATTGCAACCTTTGTCTTAATTGGTTCGACTTCGAGGTCAGACAGCTATTGTTGTCAGGAGGAACTAAGTGCATATTATTAAATATTTTAGAGAAAGATAAATCATCGCTAGGACAATCATTTTAGTAGAGTTATATTATATACGTTGTAGCGCAGCGGTAGCGAACCTGCCTCACAGAAAAAAGGTAAGGGACAGAGGGGGTGGGAGATTAGGCCTCCGGCGCTCCCACTCGTCGCACGAAACGCAATAGTACCTACTGAGTACTTTACGCCGAATTTCTGTGAAAGCTAGCATGGCTCTTATACCGTAAAGAAAGGTCACGGAAACTAAACCTAGTATATAATAAGTTTGGATTTACCTTAAATGATATAATTATGAACGTAAGCTTAAAAATTGTTAATAAAGTCCACAGCTACATCACATAATTCTCACAGAAATCTTAATAAATCTTCCAGCTTTCCAGCCCACGGCTTTTCCCGGGATGTGTGGAGATCTTTAACCTTTTAACCTTTCCGTAACCCGGCTATTTTCTAGACTCGAGCACAATACTGTCTGAAACATGACGGCCTATTTTCGTTCTCATACTATTCGGCTATATTCTAGTTCCACTTTTTATATTTTATATATATATTGTTGTTACAAAGAAACCGCTTGATATGATTCTTATATATAACTCCATCATTATTCTTTTTTTTTATTTAAAAGTGGCAAATGAGAGTGCTACCCTCTTGATGGGAAACGGACTTAAAGGATAATGGTAACAACTTTGGGCCTCCTGAGTAATATTCATTTTTGTCGGGCTCCGCTGCCAGGTTACGCTGTCAAGACCAGGAGGGTTACCAGAAATACTTTAAACAAATAAATGGTCATCGTAGCCATGGCCACTTTAAACACTAGAGCTATATACCATACTTTAAGATTTTTTCTTGACAGTTTTATAAAATGTAGGTCAATTTATATATACCCACGCCTAACTAATTTAATAAATTCTTATGTTAATGGCTTCCAGTTGTACGCTACACTCTTATAAATCACAAATGTCTAGTTAATATTGAAAAATGTTTGATCATTAACTTTAAATATTTTTAATGAAAAAATCTCAAAGTTCGGAGAGCGCTTGACTATAGTTTAATATTATGAAAAATTGGATTTTTATATTCTAAAGCTTAAATTTATTATAGAGGGGTTTTATTTTTAGACGACTTCAGAATCGAAGAGGTTACCAATTTCGTTGTAATAATTTTTTATTTATAAACCGACTTTGCCAGTTCTGTTTTTGGAGTTAGTAATGACTTTAAGTAGTTTTGAAATACAAAACAGTATTGACCACGATCACTACATAGTACATGGATATTAGAATTGGAGAAATCGCTAGTTAGCCATAAGACCGCCTACATGTACATAGTTAAAATAAGTTAGTGAATGTAATTCATGTTTAAAATGGTGTACAATAAAGCCTATGCTACACTATTCTATTATTATTGTCGACAGTTGCCTTATCGCTTAGGGGATAAGTAGTTTAAGGCGGCTGATACAACTTCAATATTTTTATACAGCATAATATCGTAATAAAATTTAAGATCGTATACACTTTTATTCAAAAACAATATTTCACTACTAACTTTTCGCTGTATTGTATGGCCGCTGAAGGTATTGAAACTGCCCAATTATTAAAGTGAGACTTTTATGACAACGCCTGAAGTGTTTTCCTTTATCTTTAGCATGTCGCATTATAGTCGGCCGCTGAGTAGGTGGATGTATATTACTTATTATTATTGTATTTTTTACTATTTTAATGTTTTTTATATATTTTTTTTCTTAATAAACATTAAACGCTGCACACTCAACGGCCCCCATTAGAATAGTGATATCCTCCAGTGGGTCAAGAAACACAGACAAGGATAAATACACGCAGACCGGAAAATATGCTAGCATGGTCAATAAAAACATATTATGCTCCGAGCTGGAATCGAACCCGCGACCTGTGTCGTTTAAGGCAGGTTCGCTGCCGCTGCGCCACAACGTCGTCTTCTCGGAAAATTTTCAGTTAATTGTCTAAAAAACTTTCACTTCCTTCGTTTCAATAAACCACATAGTTTTTTAATGTTTTTAAAGATAAATACAATGACTTGGAATCTTTAATTATATAATACTAAGATATTATACTTATAAAATAAGTATTATTATGACTGAATTTTAACTTTGAAGAAGTCTTCACTAAAATCTATCATAAAATCAATTCGGTATTCTCGGAACGATTAACCCCAAATATTTCATCTCCAGCGATGATATTAATGTTGTTATATTAAAGGAATTTCTGATAACAATGTTTAAGCTTCAAACCTTAATTATACCCATCGCCTTTACATAAATGAAGTTTAAGCCCGATAGTTATCAAAACTGATTTCTATAAATCGACTATATGAATCAGACCTTACGATTATTCAAATTGATAATCATAATAAATCGTACCCAAAGAATCGAAAAGATGTCTTTATTTTATTTTTCAAAACGCAATAATCAGAGTTAAAACTTTCACATTGCATTCCAGCTATAATAATATGTAAGTATTTTTCAAAAGATTTGTTTTTCAATTATTTCAATAAATTTAGTTCTTAATTTTAAATTATTAATAATTAACAATGCCAGTTACTAGACTGCATAAAATTAGTAACTCTTTTAAGGGTAACTGTATACGGTTTTGCAATAGGATCCCAGAAAGCGTTCAGAAACTTTCTATAAATAAATTTAAAAAAAGGTCAAAGAACGTTTGTGTGGTAAAGGCTATTATAAAATTGGTGAATACCTTGAGGACACCACGCCTTGGGAATGAGTCAGTCACTCCAGGCTTTTCAGTGATTATAATATGTAAAGTAATATGACTTAAAAAAAAAAAAAAGATAAAACCGCCTGAGTTTGTTTCGCCGGTTCTTCTCAGGTAGAGGTGTTTCATTTTGGAGCCGGCGGTAGGATAGTTATATACTGTCTCGGAGGTCCAGATACGTACTCAATGACAATGACAAACATACTTATACCGGAAACATGCCTATATGGTCAACACAAATCGAATCCACGACTGTGGCGCTTAAAGCCGGTTCGTCACTGCTGTGCCACAATGTCGTCATTATATGTATCCAGTATAAATTAAGTAGGCTCTATTGGCAGGCTCTACATATTGCTAAGCTTGGCGCTACTGTATCCAATACTTGCATAATAATGTTTAACTTCACTCTAAAGAGTATACAATATGTAGGAGTATATATTTTGTAGATAAATATTACTTAGACTTTATTGAACGGGTTCGCTTTCAGATGCAATATCAGCTATATTTAACTGTAGTAGAGCCATGCCCCTCCCAGCAAAAACCGGCCGGATCGACCGAAGAAAACCCTCATAAAGAAAATCGGCGTAGAGTAACAGTATCAGTAGGTACTGTTGCGTTTCGTGCAATCAGTGAGAGTACTGGATACCGAATCTGCCACCCGTTCTGTTCCCTTTTTTTTCCCTTCTCATCCCTTAACTATTCCTTGGGCTGACAACGCGCATGTGATACTTCAAGTATCACAAGCGTTCATAGGTTGCGGTTACTGCTTACCATCAGGGGACCGTATGCTTTTTGCCAACCGCCATGACATCAAGACTTTCTTGTGCATTTTAAACGATTACATTTATTTTTACAAATATTGATTATTACGAGGTCCTCAAACCAAAATGTTATTAATAATTGAAACGACTTTGACATTTTCTACAAGAACAAAGTTCATAAAACAACAAAAGACTGCAAGTCGCGAACAATCAGTACAGTATATGGAATTTTTTAGTTTTATTTATCTCTGAACAATAACAAAGACATTAAATAGAAAGGTCTATTCTAGTAGAAAACAATAATGTTATTTGAACTCATGTGTGAGCTGGCCGTTTATAATAAAACGTACTATTTAACTTGGTCAAACTTTAGACGATTCTGTACTCATTGTAATTTAATTATATATTTAAGATGTCAAGTTTGTAAACAGTGGAAACTTTTGGCACGGTGAGTGGGGATTGGTAATGGCATTTTTATAAACACACGCTACCCACTCAACAGACCCCATAAGGATAGTGATATCCTGTGTCGGGGATCCGGAAATACACAATGACAATGAGAAACACACACAAATTTCATTATGCCTGGTAAGCGGCACAGGTCGCGGTTTCCCACTCGGAGTGGATGATTGTATTAGCCATACAAGCATATGTCCCGGTCTGGGTGTGTTACTGCTTGTCGTTGTGTATGTTTCCGGACCTATCACTATCTTAATGGCCGACATTAGATGAGTGTGTAGCATTAAAAAAATACTGGGGACTTTATAACACTTAAAGCAATAATAGCCAATATAAAAGTAAATTTTTATACAAAATTTAATGTTATTTCAGTAAAAGACGACTATTCCAAACAATTTAATACGAAAAGAAAATTTCATTTCGAGTTAACATGCTTATAAAGTTAAACAATGCATAAAACAACAAATGAAAGAGCTATTTGTTGTTTTATGCAGCTATGAACGAATGTTACGGATATATTTTTAAAATAAGAAGACACTACAGTATCATCTATACCGTCTATAACATCTTTTTTTATGTTAGAAGTTGGCAAACAAGCATACGGCCTACCTGATGGTAAGTGGTTGCCGTAGCCTTGAACGCTTGCAGCACCATTAGTATTTATCCAGATATTAGTTCTTAAATCTCCTCTACCCAGTAATTTCACTAGCATACAGTGCCCTTTAAACCGGAACACAGTAATGCCTAAACACTACTATTTTGCGGCAGAATATTTGACACTGCGGTGGTACCTACCAAGCCGGCCTCTTGCAGCAAAAGACCTACCACCAGTGTGACTGATTGCACTGGTGAAATAATCGCTGCTATGACAGAGGTTATCCCAACAGCGGGTGGTATGACATCTATAAAATCTATACCATCTATACTATCTATGCTATCTATACCAACATTATAAAGTTTGTTTGGTTAAATGTGCTTATATCTGGTGATTTTGATCAGATTTGAAAAATTCTTTTTTTGAATTTGAGAGCACATTTCACCATGCGTTTGTTTGCTTGTGATAACATAAAAAAAATGAATGGACAGACAGAGAAGTTAAAAGTTGATATAAAATATTGTATAGTAACGGAAAATATAAATTAAAGGGTATAGTTGAAAGCTGTAAGAGCACCCGCGATAACTGGAGTTAAATAGAAACTCGTTCCGAAGAGAGTAATTAAAGTAGTTGCAAATAATAAAGATCAAAGTAATGAGAAGCTCTCAGAATCTTTTAAAGGTGAAGTTGAAAATACAGCCATTGTGTATACCATGTCAATGTGAAACAATTTAGAACTTAGCTTTAACCCTCAATAGCTTAATAATTAAAGGGCCACTCTTTTAACACGAGAGTTGCGGGTTCGATTCAAGGGCGTAGAGAGGCAGGAGCAAGGTGAGGCACCTCACCCTGGACCTTGTAAATTACTAAGAAATGGACGAATATAATACATTTTGTAATGTTTAAGCCATAAGTATTGATGAGATCACGCAAAATGGTCCAAGTGCAGAAAGAGAGCCCGCGAGGAAAAAAATCATTTTTTTTTTTTTTTGGAAAGTAGGGCAGATGACTCTACTCCACCTGATGGTAAGTGGAATTAAAGTCCAAACGTGAGGGCGGCTAACAGAGTTGCGGAATGCAACCTTGTTAGCCACCCTTGCCCTGCCTACCTCGCTTGAAGGAGCCCAGAATTGGCAAACTTCTTTGTTCGCGAAGGAATTGATGCCACAGTTAGACGGTGACATCGGAGACCGGCACGCGTAGTTCTTGTAAGGAAAGGGGAGGGAGGTATGATGGAGAATAATTCTCCTGAACACTCGCCGAACATTTTGCTCCCCTCTAGGCCCTAAATTAGGATTTTGCCTTCCTTGGGCCAAGTCCTGGCTACGCCCATGATTCGACCCTTGGCCTATCATCACCCACTCCTAGCGTAAGCTACGAGGTTATTTAAAGGGCAATAGGATTATTAGTAATGACTTGAAGAAAGCATTTTTAATATTGTTTATAAAAAAACATTACATTCTATTTGTGGAGGTAAAACCAAAAGTAGATTTAAGATCGTATCGTAAATGGTTACGACGTTATAGCCCAATGGGGTCAGGATCGAACCAGCTACTCTCGCGTTAGCGGAGCGAGGTCGGCCCTTCTACCGTTGAGCTATTGAGGCTTCAAAGTTAATTGTTCATTTGGAATATAAAACCACAAAAATTTAAGCTTAGCTCAAAGACATTAAAGCACTAACATTAATTTAAATTTATGCAGAGACATTAACGTAGGCAAACGAAAGGTCAAAGACCTGTAAAGGTATGACCTATGACATTTTGAACAAAAAGAGTGAAAAACTGTAAGCGCTTTAATTCGAACATTTTGAAGTCGTAAAAGACAAGGGCAGGCGTTGAATGTTATTTTAAAACAAACGATGAAATTTGATTAAATTAAAAGATAAATTAAAAAATGGTATTTAAATTGAGGACAGTAAAGTTCGTATTTCGATAACGAGTTGATAACTGTTCCTCCTGATAACGATAAAAGATACCAAACCAGAACACATTCTAACCATATTAAAGATAATAGTCAACATTATCAAATTACATTCAGAGTTGGTCCTTGTAATTTATAATACAGTAGTACAATTTCTTTTCATGAAGGTTGTCAAACAAGCATACGATCATCCGCCTGATGGTAAGCAGTCACCGCAACCTATGAAGTGTCACATGCGCGTTGCCAGGGAAGAAAAAGAAAGGAAACAGAGGGGGTGGGAGATTGTGCCTCCAGTGCTCTCACTCATCGCACCAAACGCAACAGTACCTACTGATACTGATACGCCAATTTTCTTTGAGAGGCTACCCTCTGTGAAGTACTTCTAGCTCCCCAGTCGAGCCGGCTTATTTGTGTTGCGAAGAGCATGATTGTAATACTACTAAATCATATTTTACGAGATTATAAAATGTACCTAGACGTATATAATATTAATATAACACATGACTACAAAACCCCCAGAACCTCTACTACAATCAAAATAACCAGTGCTATTTTTCATAGGTTATTTTGTTTTATTCTTTAAGCTCTTCCTCAATGCCTTACCGAACCAATTGGCCTGTGACAGTTCTCAAAAAGAGGAGATACGACACTTAAAACAATATTTCTATTGTAACTTGTAAATTTACTATTATTTAATCAGCTTCCGGTTCCGGTTTGAAGGGCATTGTACGCTAGTGAAATTACTGGGCGAACGAGATTTGAGAACTAATATCTCGAGGTTGGGAACGCGTGAGTGGCACCTACTAATGGTGCTGCAAGCGCTCATAGGCTGCGGCAGCCACTTACCATCAGGTGGGGGGCCGTATGTTTGTTTGCCAACTTCTAACATAAAAAAAAATCGACATCATTACATACTGAATGCTAATGATATTCTTCTTTCTAGCATTATTCCCGGTATCTGCACAGCGAGCGTCTGCTTATACTCTTTTCTGGACTGGAAAGGTTACTAGTTTTAAACAAAGAGATTGCCATCTGACCTCCGTAAACCTAAGGGCGAACAATTAAGTCATTGGATAAGAGCAAATTACCTATCAAGAGTAAGCGATTATTATCAGATGTTATGATAACAGTAGGGACCGACAGCATAACGTGTTCTCCTAGGCACGGTGGGGAGATCTACAAAGACAAACGTCCAGACCAAAATCTGCAACTTTCGAGGCTCAAAATAGGCTCGCTACCAGCACGCCACTAAGGTCGCGCCATAATGTCTGTTCGATCATTCTGATTTAAAAAATTAAACAATAATTAAAAATACTATATTTTTAAATATTGTTTCATTTTTTCTCCAAAACAAATTTCACCAGTATATAAAAATACTTAAAATAAAGCGCGTACTATAGTAAAATACGTTTAATAATTTAATTAAATTGTTTGAAGCTAAAAGAATACAGAATGCTTGAAATTCTAAGACAAGTATTTCATTTTGTATCTTATGAACTAAAAGGATGCCTTGTTGTTTTTCGAAATGTGTCTATTGCTACTGGCCTTTTGGCCCCGACAGCGTCACCTAGCGGAGAGAGCAGGATACTAAGACACGGCCTTAAAAAAAGCTCAAAGTTTATTCCATCCATAGGGCCTGACTGTTGCGTGGCCAGATGGACGGGTTTCTTAGTATATATTGTACCAAGATCTGCGTATGACTTCGTCAGCTTTAACTTCGGAATCGAATTCAGGGGTCTGACAAAGATCTATTTTTCAAAAGTCCAACTCCTTGCGTAGTGGTTGAATTTTTGGAAATCATTTCTTAGCAATGAGAAATCTGAATGCAAATCTTTAAGGTTGTAGGGTGATTTCGTGATAAATCAATCAGGTATTGCGGTTTTATACTATACCCATAGTTTAATTTTTTTAAATAAAAGTACCTTACAATATTTTTTTCTATTATATGTTTATTTTGATTATCTATTACTCTACTAAAACTTAAAAAATCAATCCTAGCCACTATGATCTAAAGTAGTCTGAATCTGATCAAAAAATATTTGATGAAATAGCAAACTAAGCCTAGGTAAATCGCATTTGACCGGCTACGCCCTATAAAATCCATGTAATGTTACAGGTAGATACGTCCTTTACACGGCTTATCCCTTTCAAACAAAGAATTTGAGACAAATATATTTATCTTATTTATGACAGGAGATAAAGTAGGTATCGGATAATAAATGGTCACTATTCGTAAGAAAACGTGTAGATTGTAAGATACTTTTTTTCTTCGTATTATTTTTTATTTCATGACGGTTGGCAAACAAGAATACGATTCGGCTGATGTTAACCAGTCACCTCAACCTATAAATACGCGCGATACTTTAAGTATCGCATGCACCTTGCCAATCCGAGGGATAGCAGAGAAGGAAAAAGGGAAGGAAAAGGAGGGGGTGAGAGATTGGGCCTCTAGCGCATTCACTCATCACACGAGACACAACAGAATCTACCTGATACTGTTACTTTACGCCGATTTTCTGAGAAGTCAAGTACTTCCCCAGTCGAGCCCACCCATTTGTATTGGGAGAAGCATGGCTCTGCTACTACAAAATTCAAAGTGAAATAATACAACCAAATCGAGAACTTATCCTTTTTAAAGTTGGTTAAAAATTGAAAAGCATAGTTGGTACTCAATCATAATTCCAAAACGTACAAAATTACCGAATGTTGTACCCATCAATGGGACAGCTCGAAATTACTCGTGAAACATTCAAAGAGAATAATTAGGATTTTTCTACGGGTATTCGTACAAAGGATTGTTGTGGAGGGTATTTTAATTGTCTGCTGTCAACGTATTATTAATCTACATCAAGGGCTGTTATGATTGCCCGAATAAGGGCGGTACCAGACCAGTGTTTTATACAAGCGTATACAGTGGCGGATTTACAAATTTTCAAGGTATAGGCTATAAGGTTTACCTAGCCTCTACAATTGTCATGTTCTAGATTATTTTTACAAACCAAGAAAAGGCCGATTACTGGTTGGGGGCGGCGAACTAGCTGTTTTACTCTAGAATACCGAAGTTTTCTACTCGTAGAATGACAAGTGAGAGAGAGAGAGACCGAAAACTTTCCCTATCGGCAAATGGCAAAGTTGCAGATTTCTACTTGTAAAACATCAGAAAACTGTCATACAGAAATCTTTTTGATTTCTATGAGGTAGCAAAAAAAAGTTCGGTCTTCAAATTTGCCGCCCCAAAAATTTACCCCCCCGGGCTCAACCTCACTCAGCCTGCTAGTAAATCCGCTACTGAGCGTATACGCTCGTTTTTTGAAGGAGCGCTTGTTGCCCCGAGCGCAACATAACCGTGAATGGTTTCAGACTAACCTTTTTTTCGAGTTTTTCGTCGTTTCGTCATTTTTCATCAACATTCGTAACTACGGCGTGAGGCGCGCTTTGAAAAACGCTATGAAGCGCGCATGTAGTAAAAACGCATGCTTAAGTTTACCATCGAAAAAACGCTGGTCTGAACCGCCCTAAGGGTCTCTTATTAAAATGGCGTAGCACATTTTAGCGTAACACACTTTAGTTATACGCGATGACATAATATAGGTTTGATAAATTTTTAATTAACCTATTTTAATTGAATACGAAGTCTTTTGATCATTTGTGATAAGCATACATTTTGGAGAGGTATTTTAATTATTATACGATTTAGCCTGTTTTATCAATACCGTAATATAATATTGAATAATATTATAATATTCGTTTTAATGATACTTCTTCTTCTTATTGAGTGGTTAGTGGCCAACGTAGTGTCAAAGTTATTCAGGTCGCCCGTATGACTTGACTCTTCGACTATTGTCAAATTGATAACAGCCGCGACCGACTTTTTACGTGCCTTCCGAAGCACGGAAAGGCTCAGTTGAAATATCACTGTGCGGACACCCATCTATTGACTGACCGCACCTAAAGTTGCTTACCCCACCGATCATTTACGGATCAGTGAGCGCACCCGGGTATTCATTAACTGTTAAGTTTTTCTCAAATGGCGTAATTAGTAAATATAAAATAAAAAATTCAATTTATTGTATGGGAAACCCTTCATTTTTAAATTTTATTTTATTTTTACAAATACGCATTCTGTGTCACTACAGGCTTTTCAGTGAATATAATATGTAAAATACTTTGACATTTAAAAAAATAATAAAACATTAAAAAAGATATAACCCCTGAGTGTGTTTCGTCGGCTCTTGTCAGTTCGTCGGTCTTCGTCGATTTAATTTTGGAGCCGGTGGTAGAATCTGACTTTCCAAAAATAAGTGATATACTTTTTACGTTGAATAAAAATATTTGAATTTGGATTTTAAACTGAATTTGTGAAACATTCAATAGCTACCTATTATGGTTCGCCAGACAGCTTGCTGAGGGACGGACGGACGGAAAGCGGAGGCTTAGTGATAGGGTTTTGTTGACACCCTTTGGGTACGGAACCCTGAATAGATAAAGCTACACACTCAAAGACCCTCATAGTAATATCGCGTGGTCCGGCTACTCACACAATAAAAAATAATAATAGAAGTGATTATTATTAGTGAATAAAGTGAATATTTACTTGTCCTGGTTGAATTAATAATAATAATAATAATAATACTTTATTTTCTCCAATACATACAAATATAAAAAGTAGCCCTGACTCCTGAACTATTGTCAGCCGTGTGTCAGAAGTCAGTTCCTTCCCGTTAAATTATTTTAAAGTATTACAAAGTAAGTTATCTTATATTACTAGTTAATAAAAGCTAATCCAAACCTTGTGTTTACGTGTGTATGCGTTTGTGTGTGCTTATGTATGTGTGTGTTTGTGTGTACGTTTATGTGTATGCTTTTTTATAGTAAGTGTGGTGTAGATGTTTATTTATGATCAATATTTATTTCTTTATTACTTCTTTTATTATGCTTTCTCTTGAGTTTCTAAGTTAACATAGACTCTTATCGACAAATTATAAAGATAAACTTAACAAAGAACAGGGCGTTGAGAGCCATTTTTTATAAACTTCAAAAAGGAAGAGGTTTAAAATTCGTCTGTATTTTTATGTTTGCTAATAACTTTCGACTGAACCGATTATGATGATACTTTTTTATTTGGAAGCTGGTGCTTTCCGTGTGGTCCCATTTTGATTTGGTCCGGTTCTGACAATGGCCAGGAGAAACCCATATAAGACATAAATTTGCTTAAATCATTAAGTATATAAAAATAATAATAAAAAGTATAAAATAAAATATGTTTTAGGAAAAAAAACAACTTCAAAACTAAAAAGACAAAAATCTTTTCTAAAGAAATCGGTGCTAAATGAAACATCACCACGTATGGCACTATATGGATTTTTTTAATGCATTAAAAATAACAACGTAACAATAAAGTTTACGAGTGTAACAAAATATATTGTCATCACCCAAATCACCTGAAAGTTGGCAATCTTGGGTAAATCCGGTGCAGCATCATTACGTTCAATAATACACATTGCATATTATGTCTCACAGTAAATACTTTAAGCTCACGCCATAAATAGCGTTCACAATCAATAAGGGTGAACGTTGAAGTCTCGCCAAGAAAGTTAATAAATTCGGTCAAGATATCAGTAAAAGTAACATTTTATTCGGTGTTACTTCAAATCTCTTAAATTTGTTTAACACGAATAAAACATTATTTTGCTAAAGCGACATTTACTACGATTCACTGAACTACCACATAATAATACTCTCCGTAACTTCATCCAAGTAGATGAATTTTTTTATTTTTTATTTCATGACGGTTGCCAAACTAGTATATGGTCCGCCTGATGGTAACCAGTCACCGAAAGCAATAAACGCGAGCGATACTTGTAGCATCACATGCGGATTGCCATCCCAGGGGATAGGAGGTAAGGGTTGAGAAGGGAAAAAGGGAAAGTAACAGAGGGAGTGGTAAATGGGGCCTCCAGTGCTCTCACTCATCGCACGAAATGCAATAGTACTGTTACCTTACGGCGATTTTCCGTGAGACGGTAATAGGTACTTCCCCGTTCGATTTGTGTTGCGAAAAGCATTGCTCTACTACTCTTACAAAAAACTACTTCTTGTTAATAGGTTTCCTAAATCTTCTTGGCTTAAACTATCAGGATCAAGTTTACTCAAAAGAAGCAGAAATAGTTTATGACTTTAAAAGTGAAAATCAATAGGAAGAGGTTAAGGTATGTGCTTACTGTGTATGTTACGAGTTTACTTCAGGCGGCCCTTGCTCTGCCTCCAAGATGCAACTAGTCATAAGCAGAATGTCTTCGAAACGCGGCTGACGAGCAGTCACTTCAAGAGTTTTGACCAAGGCGACGTGATAATTTATGCCATCAGCGAAAATCAAATCAAATCAAATCAAATATTTTTATTCAACATAAAAAGCATTATACTTATTTGTTGAAAGTCAGATTCTAACACCGGCTCCAAAATGGAAAAACCTCTACCTGAGAAGAACCGGCGAAACAAACTCAGGGGGTTTTATCTTTTTTTATATATATTTTTTTGAACTGATATTAGTTTACATATTATAATCACTGAAAAGCCCACCAATAGGATTGACGGATATCTATACACATTCTTCTACGATATTCTATGATATGTATCATGCACGTTTCCTCACGATAAAACATTGTGACCTTAACTATTAAGCACGAGATAATTTTGAAGAACAACATAAGCACTAGAAAACTCAGAGTCCGCTGTCCGAATTTAAATGCGGTTAAAGTCTGTTTTCTATTCATTGGGCAACCTCAGCTTAAATTTTCGTTTTCGCAAAATCTCCAGAAGGAACAGTAAAAATAGAATAACCTTAACCCTAAAAACTTGCAATTGAGCGAATAATCATTAAATTCATCATTCATTCGATGGAGAATGCTTTCACCAAAAATGTGCAGAGAATACACTTTAAATGAATGAAACTAGTTAGAATTCATTGAATGAAATTCAAAAAGTTAAAATCGTTAAAAAGACATTTTCTGAACGAGAAACACTCGAAAACTGGAGCGCACTTTAGTTCGTTTGAACATATTTTTATTTGAACGTACCATTTTAAATTGCAAAAAGACTGCAATTTTTTTAAATAATATTTTTATTTGTGCAGGACGTGACAATTGAACGCTTCATTGACCAATAATATTAAAATTGCAATCGAGCCATCCCGGTGTCGGGACGTGACGACCCCATCGGCCGCTGTTGGGATAATCTCTGTCGCAGCAGAGATTATTGCACCAGTGCAATCATTCACACTGGTGATAGGTCTTTTGTTGCAAGAGGCTGGCTAGGTAGGGACAACCGCAGTGTCAAATATTCTGCCGCCAAATAGTAGTGCTTAGGCATTACTGTGTTTCGGTTTGAAGGGCACTGTACGCTAGTGAAATTACTGGGCAGAGGAGATTTAAGAACCAATATCTCGAGGTTGGCAACGCGTGAGTGGCACCTACTTATGATGCTGCAAGTGCTCATAGGCTACGGCAACCACTTACCATCAGGTGGACCGTATTCTTGTTTGCCAACTTATAATATAAAAAAAAGCCATCTGCAACATCAGAGAGCATGAAGATACGTTGCCGATCTTAGGATGCAACCAGCTATATTCTGGATGACTTCGAAACGCCGCTAATGTAGAGCGTTTAAGAGTTTTTAACCAACATTTTATGGTAGGTTAGAAGCTAACCAGGCGGCCATTGCAGCGTTACCACCAGCAAAATTTTATGTGTTGTCTAGCAGTAGAGAATGTTAAATCTTTGTCACATTATATGATATTCGTGTATTTATCACAAATACTATTCATCAGTCTCCTTTAATACCTTTCACCAGTGAGGCCGCTGAGTCAACAGTGTTGAATGAAAGTGGGAAATGTAGCTTATGCTTTTAGAAAGGAGACAGGCTTTTTAAAAGATAACTATATAACAGATAAAATCAAAGATGTTATGGAGTTATTATGGAATTCAAAAACGTTTGTTTAACGCGACAAGGCGTGTGTTACAGTAAGAATATATCATTTTACTAGCGGACCCGGGAAAAATCTGGGACCCGATAGCTCCGCTCCATAACTGGAGTCTAATTGTGAACAGAAGTATCACTGGTGAAAATTATATAATTACTAATATCGCTTTAAAAAAAATTGGATTGATGTTAGAAGGGTGAAAATTTAGGGTTGTATTTATTTTTTAATTCCAACCATAAAAAGATAATTGTCCAAAAAATACAAAATAAAATTTTGGGGTGGAACACCTTTAACATTTAGGGGTATGAAAAATAAATGTTGACCGATTCTCAGACCTTCCCGATATGTACACAAAATATCATAAAAATCGGTCGAGCTGTGTCGGAGGAGTTTGGTAACAAACACCGCGTTAGTTTTTTTTTTTTATGTTAGGAGTTGGCAAACAAGCATACGGCCCACCTGATGGTAAGTGGCTGCCGCAGCCTATGAGCGCTTGCAGCACCATTAGTAGGTGCCACTCACGCGTTGCCAACCTCGAGATATTAGTTCTTAAATCTCGTTCGCCCAGTAATTTCACTAGCGTACAATGCCCTTCAGACCGGAAACACAGTAGTGCCTAAGCACTACTATTTGGCGGCAGAATATTGGACACTGCGGTGGTACCTACCTAGCCGGCCTCTTGCAACAAAAGACCTACCACCAGTGTGACTGATTGCACTGGTGGAATAATCTCTGTTGTGACAGAGGTTATCCCAACAGCTGTTATATAAATAATAGTTTGTGCTGTTTTCTTTTTTAAGGTTCCGTACCCAAAGAGTTCCGGTCTAGGTGTATTTGTCCTTGTATGTGTTTCCGAACCCCTGACACGGGATATCATCTTAATGGGGGCCGTTTAATATTTTATTGATTTATTTATAAAGAGTGCTAGCCCTACTACTAAGCCTCCGTTCACCGCCTGTCTCGTGTTTCATGAGGCTGTATCTCACGAACCTTAACAGATAGAAAGTAGAACTTTCTTTTTTGGTTCCTGTGTCTCATGAACTGTAGTAGATAAATACTTTCTTACTTTAATCTTATCTTTTGTTTATTTTGCTACGATTACGTATATGTATGACGTATAACAGAAGTCATACATTTTCATTCCTCGTGGTTGATGCCGCGGGCAGATAATAGTATGGTTTAAGATAAAGTGTATTACAACATACATTTTATTTAATCATTAATAGGTAATAATTTAATTAGTTTTATCCTTGTTAATAAGAATCAATTATCCGTTGTGGCGTACTGGTAGCGAGCCTGCTTTGAGCCTCGAGGGTCGGTTCGATTTCCGCTCATAGCATATGTCTGTTATAAATATCGGTTTCGGTGTGGGCGTTTGTCCTTGTGGGTCTTCCCACCGTGCTGCCGTTGTTATCATAAGAATTGCTAATAATGTAAAAATTATGTTGATAAGTAATTTGCTCTAATCCTATGAGTTACTGGTTCGCCCTTAAGGGGGTTGCGGAGGTCAGATGGCAATCGCTCTGTGTAAAAACTAGTAACCTATCAAATCAGGATAAGAATATAAGCAGACCCTGGGTAAATACGGGGAATAATACTAGGAAGAAGAATAAGAATAAAGAAATATTAACAGTAATAATTCTTAACGTCACGTATGACATGTACATCACCCGTAACTTAGTATATAATGGCGTAATATTAATATATAGGGAGAAACTGGCGCGTTATCCCTTTGTTAAAATGATATTTGATTTTATATTAACGATAAAAGCAATTTTAATAACAACAGTTAATTATTATTGCTTTTTAAAATGATTATAATGAACGGCTTTTATTGTATCTAGTAGGTATGTTATATGTATATTTTATTCCTTTGTTTCCAAACTACGGTTGAATAAAAATTATTGTGCCCAAAAATATCCATACAAAAGAAACGGAAATTATTATAAAAACTTTAATTATTTACGTATAAGATTAATTTTCTATTATTAATCGTTTAAAAATACAAATAATAAATGAGTTATTTCAATATATTTTACAGAATGAAAGACTTAAAACATAGGTTATAGTCTTAAAAAAAGTATAATCGAAAATTATAATGCACATGTGCGAAGCCGCGACAAAATGCTAGGTTAAGAAACATAATATTGATGGACTATCAATTTTTACAGCTACATAATGTATAACATGAGTTATCGTTGATAAAAATTTAGATTAGATATAAAACAATCTGAAACTCAATATCATGAAATATGAAGTTCATTGTCACAAAATCGGAAAACTAATAAAATTAAAAAAAAAAAAACTAAAATGGTTTCATTTTTAAATTTAAATAAACAATCCATTCTGAATTCAAACCACAGGCGACTAATGTTTTATAATATACATTTACTTTTTTGCTTTGTTTCAGAGGGTACTAAAGAAATATTAAGTACTCACCTGTTTTACTATCAATCTGGCTACCCGTGGGCTGGCAAATGTAACGAAACCGTAGCACTTTGATACACCAGCTCTGTCATAAATCACCCTCGCAGCTGTGACTGTGGCGAAACCCGAAAAGAACTTCCACAAATCCTCATCTGTTGTCGTCAATGAAAAACCACCAACAAAAATTCTATTATGAATGACGGTCCCAAATTTAGGGGCATCTGATGGGGGTAGTGAATCGTCTGTGTCTTCTTCCGGCGAATTAAGTAGGGCCTTTAACTTCTCATGTGGATCGGTACTTTTTCTATTGTTCGAGGGCCCGTCTTCCAGCATGTGAGCACAGCTAGCCGAATCACTACGTATGTAACGCTTAACGCTTTCCATTATTGAATTAACGTTGTGTTTTAATTTAAAACATGTTCCCTTGTTTACTAAACTATAAAAAAACTCTAGCGACAACTAAATGGACACTAATTCACTCGGAAAAACAACGTGTACTAAGCTCGTAGTAGCGTATCGATTTTGACGGTAGCGTGCCCCTATACATAGGTTTTTGTGCGTTGCGCGGTAACTCGCTATACGACTGAACGTTATTCCCAACTCATATAAAGAATACGAAGGTAAAATGATAAGGTTGTGTGCTTTAAGATTTTAATGATACGCACTAAAAATAGTGTTGGAGCTATTGTCGCCCGCTATTTTTACTGGTCGAGGGAAGTAGGTCATCAGATCTTGGCTAGATGGATTCTTATCGTAGTGAGGCCTGATGTTGATTTGATGATAACAGATGGCGCTCATTTACAAGGTCATGTTTTTTTCGTAATTGTTCACTAAACACACTTTTAGTACAATTTTAATTATCAAAGCCTGCTACACCACAAACTTATAATTTTATGATTTAAAGTGAATTTATTTATAAGAAATATGTCAAATTGAAATGAAATTTACTTAACTTAATAATTTTAAATTCACGTCGGGTAGAACAAATTTAATTTTAACATTTTTATGCACAGAAACTTCAATGACAAAAACTCTTTTCAAATCTATGATATCCTAATTCATAGCACGTGATGTTTTCGTTCGATTGATGCGTAGGATTAATGTGTACGAAAACTGGAAACAAAAATATGCAGTTATACAAAATAAAAATTAAAGGAAGTAATATTGTATATTATTTTATAGCACTTATACATTTTTTACTTCACAATTTATTTAATTTTAAATAAAATACTGCGATATGTAGCTATATAGTAGTTTTCATCACTTCAGAAAAACAGTTTAAAAAAACAATGATTGGGATATTAAAATAGGGAAATTTTAAATATTCTGATTTTTTAACAGTTATTATATAAAAACATAATAATTTTAATTTCACTCAGATTCTAATTAGCATCTAGTTTAAGTTCAAATAATTTTATAAATAATAAATTAAATTATCGAAATATTTACCATTACAAAATATATATGTCTGATAAGAGTCGAAATTAATACCTATTTCATTTTTATTCAATAATTATTTATGGCTTAAATTGAGAATATAAGTGGCAACATACAAAATGTCAATCTGACTGCTAACTTTTTGACGTATAAATAAAAAACAATCATACGCATAAGTACAAACTACAAATAGGTGTTTATTTAGTGCTTGCTAACTGGACTGTCCAACTTATTAAATAATTATTTCTATTGTGTATTGTTTTTAAGACAACAATTAATAAAAATATAGTCTACCATTATTTCTATTTGTGTAATTTTCAAAGTGATATTTGTTCATTACTTTATGTGAAAATGTTCTTAATTTTATAAATAAGTGTTAAAGTATCCTTCAGATCGGTTTTTCTTATCTAAAAAAGTGGTAAGTATAAAGTTTATTATAAGTATTGTTATTGATATACCTCAAGGAAGCCTAAGAAGTTTCACTTGTGAAACCCTACTCGCGTGTATTAGAGCGGAACGAAATAATTATTTGTTTACCCTCTGTTCATTTTGGAACTTTTATTACGTCTTCTACAACTATTTATACGTCCGCTGGAACATAAAGCCACCGGGAATGATCCTGTTCCGCTTGCTAATAGTAGCTACCACAGAATTACAGCATAAATATTATTATTATCAAATCTTTTTTTTTCCCAAGTATACTTTAATACGTGAAATTCAAATATAAGTCATACAAATTCGTCTTTCCCTTTAGTATTATCTACAGGAGCACAACAGGCATACCATAACAAAAAAAAATTAACAGAAGTGAGAATCTCTACATTTTTGAAATAGACTGGTTACGTAGACTTATTATTAACCAATGCAACATAATGAAGTTAATCACAAACTTGTAACAAAAGCAAATGAATTTAGTGTGCCGTTGTATTGATGTTCAAAAAGAGCATCAGCAGGTCTTTTATATTTTGCCTATATGGAAGGGCCGGTCCGTAATATATATTTAGCCTATGACTGAATAAAATTATCAATATTAACAAAACAGGATGCAATATAATTTTAACTCACACAATATTATCACAAATAACTGCATTATACAACAACTTTCTCTTTTAAATGGACTTTGGAATGTCGCTTTTTATTAATAAAACAGCTATGTCCGAGGCTCCGCTTATGTGTACCGATTTTACGTTATTGCACGGAACCTTAATTCTTTTTCTAAAATAAAAGTAACCTCAGTTACTCCGTATAAAATCTACTATCTGCTAGTAAAAGGTCCGTTAAAATAAGTCCAGTTGTTTCAGAGATTCGAAACAGACAGGCAATTTTTTTTTAATGTAATTACTGTATATACTTTGATATGCATTTAGTTAAAAGCTGTTAATTTGGAATTACAGACAACATTTTACTCATTTGTATAGATCTATCCATAAATAACCATATATTCCTGTCCAAACTTTGCATAATAAATGAGAGGAATAAATAAAATCTTACCTTTTAAATTTGACCCAATTTATTTTTCCAAATCAACAACAAAAGTAGCCAAGGCTCAGTGTTGAGCAATAATAATGCAAAACCGGTTAATGAAAAAGATATTAATAACCAAACAGGTTAAGATTATAAATAGCAAAGCCTACATAACTGTTAATTTTAATATGATAACAAATATGTAGTGGCCGGACTTGTTTTGAGAATATTTTTAAGAGTTTTTTTTATTACATTCACATTTATAATATGCCTTTTAGTTTTACATTTAAGTCTCTCATTGATAGTACGCTTGTTCATGTTTCTAAAATAATTTAATTATATTAATTTCTACTTAAATAAAAATGGGTTGTGAGTTTTCCAATTTGAAGTCAGTTGAAAAAACAGTAAGCATCAGTAAGTACACTGTTGTGTTCTAATAATTACCTAGCGATTTTACCCGTTTTTATGTGACTAAGTTGACAAGCATATGACCTACTTATGGGAAGCGGCTGTCGAAGCCTATGAGCACTTGCAACACCACACTTTTGTAGGTGTCTCACGTCGCCAACTTCGAGATATTGATTCTTAAATGTCCTTTTCCGAGTAATTTCATTAGCTACAGTGTCCTTCAAACCGAAACACAGTATACTGCTTTACAGTAGAATAATTGACATTGCGGTGGTACCTACCTACATGGTATCTATAAATCCTTATTTTATTGTAATAATGTTTATTAAAGTCAATCCTTAATATATAGAGACGTTCATAGCCGAGTGCACCCACTGATTGGTAAACGATCGATAGGTCAAGCAAGTTAAGGCGCGGTCAATCACAAGATGGGATCCCATAGTGGTATTTCAACCAAGCGTCTCTGTGCTTCGAAGGCACGTAAAAACTGTTGACAATTTGACAACAGTCGAAAAGTTAAGTCAGAGGCCTATGGGCGACCTGAACAACTCTGACACTCGGTTGGCCACTTACCACTCGATTAGAAGAAGATCTTTAATATAAAACCCATTCACATTATTATTTATCAGCATTATTATTTGTGGAATCTTATTACTAAACCTGTGCTGTCCATCTGTAATGTGAATTTCTGTTGCCGCTACAACAACAAATACTAAATATAAAAGTAAATTCAAGAATTAGAAAGTCCCATTATTAGAAACTTAATATTTTGACAGTTCTTCTTGTATATTCTATGGTTGCACAGAATCTTTCGGACATGCACTTGGCCAGTTTTTTAATCACTGTCTTGTAGACATTGTGCATAACCTTCATTCCTGACAATAATATAGGACAATAATATTATTAAATACATACCTACAAAAAAGCGATATAAAATTTATATCTTATAGGAACTCCCTAAAAGTGCCTAAATAAATATTAATAAATTAAACAATCTTATTATTGTCTATTGAAAAGTTTAAATACTGATTGCCGTTTTTGATAAGACATTTGGTTGTCAGTTATTCTGAGATTTGATGAAATTTTTGTATGATTGCTTTATTTTTCAACAACATAACCAGAATACGGCCAGAGTATACTATTTACTCTCAAGAATTATGTCAATTTACTAATAATAAAACAAATATATTATTATAAATTTATTATTCTATAAAATACATAATAATTTATCATTATTTATAATCTCAATAATAGATTTTCTCTCCGAAGATAAATAATATCTCAATAGTTGACATAAGTTAAAGTATTTATACAATATAACTCAACATATTTCCTGTCTCATCTTGTTACTTTATCTATTTATATCTTGAGTAATAGGATATTAGATAAAGATACATTATTTGTTCTACAGAATAATTGCTTCGCACGGGTATAAAATATATAGCCCATTTTATTACTATTATTATAATATACGATATATATATATATAGTCATTATTATTTACGACATCACATTGAAAACCTCAAGAATAACAGTATTTCTCCACTATTTAATGGATGTTATTATACATATAAACTTTCCTCTTCAATCACTCTATCTATGAAAAAAACCGCATCAAAATCCGTTGCGTAGTTTTAAAGATTTAAGCATACATAGGGATATAGGGACAGAGAAAGCGACTTTGTTTTATACTATGTAGTGATGAAAATAAGTTGTTGATCAAAAAAATAGGAACAGAGAAACACAATAATTGTTCCTTCCTCAATAATGTTTACACTAGAAGGGACGCCTTGTAATGTGGAAGTTTCAGGTTCAATCTGGTCTCATAGACAATAGCACATATTGTCGTACCCACTCCTAGCACAAGCTAGAAGCTTAGTTGGAGGGGAAATAAGAAAATTTGGTTATTAAAAAGGTATTGCTTATATTCTTTATATTAAAAAAAACACCACCAGAAATTTTTATTCAAAAAACAGCTTTTTAGATAAATATGAACCAAATTATAATTCACAAAAACTCATTATTATGTTTCATTGTAATTTATGGAGGATAAAGCAGTTATTTCTATTCTAAAGTATGTATACAAATAAATCTGTTTGTAAATCCAAATTAACAGTTTTTGACTAAATGCATATGAAGATATACATACATATATACCATACTTACATAAAAAATCTATTTTAATTTTTTTATGTCTGTCTGTATTTAATGTTAAAAGGAGTAACTTGGGTTATTTTTATTTTAGAAAAAGAATTAGGGTTCCGTGTAATTAAGAAAAATCGGTACACCACGTGAGCGGAGTCGCAGGCACAGCTAGTGGATAATAAAAATTCAGCGCCCATCAAGGATTGTAAACAAAGCAGTAAACATGTCCGTTTATTCAACGATTGTTCTAAGGTTATCATCGTTGCAACCTTGTTGTTAGCTCACAACTCCTTTAGGCGATCTCTCGTTGGAGATAGTGTATTATTGCTTTATAAATGTATTCTGTACATAACTACCTATCTACCTCTTGAAGAATTTTTAGTAGGAACTAATACTTTTTTTTTCCTATGCTTACTTTGAGTCTCGACGATCGTAATTTCGATTCATGTTAAGTGCAAATGTTTGATATAAATATCTGCTTCTTTTCGCCGGTCGCCCCACAGTGCCTCGGATGCTCTTCGAGGCACGTTTGTCCTCGTTGTTATCATGCCATGAAATAATAATAATTGTTTTCTTAACAGTTATTTTTGCTCTTATCCAATCCCTCAGGGGAGGTCAGATGGCAATTGCTCTGTGTAAAAACTAATAATCCGTCAAATCCAGATAAGATTATAGGCAGATTCTAGGTAAATACCGGTAATAATGCTAGGAAAAAGATTGACAGGAATCGTACTGATACATGTAATTCGATGGGTATGAGAGTCGAAGGACTTCGCTTCCAACCCATCTGTCCCCTTCCTCATCCTCCTGCTCTTGATTTGGCAACACACTTCTGATATCTGATATGATCATTTGCATTTTTTATAAGCTAAAAACCCTCCTCTAATTACTTTTATTTTATAACATTTCTCCTGTTTGTATAAATTAGTCCACAATATTTATTCAATTTGATCAATAATATTCTAGCTTAAAATTTATTTATATAACCTACATACAAAGTTTCAATGTCCTCAAACATAAACGTATGCAATCATTTATTTATACATATAACTGTCCAAGTATATAGAGAACTTCTTTTGTTTTGTCATGACGGTTGGCAAACAAGCATACGGTCCGCCTGATGGTAAGCAGTCACCGCGACCTATGAACGAGCGCGATACTTGAAGTATCAAATCCGCGCTTCCAATCCAAGGAATAGGTGTGGAGGTACTAGGTATTGAATCTCCCTCCAACACGATGGGACAATCCTCCAACCAGGCGGGTGATATGTCTGGCGGGCCACGGCCCTACGACTTATGTTGAGAAAAGTTGTATATATATAGTTTACCAGCATAGAAAACTCTGATAGCGCGATGTAGGATTGTGGCGATCAGATCAGGTCAATATCGTTGCGTAGTATGCCATGTAGGTGTCGCTATAGCTTCATGCGAGATTGTGACAATCTTGTCTTTCTATGGCGTTACGTCGTGGTGCGTGTAGATGTCGCTGCAGAGGGAGGGAATGAGAAGGGAACAGAACGGAGATTGGGCCTCCGGCGCTCTCACTCATCGCACGAAACGCAACAGTACGTACTGATACTGTTACTTTACGCCGATTTTCTGTGAGACGGTAGTACTTCCCCTATCGAGTCGGCCCACTTGTGATGGGAGGAGCGTGGCTCTACTACTACTAAAGTTGCTTCATTTGGTCATTAATTAAACATTATTTTGTAAAGGTTTAATTTTTTTTTTTATGTTAGAAGTTGGCAAACAAGCATACTGTCCACCTGATGGTAAGTGGTTGCCGTAGCCTATGAGCGTTTGCAGCACCATTAATAGGTGCCACTCACGCGTTGCCAACCTCGAGATATTAGTTCTTAAATCTCGTCCGCCCAGTAATTTCACTCAGCGTACAGTGCCCTTCAAACTGGAACACGGTAGTGCCTAAGCACTACTATTTGGCGGCAGAATATTTGACACTGCGGTGGTACCTACCTAGCCGGCCTCTTGCAACAAAGACCTACCACCAGTGTGACTGATTGCACTGGTGGAATAATCTCTGCTGTGACAGAGGTCCCAACAGCGGGCGATGGGGTCGTCACATCCCGACGCCGTTAGATTTAGTTCGATTTAATTATTTAATGAGATTGATTTATTTGTTTTCTTGGACAATGCGATAAGATATTGAGAACATTATCATAAATATTTTATTTCTAATTATAATTTTGTGAGTATTGCTTTGTAAACATTGTTATTGATTTATATTTAGAACTTTTTAAAATTATAAAAAGTTTAAAATCGATGCAAATAAATTTATATTAATATTAAATAATAATAAATTCTATAGAAAATATCAATTTTTGCCTTTGTATATATTTATTTTTGCCCATATAACAGAAGGGGTGGGAGATTGAGCGTCCGAGGCTCTCACTCGTCACGAAACGTAATAATATCTACGGATACTGTTACTATACTTCGATTTTCTGTGATAGGTTAGTACTTCTCCGATCGAGCCGGTCTATTTTTCGTGGGAGAAGCATAGCTGTACTATAAGCATTTTTGTATATTTGTTTGTCATCAAATATTTGGCGATACCGCAAAATAAATAAATAAACGCTACACACTCAACGATGGGGACCGATAGGATAGTAATATCCTGTGTCGGGGCTCCGGAAACAAACAATGACAAGAACAAACACACCCAGACCAGAACCTAATAATATATAATGCCTATACGGTAATAATATATAAAATGCCTATACGGTAAACACAAGCATCTCTTCCGAGCGAAAATCGAATTCGCGACCTGTGGCCGCTACCGCTGCGCCATAAAGTTGTCTAATGAATACGTAATGTGAAATTATGATTGACTCAACGAAGCAGATAAACAGTGCAATCCATGACGGATTCCCCTTCGCCCACACTTCATTATGAATAAGCCTATTCATCGTATTTCACAATTATTTCAAAAGCGAATACCCCGGGCTTACTATTAACTTTTAGTAAAAATTCTATTCAATTTTGACAGTAAATTGATTCAAAATTTATATGAGCATGACGTATAAATATATAGATAGTGTCAAACTCGCTTTATATTATTACCTGCTGGGGTTTGAATTAATACATCTGATGGCCTAAGTGAGACTTTAATGGGTTGCAGATTATAGAAAAGCACTTCCAAATCACAAGTCAATCGTAGTCCAGAACACACGACAGACATACGCGTTACGAAGGAAATAGAACGGAAAGAGTACAGAGCTATTTTAAACCTTATGTCCCTAGTAAAAAGGTTCTCTATAACAATATGGGTTTTTATTACAATAAAATTCACTTTTTTCTTATTTACACTATTAAAATTAAATAAATAAATAAAAGCTGCACACTCAACGGCCCCCATTAGGACAATGATACCCTGTGTCGGGGGTCCGGAAACACAAAAGGACAAGGACAAACACAACCACACCGGAAAATATGCTTGCATGGTCAATACAAATCTAATATGCTTACAGCGGGAATCGAACCCGCGGCCTACGGCGTTTAAGGCAGGTTCGCTACCGTCGCACCACAACGTCATCAATTATTATTAATGTTTAATTTTTTAGGTGATCATTTTAAATTATGAAATTACTTATCGTTCCTTGAGTATGCAAAATTTCGATAGAATACGACGTTTTGAAGGAAAATCATGTTCAAAGTTTCCATTACATAAGAAGCTAATAAAAGCGTGTTGAACATGTAATCATCTAAGTGCGGATGCTGAGTGTCCTTTCTTATTGTTCATTGTCAATGCTTTGTCCAGCGCCGAGTCGCTGACGTGCGCTGGTCCATTGTTCGCGGAAGATCTCCGTCAGCGACACCCGAATTACGTAACGACATAGCAAAGTTACTGTATTTTTAACACTTTTTTTAGTGTGTTGTACTTCATGCAATTTGTTGTGGCTGTATTTTGTTCCTTATGACGACCTGCAGGTTGCCGGTTAGATTCCCACTCGAAGCAGACGATTGTCTTAACCATATAGGCACGTGTGTTTGGGTTTGTTTGTTCTTGTCGTTGTGTATGTTTCTGGACCCCGGACACAGGATATCACTATCCTAAATGTTGAGTGTGTAGCGTCTGTTTATTTATTTTGTATTTACACGGACTTATAAGGTACTTATAATGTGCCGGGATATTATAAATTATTTTTTTGATTTTGAAATTTGAAGTGGCTTTCGTTTCGTTCACTTTGCGTTTCGTTTCATAAGGATTTCTAATTTATTACGGAGCTGATATTGTTCTTGTAAGCGCCACCTATCCTATGTGTGGCGTCCTGGTAGTTAGCCTGCTTTCAAGGTCCGGGTTCGATTTTTTCTTATTCATCCCCACCTCGCCTCGGAGAGCATGTTAAGGACAAACGTCCAGACCGAAAAAGATATTTGCAAAATCATTACAAATATTGAACCTGTGACTGTTGTGGCTGAAGAGAGGCTAGCTACCAATATTTATTCCGAAAAGGAAGGAAGTCTTGACCCGTAGCGACAGCGATACTGTTGTCAATTGCTATTGCGCGATAATTATTGAATATTGCAACACAGTATTTGTATGATATAATAAGAAGTTAAATAATACATTAAATATTTTTTACCAATTAATAAAAAAAACATTGTTGATGTTTTCGAGTATTTGTAAAGAAGTTCCTTAACGCTAAATGCCGCATGCTGTGTGTGTGTGTGTGCGTAAGTGTATCGAGCCCACTACAAGCAAATGAGCACACGAGCAAGTGAGTGCGCAGCCGCGTGCGTAACTCTCTCTCTCTCACTCTCTGTCTCTTTTTATCATAAAACCTATTGAAATATACAGATTTCATTTCGAGTTGAATTGTATTATTACATTCGGTGTTGAAGAAAAACGCAAGCAACTTCGTTTCTGAAGAAGGTCCCCGACTGGACAATTCTTTCTTAACACGTTAGGCCAATCATCACTGAGCAATTGTTTTACTTATTTGTGTACTGTCGACTATGAATATGCTAAATCATGTTTAGTTGTATATATTAATAATTCTTGTCATCCTAATGAACCGGTTTACATTTGTCGTTTGTATCCTTGTTGACACGTAATTTCGAGATGACGTAAATATATAAACTCAATGAATCCATATATATAAAATAGTATGTCTGCTCATTGACTGACACACAGCGGGTACATGTAGATAGTGACTAGATTACCCAAAACCATCAACATAATAAAAAAGCGAGCTGAAATGGTCAAAATAGAACTTTAACCGAAGGCCGTGATTTCAAATCGGGACAAGCAACTCTGAGCTTTCAAGTCCTTAATTTGTGTTTCAAATTTATCTCGTCGGTAAGGAAACCTGCTTATTGTAGAAGAAATTGTAAGAAATGTATCTGTCAACTGTCGAACCTACCTTAAAAGTCACAGGTCGCGGGTTCGATTCCCGCTCGGAGCATAATATGTTTGTATTGATCATGCAAGCATATGTTCCGGTCTGGGTGTATTTGTACTTGTCCTTGTATATGTTTCCGGACCCCCGACACAGGATATCATTGTCCTAATGGGGGCCGTTGAGTGTGCAGCGTTTATTTATTTATAGTGGAGGTCCCTTGCTGGTCGTACGGTGTGCGAGTATATACCGTCGGTGAAAAATTTGTGAAGTGAGTGAATGAAAGTCGGCAGTGTATTATGTACCTGCATAACCTCTGGCGTTCCATATGTTCATGGTGGTATCGTTGAACATCAGGCGAGCGTCAAAAATAGGTCTCGCTCAATTGGGACGAATCATATTCTTTACTAATCTAATAACTCGTCAAATTGGTCGTAGTAAAGTCATGCTCCTCCCAGCATAACTGGGCCGGCTCGATTGGGGAAGTACTACCCTCTCACAGAAAATCGGCGTAAAGTATCAGTATCAGTAGGTTTTTTTTTTTTTTTATGTTAGAAGTTGGCAAAGAAGCATACGGCCCACCTGATGGTAAGTGGCTGCCGCAGCCTATGAGCGCTTGCAGCACCATTAGTAGGTGCCACTCGCGCGTTGCCAACCTCGAGATATTAGTTCTAAAATCTCGTTCGCCCAGTAATTTCACTAGCGTACAATGCCCTTCAAACTGGAACACAGTAGTGCCTAAGCACTACTATTTGGCGGCAGAATATTGGACACTGCGGTGGTACCTACCTAGCCGGTCTCTTGCAACAAAAGACCTACCACCAGTGTGACTGATTGCACTGGTGGAATAATCTCTGCTGTGACAGAGGTTATCCCAACAGCGGGCGATGGGGTCGTCACATCCCGACGCCGGTACTGTTGCGTTTCGTGCGATGAGTGAGAGCACCAGAGGGCCAATCTCCCACCCCTTCTGTTCTCTTCCGTTTTCCCTTCTCATCCTTCCCTCCCATACCTTAGGTTGGCGACGCGAATGTGTTAGTTCACGTATCGTATCGCACGTATTCATAGGTTGTGGTTACTGCTTACCATCAGGCGGACCGTATGCTTGTTTGCCAACCGTCATGAGATAAAAAAAAACGCCTTGATTACACGCGTATATAACACGTCGTGTCGGTAACGCATCGTTGGACATACAATGCCGGTTTTATTACAGGCGTAATGTTTGTACGTCATAATCAATTAAACATGGCCGATAACAAGCGCAAATAGCGGTTTTAATAATAAACCTTAAACTGATAACGGGAAGCGTTGAACGTGTTCATTTTTAAAGTTTTCTTATTTAGCTGCGGTATGAGTTTACGGGTTATAGTATACGGGTTATAGCAGTGCCCGCGACTTCGCCCGTCGGGTGAGACCGCCCTGTTGCACCAACTAACCGCATCTTATCGTCCGCCCGCACTTTCATTGTCATTGCTCGACATTTAAGTATCGTATCATGATGTTATAATATAGCCTATAACCGTCAAGAAATGTGCTATAAAATGCAAAAATAATTTTCAAATCCGTTCAGTAATTCTAGAGATTAGCATGTTGAACCAAATAAATTCTTCAGCTTTATAAAAGTGGTATAGATTATACGCATTGAAGCCCGCTGTTTAATATTTATGTGGACTTTTAGCTTTCCATTTAAAATTAACTATCCACTACCCAACTGCAAGTGCTTCCGCTCTTAGGCGTAGGATGCGATCGCGATATGTACAAAATGACGAATTGATGACAATCACTTTATTAAAAACATATTGGTAGTGGATGATTATATAATTATATCCCGCTGCCTTGCTTTTTTGATTGGGTAGGCTCGATTTAGGAAGTCCTACAATCTCACAAAGTAGCGATGTGAAGTTGCAGTTTAGAAGGTTTTTGATCCTCCTTAACAAATTCCTACATTTAATGGACATAAGCGCCAGTCCTAATTGCTGTGCGATAGTGAATGTGTTAAGACGAAGGCCCTGAGACCTAGACTTAGGTTTATTTCAACGTATTTTGCCAAAATCACTTTCAGAGCCAGCCATAATGATTTATAAAAATATATAAAAATTTAAGCTGTACTTTATGTTTAGGGTATGATGAGGCAAGTATGGTCTTGCTGTGACCTCAATACCCCTAATTTTGGATAATAAACAAGTGGTTTTTGATAGATCATTGTTGGTCTCGAAGGCTTATCAACACACTGCTTTGCCCATCCTCCTCATACCTTAGAAATCGCTACATGCATGTAATATGCTAGTTTTGCAATCGTCTATACCTATTATTGACCAGGGAACACTTTGATAACCGCTTTAGGTTTTGTTGCGGAATATTTTGAGAAAAGTTGTATTAAATTCGTCAGTCAATAAATAAATTTAGATGTCGCTTTAAGGTTTTCTTGTACTTTTGCTATACTCGCGTCATACGTTTAGTCCTCCACATGTGTTTTAATGTCGTTAAATTTAAAATAGTTCGCAGACCATATTTTGCCTCTTGCGGACCACTGGTGATCCAAAGACAACTGGTTGGGAACCACTGGTCCATATAATACAGTGACATTTTATTATTTTAGCCAACTTTGTGAAATTAAAACAAAAATACGATTAAAAGTTTAGCGTTTTAATGTTCAACATATAAAATATCAATATGAATATTGTAATTAGACAACACATGGGCGTGCATGGCGGGCGGTGCGTGGCGGCGCGTCGCGGCTCGCGCGCGAACCCTGCGCGTGCTGCTCAGAGAAACTGCGCGGGCGCTGCAAGACGTACAAGATATATTAGCTTATGGTAAAATATATTTATTATTATGTACTTTTATATGTCATCAATGTTGGCAAACAAGGATACCATCCCTTTGAGAGTAAGCAGTCACCGCTTTGCCAACCTAGGTAAAGGATGGGAGGGAAGGGAACAGAAGAGGTGGGAGATTGATCATTCGTTGCTCTCACTAATCTTACAAAACGCAATTGTACTGATGCTGTAACTTTATACTGAGTTGGCCCATTTGTGCTAGGGGGAGCATTGCTCTACTACTAATACTATAACTTCATTCGCCACGCTGCTCAAGCACCTTTGAGGTCTTCACTTATAGTCAAAAGCCGAGATGTATTCGAAGAATGTTTTGAAATACAAGCAGATAGCTGGTTGGGTGTATTCGAATTTACCTATGGTTAAAATTAACGTTCTTTATTCAGTAGTTCTGGAAATAGTTGTGTAGACTTTTAACTAGAAATCTTGCTACGTGAACACAAAGGTAAAAATTGTTGATCTAGCAACATAACAAATCGAATAAAGCTTTAAGCGCTTCCATAATGTATCAGTTAATCGTTTAAATGTTGTTTTATTGTTTGCTCAGGGCTTGACAATTGTGTTCTAGGTTGTGGTTTCTCGTACTTGCTCAAAGTGTTTGTGGAAAAACTAGGAACCTGTGTTTTTTTTTTATTTTAGATCCCGAAATACCGAATGTCGTTCAAGATATAACGAGCCAGTCATGCCGTCCCACAGCCCTCGTGATTTTAGGCTGCTCCCCGTCAGCGAAGGCGAGGTTGTTGAATTGTATATTGGGAAGACGGCTGCTGCCCGAGTCGCTGCCGAGGGGATGTAGATGGGTTGGTATTATGTTTTAGATTTTATTTTTTTATTATTATTTCTAAAATTTTTAAATTTCATCGAAAATAATTGAAGATACTTTCAGCATAACTGTCATAACTATTTCGTAGCATAAAAAAAATATTTTTTTTTTTTTTAAAAAGAATATTAGCAATGCTTTTTCAACACATTACTGATATTCCTATTGCCCCTCCAAATAATGTCGAAGCTTGCGCTAGGAGTGGGTACGACAGTAGCCCAAAGGGGCCAGGATCGAACTCGCCACTCTCGCGTTAGCGGAGCGAAGTCGGCCCTTCCACCGTTGAGCTATTGAGGCTATTGATTAAATAAAACATCAAAGTAATTTTTCTCAAGACGCTCATAGCCATGTACGCTCACTGATCGGTAAACGTCCGGAGGATTAAGGAGCTTTAGGCGCGGTCAGTCAGTAGATGGGTGAGCACATAGTGGTATTTCAACTGAATGTTCGGAAGGCATGTAAAAAGTAGGCCCGGGCTGTTATTAATTCAGAGGCCTAAACGGGCGACTTGAACAACTCTGACAATAACCACTCGGTAAGAAGAAGTAAGTAAATTTTCTTTAAACAAAGATGACCAATTTTTTTACAATAACCTTTAAACATATGTAATTAAAGATTTACCTTTTCCGTTCTAAAGCTTTTATATATATAAGCTATATATATATATATATATGCACTGCATGCTGGTATATATATATACGGCACTTTTGGGGAAAACGTGAAACTCAGAGAGTGTCGCGAGCGATTTCGAACTTTATGTCCCTAATAATAAGGTTCTCATTAACAATACAAACAATGAAACTCAAATTCGCATTGATATTATTAGTTGTTTGTTAGTCTGAGTATAAGCTTCAAATTCAGTAAAGTCGCGTTTCGACGTCAACTCTCTGATATCCTAAATGATTCATAATGTAGAAAAAATTAAAGTATGTAGTGCATTTATCCTTGCGTGGGTTAACTGTCACGATCTCAATTAATTTGTATTGCTCATTAAAATGCGGAGAACATTTAGATTTGAATAATTTGCACGACGTTGTTTCGCAACATTGTGAACAACAACAAAATTATAAAAACTACAAAATTATTCAAATTTTTTGTTAAATTTAAAATAAATTTTTAATTGATTATACGTGACGATCGTTAGGCTGCGTTTCCACCAGACATGTGCGAGGATGCGTAGCGAGGGAAAAAATGGGAAAACATAACCTCGCTCAGCGCAGCTCCTGTGGAAACGACTTAGCGGAGCGAGGGTAGGTAAGTGAAGCGATTCTCAACAAACACGTCTCTACGCTATCTATATATCTCTATATGATGACCTTGTATTACCATATTTCCATCAAATAAATCGTATTATTATTATTATTACGCGTCCCCTGTTCTAGTGGAAACGCATCCTTAAACACCAACCGTCGAAAGTGCGATTTCTTCTTGAGGCAGATTGTATTGACCATTCAGTGGGTGGTGGTTTTTGTTTTAGTGTCCGTAACACACCCCTAACACTAGCTGTAGCTATCGAGGTTATCAAGGCTAACAAGGTTGTCGACTGTTTATTATTATTTTGTTTATGTTATTTTTAATTTTGTTTTGGTTTTTTTTATTTTTTTATATGTTACAAGTTGGCAAACAAGCATACGGCCCACCTGATGGTAAGTGGGCGCCGCAGCCTATGAGCGCTTGCAGCACCATTAGTAGGTGCCACTCGCGCGTTGCCAACGAGAGATATTAGTTCTTAAATCTCCTCTGCCCAGTAATTTGACTAGCGTACAGTGCCCTTCAAACCGGAACACAGTAATGCCTAAGCACTACTATTTGGAGGCAGAATATTGGACACTGCGGTGGTACCTAAACTAGCCGGCCTCTTGCAACAAAAGACCTACCACCAGTGTGACTGATTGCACTGGTGGAATAATCTCTGCTGCGACAGAGGTTATCCCAACAGCGAGCGATGGGGTCGTCACATCCATACGCCGGTACTATGTAGCAGTAATTTTTAGGTTTACGTTTTTAATTATGTTTAATTTTTTTTATATTATTTGTTATATTGTTTTATTTCTTTTAACTATAATGCTTTTTAATGTTTATGTTTAGTTTCTTTCTGTTGTGTCACAATAAATGAATTCTTTCTTTCTTTCTGTTTAAAGTTTATATAGGAAAGCTAGCATGTACAACTTGACGAAGTTGTGGCGGAGCAGTAGCGAACCTGCCTTTAGCGCCACAGAACGCAGGTCCACTTTCCGCTCGGGGTAGACGTTTGTATTAACCGTGCAGACGTATGTTCCGATTTGGGTGTATTTTCTTGTCCTTGTATGTGTTTCCGGACCCCCGACACAGGATATCACTATCCTAATGGGGGCCGTGGAGTGTGTAGTGATTTTTTATATATAAAAATAATATTATCAAAGCTTTTTCAAGTCATTACTAACATTCCTATTGCCCCTCCAAATAAATCCGCAGCTTGCGCTAGGAGTGGGTACGACAATAGCCCAAGCGGGTCAGGATCAACCCCCAAGTGTCGGTCTTCTACCGTTGAGCTAATGAGGCTATTATCATTATAAGTTGATGGTAAACATTTCAGATTCGTATCCAACATGGCGCATCGACGCAAGTACATCTAACTGTTGGCAACTCGGAGTTCGAGCTCGTCGACGAGTTAGAATGCAATCGAAAGCAGTGGGACACGCTGCCATTACATGTATGGTGTAAAATTTCTTATATTTTCTCCATTATATTTCTTCTTCTATCTCATTTGAAGAGCGGTGTCGTATGGTGACTATATTGCTCTCGTACATAATAATCTAATTTAGAAAAAATTTTGACGGGGGACCTTTCTCAGGAACGAAGTTCCTTACGTTTTTCCTTAAACTCCGAATGTAATTTGATATGAAATCCGTATATTTAATGAGTTTATGTGATATAATGGAGGGATAGAGATACGCCGAAAGAGAGAGAGAGAGTTGCGCACCCGGCTGCGCACTCACTTGCTCGTGTGCTCATTTACTTGTAGCAGGCTCGATATACGCACGCACACATACACAGTATACGACATTTTGTTACGTGACGATTTCCACTAAATTGAATCCGCTCCTCCCAGCATATACGGGCCGGCTGGACCTGGGAAGTACTACCCTCTCAAAGAAAATCGTTGGCTTGGCGACGCGCACATGATACTACAAGTACCACACGAAACGCAACAGTACTTTTACTCTAACAGTACTTTTACTCTGTAACCTAATGAAGAAATGTAACTACTATAATAAAACTTATTTCAGGATCTCCTACGTCAAGACAGCGATATAGGTACAACACTAGAGGTAGAATTAAACAATTCCTTCCTCAAAGATGGTCTCAAGATAATTGTACCGCCGGACATCAACGATGATCCGGGACCCGTCAATTATATGACCCTAAAACAGCTCCACTCAGAGTTGTACCTTAAAAGGGACAATGTACTAAAAACTTACAGTCCCGTTTATCTATACGCGTTGGACAAATTCGGTAGGAATATATTTAGTGAGAATATAATATCGAAAATGAGTGTCTCGAGATGTGAAGATTTCTGGTCTACGTTTAATTTGTACGAGACTAAAGTTAGTGACGGAGATAGAGATAAGATTGAAGAGAGAGAAGAGATTTGGCAGAGACATGATTCGGCTGTTTTAAGTTCTGAGGTAATTTTCTTTAATTTTATTATTCTTTGTAATTTAGTTTACTTTAAAGTGATTTGTCGTAAGAAACCATAAAATTCGTGGGTCTTTAGATTAATTCTTTTGTAAAAGTAACTAGTCCAAAATATTGGAAATTTGATTTCATCTTTGAAAGTAATCTAAAATGGTTATTCCGATATACGGCGTTGTGGCGCAGTGGTAGCGAAGCCTTAAACGCCACAGGTTGTGGGTTTGATTCCCGATCAGAGCAGATGTTTGCGTTAACTATACAGGGATGTGTTTCGGTCTGGGTGTATTTGTCCGGACCCCCGACACAGAATGTAACAATCCTAATGGTGGCCGTTGAGTGTGTAGCGCTTATTTATAAAAAAATATTTGAACCGGTTGAGCCATTTTTGCGTCTTTTTGAAACTTAACTTACGGAAATTAATATTTTATATATAAAAGATTTTATTACTAAAAAAATTATAAGTAACAAACTTTCAATCGTAGTTTTATCTATTTGACTGTAAATAGATTTTTTTATTCACTAAAAGACACTTCCCTTTGCTTTAACTATAATGTATCGTATAACAATGGTATATGTGTATCTTACTTATATTTCCAGAACTGCCTGGACCTGCACCAGATAAAGGAGATAGACGCGAACGCGCAGGTGCTCTTCCTCCTCTTCTCGAGCAGCGAGGAAGAGGAGAAGAGGAGAGACCCGCTGAGCGACGCCACCGAGTCCGCGGAGCTGTGCCGCACGGAGGAGCTGCCCGAGTCCGACCAGGGACTTCTGAAAGACGGCTTGAGGTACGAGACTACTTTTTAGGGTTCCGTACCCAAAACAGAAACGTGTAACTATTTTTCCACTGTCCATCTATCTGTCACACACACACACAATTTTTATGACTTTAGGAGCTAATATTTCAACAACTACTTCTTTAATGAAAAAATTCAAAATCAAACCTTATCATTTTGAAAGACCTATCCAAAGATATCTCACACGTTACCATATTTAGTTTTATATATATTAGAATTTCAATACAAAATCGTGTCGCGGTTCATAGAATACACCTATTTACTAAATGGACTCAAATAAGCAATACCATGTCAACCCACACGAATGTCATTTCGAGAAAAACGCGTTTGAAAAATTTGAACAACTTGCTTTATATGATTTTATTAATGTATTGGTCAAGTTTTTGGCAATTTGAGATTTATGTAAGTTATTTTACTTATTTTCACAAAAAATAAGTATACAAACTGCATATTCCCTATATAATATAACCCGAAACGTTTAACATAATGCATAAATTGCATGATTAAAAAACATGGCTTTTTTAGAAGTTATAAAGCTTAAAACCCTACAAATATTAAAAAAATGTTCTTCAGCCATTTACCAACACTTCTGCATATATAACTCAGTTTTTTCAATTTTGTGGGTTGACATGGTATTGCTAATTTGCGTCCAAATGTCGTATAGATAGAGCCAATAGTCTTCAATAAATTGATTGTGACATACGGACGAATGGACGGACAGATGGACATGACGCAATTATAAAAACACGACCCTAAAAACCCTACAAACCTAAAAACACGATTTACCAAAAAAATTGTACAATCCAGGTATTAAGTATTTATTTAATTAGTTGCCGAGGAACGGAAACAAGCGAACACAACAGAGCATCAAACCGAAGACTGCACGAGAAACAGTTGGCGTTTATGAATGAACTACTGGACCAGTGGGAGCTCGTTTGTGAGTATGTTTAAATTATCTATTCTACTGTAATAGAATTATGCTTCTGCTTTCATAGAATATCGGCGTAAAGTAACAGTACTGTTGCGTTTCGTGCGATGAGTTAGAGCAGAGGCCCAATCTCCCATCCCCTTGTTTTTTTTATGTTACAAGTTGGCAAACAAGCATACGGCCCACCTGATGGTAAGTGGTTGCCGTAGCCTATGAGCGCTTGCAGCACCATTAGTAGGTGCCATTCGCGCGTTGCCAACCTCGAGATATTAGTTCTGAAATCTCCTCTGCCCAGTAATTTCACTAGCGTACAATGCCCTTCAAACCGGAACACAGTAGTGCCTAAACACTACTATTTGGCGGCAGAATATTGGACACTGCGGTGGTACCTACCTAGCCGGCCTCTTGATAAAAGACCTACCACCAGTGTGACCTTGTACTTCTTATCTCTTCCCTCTTATCCCTTGGGTTAACAAATAGAAATCCCGTCACGTGAACCTATAGGTTTTGTAAACACACATTCAGGGGCTGGTAACATTTGGATCAAATAAAAAAATAGAAGTCGTACCAAATAACAGTAATACTTATTGTTAAGAAACCGGAACGTCGAACATCACTAGCAAGGGCCCCAACACTAGCACCGTGCACGTGCGTGAGCACTGGCTCAGTACAATAGCACGATAAATGTAATTAACCGTCAATAAAGTCATATTCAAATTCAACTGTCTTTAAATCAAGATCATACAAAGAAGAATTCAATTTCAAACACTTATAATAATTAACAAAACCAACAATATTCTACTAATAAAGCTCTTCTCCTTGCATTATTCCTGGTATTGTATTTACCCACGGTCTGCTTATTAATCTTATCCGGATTCGACCGGTTACTACTTTTTACACGGAACGATTCCCATTTGACCTCCGCAACCCTAAACCAGTAATTTATTGGATAAGAGCAATTTAGGGTATTAACTTAGGGTAGAAAATAGCTTCTCGTGATGGGGACTAAATGTTACGCCTTTTGCGTCTTTTGATATAACGGGTTGCGGTGTGTAAATTACTTTATTCAAATATTTAAATCGATATTGAATAATTATATTACGGAGAAAAAGTTCAAAGTCCAATTCACTTTTATAACGTTTATTAAACACACACGAAAGTCCACACATATAAGTTTTAGAAGGAGTACAGCGAAGATTAAAGTATAGATACAGTAGAAGAAGAAATATAAGACGAAATAATAAAGACAAAGCGGTTAGCGTAATTACGAGTAAGCACAGCGCGATAACAAGCAACATACGTTCGGGGTCGGATACGAGTTATGACTGATGGTCTTGCTACCTGCGCGAGCGCCGGTGCACCGGCCCGACCGTAAGAATAATAACAACAGCAATGCAGCTAAGCGATGCTTTCCAGTGTAAGATAAGATCGCGCGGTGCGATACTATATATTACTATATTATTTAATTATTTATTATATAGAATTTGACTGAGTTAATGTGTGGATGAAATTATGTGTATATTTTTGTGTATTATATATTTGTGTATGTTTATGTATATATTTATTTGTGTACTTGTTTATGTAGTATATTAATATAGTTTATATAATTATATAAAACTAAATTAATGTATGCTACATCACCCCCCTCCAGAGACCGTCAAGGGCGATAAAAATCAGGAAATTTAACATGACGTCCTGATCGAGTCTGATAGGGCTTAGGACTATCAGTAAGCTGGTCATCATCTCTCGAGGCAAGAACTGGGTCATATTTGTCAGCCAGTAAGTAGGCTGGTTTTAAGCGGTCAATTGAAACCGTCACTTCCTTCCCATTGACCAATAGCGTAAAAACTTTATCGTTACGTGACAACACCTTGTGGGGGCCAGAGTAAACGGGCTGTAACGAACTTCGCACTGCGTCCTCTCTCAGAAAAACATGGTTAGTTGTTTTCAGATCTTTAAAAACGAAAGTCTTTTCTCTATTGTGACGAGAGGCGGGTACTGGTTGTAATTTTTGTGCGAATGATCGTAGGCGAGCTGTGAAATCAGCAATGTCTGTCACGGAACTTGTGCTGGAGTGGAAAAATTCTCCAGGAAGTCTAGAGGTTCGCCATACACTAATTCAGCGGACGAAGCTTGTAAATCTTCCTTAAATGCACTTCTTATTCCGAGAAGCACCCAAGGCAAGGATTCCGTCCACTTTTCGTGAGCATGACAGACGATAGAAGCTTTGAGCTGTCTATGGAAGCGTTCTATCAGTCCATTACAGGCAGGATGGTATGCCGTAGTCCTTCTGTGCTCAAATCCAGCTATCTTAGATAGATAGTTAAACAGAGCGGACTCGAACTGGCGGCCTCTGTCCGTAATAATAGTCTCTGGACAGCCAAACCGGCTTATCCAGCCCGATAATAAAGCCTTTGCCGTTGTTTCGGCAGTGATGTCAAGCATTGGAATGACTTCCGTCCATCTTGTAAATCGGTCTATGGCCGTCAAACAGTAACGAAAGCCTTCCGACGACGGCAAGGGACCCACAATATCTATGTGGATGTGCCTAAAGCGTGCGCGTGGTAATCCGAAAGTGCCTAAAGGTGCAGACACATGACGGCTAACCTTTGCGCGTTGGCATGACAAGCATGATTGTGCCCATGCTCGGCAATCTTTCCTGATGCCAGGCCAAACAAAACGTTCAGATACAAGTTTGGCAGTTGCGCTGACACCAGGATGACTCAAAGAATGCAAGCTGTCAAAAACTTGCTTTCTAAGCAATTTGGGAACAAACGGCCGGGGGGTCGATGTACTGATATCACAGTACGCGAAAGTACGGCTCCCCGGTACTTCCATTTTCACGAGCCTGAGTGAAGATTTTTCACAGAGGAAGTTTGCCAGCTCTGGATCTGATGCTTGCTGTTCAGCCAAAGTATCTAGACTGACTGGAGCTTGTAATTCATCCACTCGAGATAAGGCGTCGGCTACGACATTGTCCTTGCCAGAAATATGCCTTATGTCGGTGGTGAATTGAGCTATATAATCTAGATGTCTGAATTGTCTCGGTGAGCAGTTGGTTTTCCGTTCATGAAACGCAAAACTGATCGGCTTATGATCCGTGTAAATGACGAAGTGTCGAGCTTCAAGCATGTGCCTGAAGTACTTTATGGCTTCATAAATGGCCAAAAGTTCTCGGTCATAAGGCGAGTATTTTTGTTGAGCAGGCGTTAATTTCTTAGAAAAGAAAGCTAACGGCTGCCAATTCTCACCATTGTGCTGCTGCAGAACTGCTCCAATAGCGGTATCTGACGCGTCAGTCAAGAGTGCGAGCTTAGCCTGGAAGTCTGGATGATCCAGTAGAATGGCTTTGACCAAACTTTCCTTGCACTCTTTAAAACTTTTTAAAGAAGTCTCAGTCCAAGTGATAGGCTGAGATCCTTTGACGACGCCTGTCAGCAAAGCATGTAAAGCGGCTTGAGTCTGTGCTGCTTTGGGCAAAAATCGCCTATAAAAATTTATCATGCCCAAGAACCTCCTTAACTCCTTAATATTCTTGGGCTGCGGGAAATCTATGATGGCCTGAACTTTAGTATCGAGTGGTTTTGTGCCACTCGCTGATATACTATGGCCTAAAAATTTTACATTAGGCACGCCGAAAACACATTTTGAAGTATTAATAAGCATGCCATATTCTTTTAACCTGCCAAATAACTTACGAAGATGCTCCTTATGCTCGTTCTCGTTCCTGCTGAATATTAAAAAATCATCTAAGTAACAATAACAGAAGTCGAGGCCTCGAGTTACCTCATCCACGAAACGCTGGAAGGTTTGTCCCGCATTCCGCAAACCAAAGGTCATATACGGAAACTCGTATAAACCAAAAGGTGTGGTTATTGCCGTTTTCGGGATATCCTCAGGACTGACAGGTATCTGGTTGTAGGCCTTTACAAGATCGATGGTGCTAAAAATTTTACACCCAGCAATGCTGTGAGCAAAATCGTGTATATGCCTAATCGGGTACCTGTCGGGGATGGTTCGAGCGTTAAGTCTCCTGTAATCCCCACAAGGACGCCATCCGTTGTTTTTGTTCGGTGCGAGGTGGAGAGGCGATGACCAGGGGCTTTCCGATGGTCTGGCAGTACCATTAGCTAGCATTGCCTGGAACTCCTGTTGAGCAATTTTTAATTTATCTGGCGCTAATCGCCGGGGTTGGCAGGAAACTGGAGGGCCTGGTGTTGTTCGTATGTGGTGTACCGTGTTGTGTAGTGTAGTGCGTAGTGTGCCAGCTGGTCGAGTAATCTCTGGAAAGTCATCGAGAATTTTATGGTAGCATGAATCACCAGTTATAACTTTTATCGACAAAACATAGTCTAAACAAGAAGCTTTTGAAGCATTAGCAGTAACATTAGTGGTTTTATCTATGAGACATTTACTACGACAATCTACAATTAAATTAAAATATGATAAAAAATCTACGCCTATTATTGGCTTGGTTACATTAGCCACTACAAAGCGCCACACAAAATCTCGGCGTAAGCCTAAATCAATATTAAGACTAACGTAACCGTAAGTTTCTATTGATGAACCATTGGCAGCGCGAAGTTGGTAGTTGGCTGGAACACGGCGATCACGAAGCAAAGACCGGGGAAAGACACAGAGGTCGCTTCCGGTGTCGACCAGAAACTGGGTCTTCGTTCTTCGGTCAGTGACGAACAGGCGACCAGGAACACGAGGGCAATCGTCAGTCGCCATTACCGACCGCCCTTGTAGTTTTCCGGCTTGTAGTCACACGGACGAACGCACTTATGGGCTTTGTTGCCGTACTTGGAGTGATAGAAGCAAACCGGGTACTTCTTGTAATTGCTCTGAGAACGGCTTCGTGAGCGGTTGCTGCTAGATGGCCTGCTGCGTGAACGAGCTCTTTTATTTAGTTGTAGAGTGAGTGATCTGACCTGCTTCCTTAACTCTGCCACTTCCATTTGCAAAGAGCTTTCTGGAGCCTTGGATGTTGAAGCTGTCGCGTGGATTTGCGGCGTAGGGACTGCAATATCCTTTATCCGATCCGCAAGTTCAGCTTGGATGTCAAGCGGCGCTGATGTCTGAGCTGCTAGAACTGTCTGGACGTTTAAGGGTAGACGACTAATCCAAATGGTCTGTAAAAATTCGTCTGGAAACTCTGGTCCAGCTAGGCTACGAAGGTGTCGGTAGAACTGTGAAGGTTTCCGGTCTCCGAGCTCTTCGTGAGTCAGCAACTGCTTAATCTTAGTAGCTTTCGATGCTGTGAGTCTACTAATTAATTCAGATTTCAATTTACTATACTTGTCAGTCACGGGCGGCTTGACAATAATATCTTTGATCTCTTTGGCAAATTGATGTTCGAGGTGACCGATCACGTAATAAAATTTTGTCACGTCACTTGTAATATTTGCGAGTGCAAACTGACCTTCTAATTGAGTAAACCAAATTTCGGGTTCATCTGGATAAAAAGGTGGTACTCGTATACCCACTTTAAAAACTTCCGTGGAACAACGCCCTGCTTTGACCTTTTGACCGTCACTGGTCGCGTCTTCGAAATCTTCGCTTAACATTTTAAATGTTCTTCACGGGTCACCAGTATAGCGGGTTGCGGTGTGTAAATTACTTTATTCAAATATTTAAATCGATATTGAATAATTATATTACGGAGAAAAAGTTCAAAGTCCAATTCACTTTTATAACGTTTATTAAACACACACGAAAGTCCACACATATAAGTTTTAGAAGGAGTACAGCGAAGATTAAAGTATAGATACAGTAGAAGAAGAAATATAAGACGAAATAATAAAGACAAAGCGGTTAGCGTAATTACGAGTAAGCACAGCGCGATAACAAGCAACATACGTTCGGGGTCGGATACGAGTTATGACTGATGGTCTTGCTACCTGCGCGAGCGCCGGTGCACCGGCCCGACCGTAAGAATAATAACAACAGCAATGCAGCTAAGCGATGCTTTCCAGTGTAAGATAAGATCGCGCGGTGCGATACTATATATTACTATATTATTTAATTATTTATTATATAGAATTTGACTGAGTTAATGTGTGGATGAAATTATGTGTATATTTTTGTGTATTATATATTTGTGTATGTTTATGTATATATTTATTTGTGTACTTGTTTATGTAGTATATTAATATAGTTTATATAATTATATAAAACTAAATTAATGTATGCTACAAATATATGAATTCTTTTTTACAGCGAATCCACCACAGAAGCACCACGTGAAGAGCCAATGGTCGATAGTGGATGACCAGGAGATATTACTGTCGGCAGAGAGAGAAGAGCACAAGAGAAGGAAGGAAGATGGAGATAGAACCGTGAAGAGCAGAAGCGGCTTGTTGAGTACCGTACTGAAGTTCGCCACCGACTGCTCCCAGAGCTACCTGCTGGACCATTGTACCAGGTTGAGTGAGGTGAGATGGTTTTGACGTGTAACTGGTTGGAAAAACAATATTGAACCAAAAGTGTCTTTCCTGTTTGCTTGTCTCACCCCTTCCCCTGAGCCTCCTCCATCATTCAAAAACGAACAGACTCATATAAGTAGTTATGTAATAAATAATAATAAAACGCTATAAAATCAATGGCCCCCATTAGAATAGTTATATCCTGTGTCCGGAAATATTCACCAAAGGAAAGTCAACGACTGATGCAGGTGTACCGCTTTTAAAACATATTTACGATGCCTGGGAGGGGTCCCAGAATTCAATAGGCGTTTTTTGTGACCTTTCTAAGGCTTTCGATTGTGTGGAACACAGAAGCCTTCTCAGTAAACTTAACTTTTACGGTGTCAGGGGTAAATCTCTAGAAATTCTAAAATCATATTTGTCTGGCAGCATTCAAAAGGTTTCAGTAAACGGAGTGATGTCATCCGGCTCTTCCGTGCAAATGGGTGTTCCACAGGGTTCCATCTTGGGCCCTTTTTGTTTTTAATATATATTAACGACCTTCCATATTTTTAAAAGAGCTGTGTGATATTGTGTTATTTGCCGATGACACTTCGTTAATTTTTAAGGTTGACAGAAATTTAAAAAATTATGACGAGGTAAATAATACTTTTTCACGTGCTCAACATTGGTTTACCATGAATAATTTAGTTCTTAACGCAAAGAAGACTAAATGTGTAAACCTTTCGATGCCTAATGTTAAACAAATTAGTCCAAATTTGAAAATGAACAGTGAAAGCTTAACTCTAGTTGACACAACTAAATTTCTAGGCATAACTTTGGATTCTAAGCTCCAGTGAAACGCTCATTTGTCATCTCTAGCGGGTAGGCTCAGCTCCGTCAAGGTCAGACAACTAACTGACCTTGACGGAGCGAGAAACGTATATTTCAGTTATTTTCGTAGTATTATGTCATAGGGTATCTTTCTTTGGGGAAAGGCGGCTGACATTAATACTATTTCTATTCTTCAAAAAAGGGTAATTCGGGCAATTTATAATTTAAAAGCGCGGGCCTCTCTAAGAGATGTTTTTAAGGATATAGGTATAATGACTGTGGTGTCACAATTTATTTATTCTAACCTCGTATATATTAGGAATAATTTATTTTATTTATACACTTCTTTGTACACCTCAAAAAATACACAAAAAGGAAAGAAAAAAAAAAAATAAAATAAAGCAATAGGGGAGTACAAATGGCGGCCTTATCGCTTGAAAGCGATTTCTCCCAGGCAACCTTCGGGAAAGGAGAATTTGTTAAAAATAATTAGGCAGGTGGTGCCAGTATAATAAACTTACATGCAAATATTTAAACACTAATACGTAGGCATAATTACATATATAATATTATCCAATAAATATTCTATTATAAACTAATAAATATAATTATAAATCCCTATACGATAAACATACATAAAATTAATAAATATCAAGAAATAAAGTATACAAGTTGTCCTATTCAGTTTCTGTAAGATAGAATTTTTTAACGGAATTTTTGAAAGTAGCTAAGGTTTTTGACTGTCGTGTTACTAAAGGCAGTGCATTCCACAACATTACAGCATTAACAGCGAAGGAGTGCTTAAAGAACTTTGTATGATGTGGAGGCACTTTAAGAGTATATTGTTTTGAAGTTCGTGAATCGGTTCGTGACCCTAGAAACTCAAATTTCTCTTTGAGATATATAGGTGCGTTCGGATTAAATAATACACAGTACAGAAGAGAAAGTATATGAGCATCCCGGCGACGACGTATAGGGAGCCACTTGAGCTTTCGACGAAATTCAGATATGTGGTCATATTTACGCAAGCCAAATATGAACCGTATGGCAAGATTTTGAAGTCGCTCAAGTTTATTGAGTTGACACTCAGTTAAGTTAACATAGCTTGCGTCAGCATAGTCGAAAATAGAAAGTAGAAGAGAATGTGCTAACATAATTTTGGTAGGTATAGGTAGGAAGAATTGCAATCGCCGTAAAGAGCCCAGTGCAATAAATATTCTTTTACTGATCTCTTTCAAGTGAAAGGACCACGAGAGTGTCTGATCTAGGTATACACCAAGGTCTTTAACGGTGGAAGTATAGCTTATTATAACACCGTCATAAATAATAGGATCAATATTCCGCCATTCAACTCTTGAGATCATACTAGGGTTAGCAATTACTATCACTTGAGTTTTTGTTGGATTTATTTTAAGACCGTACTGCTTACTCCATTGGTAAATTAAAGACAAATCATTATTAACATCAGAGATAGCGGAAGAAAAATTTTCCAGCGTTGAATGACGGTATATTTGGACATCATCTGCATACATGTGAAAGAGAGAAGAAATATTGTGAGTAATTGAATTAATGAAAATCGCAAAAAGTAAAGGAGACAACACGCCACCTTGAGGCACCCCTGCCGAGACATCACGCCAGGATGAGAAGTTATCGTCAATCCGAATGCGCTGACGTCGGCCAAAGAGGTAACTCTGAAACCACTCTAGCACTGATGGAGATATGTTAATAGAACGTAAAAGACTCAACAAAATTGTGTGATCAACTGTGTTAAAAGCATTGCTAAAGTCAAGCAGAGTCAAAATTGTGAGTTGTTTATTATCCATTGCCCATCTAATGTCGTCCGTTACCTTGACTAGTGCTGAAGCCGTACTATGACCCGGGCGAAAGCCGGACTGGTAAGGACTGAGAAGGGAGTGCTTGCTAAGGAATTGTGATAATTGTTGGTAAACGAGCTTTTCAAGAGTTTTGGATAGGAATGGTAAGATGGAAATAGGACGAAAATCAGAATTATTTGAAGGATTAACCTTCTTAGGGAGAGGAATGATTTGCGCCTTTTTCCATTCATCAGGAAATTTACTGGTTGAAATGGAGTAATTAAGGATATGGGTTAATATGGGTAAAATTATATCAAGGATAGGAACAATCATTTTACGGCTTACACTATCAGAACCAACGGCATTCGAAGAGATGGACAATATGTTCCTTTTAACATCACATTCAGTGAAAGAATCGAAAGTAAACGGCATATAGTCTGGAGTTGAAATATTAGAAAGAGTTTTAAGCGTTCGTTCTTTATTAACACTATCAATTGTGTCAGAACAGGAAAAGTGTTTATTGAGATTTTCAATGTCAATATTTATAGAAGTTGAATGGGATGATTTACCAACTCCAAGAGATTGAAGAAATTTCCAAGTTTTTAATGTATTGCCGCTCTCGATTGATTGATGAACGTGGCGACGTTGTGCATCTCGACACAATGTATTGCAGCGATTCCGCGCTTTGTGATATTTTTCACGATTGACATCAGAATTATTTACTTTAAATTTATATTTGGCTCTATTCTTCTTTTTAATTAAAGTCTTTAGCTCTTCAGTCAACCAAGGAGCTGGGAGCTGTTTAATTCTAACTGGCCTCACTGGAGCATGAACATCATAAAGCTGTGTTAACAAATTAGTAAATAACTCAACTTTACGATCAACCGTGTCAGCGTTGGTAATAGAAGCCCAATCCAGCTGCGCGGCATCCTCATAAAGACGATTCCCATCAATACCTCCAAAACTACGCTGCAGAAAAATTTTTTTTTGGCTTTAGGAGGACGGGTCTTGAAAGAAAGATAAATTAAATCATGATAAGAAAATGCATCTGCAGAATACTGGCCATGCTTCATGACAGAATCAGGAGAAGAAACCATAATAAGGTCAAGTAGGGAGGGAATACTGCCAGGTGAATTGTGCGTGGGTTCAAGGGGAAGAATATGCAAATTACAGGACTCGGCTATAGTGAAAAGTTTTTGAGTACGGTGATCATCTTTTTTCAAACAAGTATTGAAGTCGCCCATTATAATGGAGTGCTCGTAAACAGGTATTAAATTTTCTAATAGGTTTTCAAAGTTGTCAAAATAATTTAAAATAGAAGGTGGGCAATAGAAAACACCGAGAAGGATTTTGGTGTGCGCCAGCATCACTTCTATAAGAAGATGTTCAGCCGCGTCAAGGGCAGGGGGTTGAGCAGACGAACTAACAAAATTAAATGGTATGTAGGAGCGTAAGTAGATCGCCACCCCGCCACCTCTTTTTCCAACACGATCATTACGGATTAGCCGAAATCCTGGCAGAGAGTATGAAGTTGAAGGTAAGCACGGCTTAAGCCATGATTCAGAAATAAGAATAGCATGTATATTACGAGATTCAAAGGACGCAAGCATTTCAGGATAATGAGCCGGGATACTTTGTGCATTGATATGGATAACATTAAAATTTTTCATTGAATCTGAGAAATAGGAATTAATGGCGACATTAAGTGGAAGGAAAGATGTACTGTGGAAACTATCATCACTAGACGATTCACTACACGACGAAATTGACAGAAACTCATCACTATTTATTGACGACATATATAATAATTAATAAATATGTATATAAATAAAATATATATAAAAAAAAAAAAATATTTAAAAAAAAAAAGCACCAAAAATTCTCCTAACCCACCAGCATTAACAAAAAATAGTGTATATTTTACAAGTAAATCAATAAATATCTGTACAGACTAATCAATTAATGTAAAAAGAAAATAAAACTAACAATTATTACAAAAACACCAAATAGAAAAAAAAAATTAATCAAAAAGGAAAAAAAAAATTATATATAAACATAATCAAATAAGCATTTTGTACGGCCTCTAAAACTTGGAAATTACTAAACGAAATGCGTATAATTATAATGGAAGTCAATAAGATGTCAGTTGTCACTTGTCATAAATGTTGATGTATTTGACATTTGTCATTTGTCATTATATTTTCTATACAGACTTTCATAGTATTTTAATTTAAAGTTATATTATTTTAGTAATTGAGGGTGAATGTAAAGTTAAAATAGTACTAACCATCATAAGCATACATATATCGAGGGCCCATACAGTATACATTCAAAAAGCAACTTAGTGTCAAAGAGAAATAAGGCGTATTCTATTTCTTCAGCGTCCTCTTAGTACGAGTATTGAAACTTTTAGAAGGCTCCTTTGATGCTTCTGGGGCGACAGGAAACGCAGTGGAAGGCGCAGGAACATTCTGTGTTACACCTGGGATGGTTCTTAACTCAGACAGATTTGTAACACGATGCAGTATCCCATCAGGAGCCAACACCATGATGATACCACTTCTGGTCCAGCACTTTGCTATGCCAAAACGCTGTCTAGCTTCTAAAAAGGTTTTGTGCCGGCTCTTCGTTAAGAATTCAGATAGAGTAACACCTGAACCTTTTAGACACTTCTTACTGGACCATACTTTATCCCTCAAAGCACCATCAACAAATTTTATTAAAACTGCACGAGATTTATCTGTACTTGAGGCTCCTAAGCGGTGACAGCGCTTTACACAATCTGAAGTGAGTTGCGGCATTTTAAGATGTTCTGAGAGCAATTTTGTAACTGAAACAGTGGTGTTTTCCTTATCGACTTCAGGAATTCCATGTATCAATAAAATCTTTTTCCTGGAGCGCATTTCTAATTCGTCAGATTGCCTGGTCAAAAGTTCCACTTGCAGCTGAAGATTCTCTAAGGCACTCAAAACAAAGGACCGGAATGAATTAAATTGGGAGTTGATATTTGATGTTGGGCTCGCAGCAGGGATTGATGTTTTTAATTCTTTTTGGAACTCCGCCATTCTAGTGTTGAAGTGCACAGTGAGATCATTTATAGTATTTTTTAGTGACTCCATTGCTTGCTTAGGTGAGGTTATATTTATAATTTAATTCTTAAAATCTGTACAAATATTTATCAACACAAGCTGGTAGGCAAGTAAAATAAATCAAAAGTACATTTACTTTTTATTTTAATAAGAAATATTAATTATAATTAATAAAATTTTAAGGACTTAAATTTTGTGTCTTATCACTGTTACGCCTACCCACGTAATTCGTAATTTAAAGTCTTTTAGCAAAAATAGTGATATACATTCAGTTAACACTAGAAACAAAAATAAACTTTGTAATCCTAGCTTTCGTCTGCGTCAGTAATTCTTTTAAGGGGCTAGGTATTCGCATTTTCAACAAAATTCCAGATTGCTTATTGGAACTGCCAGTGAGAAAGTTCCAAATGTACATAAAAAATAAAATTATCAATAAAGCCTATTATTCGTTAGAAGAATATTTTTCTGATAAAAATGCTTGGGACTCTTAATATTGCTGTACGGTTTCACCGTACATTTTTGTAACTCAGCATTTTACGCGACACGTGGCTTAAACCTTCAATAGTCAGCTCGCTCACGGTTCACGATAAAACCGCGCGTGCTCACAACATTTTTACAAGAATTAATCATTTCATTATACATAATATTTTATCTTTTAATAAACATCATACAAGTTAAACATACTTTTACTTTAACAATCTAAAGGTGTGCGAGTTAACATAAAACCGTACATCTTTAAATGGTCCTTCGAGCAACAAACTACTACCGGTTTCGCATCGCAAGTGAAAAACGTGAACCACGTGTTTCGTACCGCGTGTGTTGAACCAGTAACTATCAACTATCAAGTGACTGTAAGACTAAAGTGTTACTGTGCTACTGTTAGTGGTTAACAAGAACCTCAGCAGTGGATTTTCCTGGTTACTGTACCAGGAATACTGGAGCAGTGGATACACGTAAGCTGCAGCTGCACACGAGCAGATAACAAGTAAGATCGTTGCCTTTTATCTTACAAATTTACACTCAACATGGAAAACATTTACGAAGCCCAACACCAAATTTTTGAAGCTATTGCTAAAATTCTTATAAATGTCAAAAAAGATCCCGCGGAATGTAAGTCCCAAGATTACTTTAAGAGACGTCTAGATAGCTTAGAATCCTACTGGTCTGACTTTCAATACAATCATGATCGCCTTTGTACGGAAGCTAGCAGAACCCATCCCTACTTTGTTAAAGGTGAGTACGACAAGACTTATGAGGCGTACAAGTCAACTAAAGCCTTCATAAATCAACATTATCAAGAATATGTAAAGAACATATCAGGAAGTTCGTCGGAGGTCAAACCTCAGCAAGAGAAAGAGACTTACGAGGGGGAGCGAGGTATTCAACCTTCAACATCACGCTCCAGAGGGTCAACGAGCAAGCTGGATGACATGCTGAAAAGGCAATCTAGCAACTTCAGAGCCTTTGTCCGTACAGTAAAAGGTATAAATTTAGACTTTCTTATACAAAAATGGGAGTTAGAGGATGCCCTGAGAACTCACGCAATCACGGTGGTCGATGGTAGACTCTCTACATTTGGAAATTGATAGTGAGTTACAAGGTTCGGATGAGTCCTACGAAAGATCTTTTATTAAGCATGAGATGACTTACAACGAGTTAAAGCGGAGCATCAATGCAAAAATGTGGTCAGTATCGCACAAGGAGAGCTGGACTCCACAAATGGATATCCCTATATTCAGCGGCGACTATCAAAGCTGGGTATCTTTCAAGGACTTATTCTCAGAAGCTATACATAGTAACATTTCTCTTACCAACGCTCAGAAAATGCAATTTCTGAAAGGAAAACTCAGAGGCGAGGCAGAACGTTTGATACAGCATTTAACAATAAGCACAGAAAATTATTCCGCCGCATGGGAAATATTAAATAATCGTTATAATAATATACGATTACTATTTACGTCACACGCCAATACGTTGTTAAATTTACCAAGTACGCAACAACCATTAGTAAGCCATATCAAAAGAATACATGACACAACGTTAGAATGTTTAAATGCAATTAAAAATCTAGGTGTGGATACCACCAGCTGGGATCCATTGATTTTTCACATTTTATTGCAGAAAATCGATCCTGAGTCACATAACAACTACTTAGAATCGCTAAAGAATCCGAGAGACTTGCCTAACTTATCAGATTTTTTGAAATATTTAGAAAATAGATTTACTACGTTGGAATCATCAAGGAAAAAGTAAGAATATTTCAAACCATCAAGTAATGTACAAATTAACCCAAAATCTAATATTAAACCGTTTAGACCATTTCATTATCAAAATTCTTCCGCAAAACAGGCACTACCAGCGCACAAAGCAAGTCAAGAATTTCATAATACAATTTCTGCTAAAACATTAATTTGTCCATTGTGCAATGAAAAACATGGATTATATTATTGCAACGAATTTCTTAATATGACACCACAATTAAAACTCAAAACAACTTTACAATTAAACGTATGCGAAAATTGTCTTTACGACCATAAAGATAAGCCTTGTATTTCTGAAACACGATGTCGAGATTGCAATGGCAAGCACAACACTCTGCTACATGAATCGTTCAATAACCCGAAGTGTAATATTACCATTGACGTCAATAGTTGCAAACAGGCAAGCAGCGATACTTCAGTGTTGCAGCATGGCAACAACATTAATGAAATTTTGTTAGCGACTGCAAAAATCAAGGTCCAAGCAAGAGATGGTTGCTATCACCAAATGCGGGCGCTCATTGATCAGGGCTCTCAAGTATCCCTTATATCTGAACAGGCCGCACAAAATTTGTGCTTAGTCAGAAGACGATGTGAAGGGGTCGTATCGGGCATTGGAGCAAAGGTAAGTATCTCCAAAGGTGTCACGGACATAACATGTGCATCTTTGTACAATAAATTTTCATTTAAAACAGAAGCGTATATCATGAGTACACTTATTAAAAACTTACCGAGCAGAACATTCAACAAACCATCTTGGTCACATCTGGAAGGCATACAACTTTCCGACCCAGATTTTAACTTAAGCCGCCCCGTCGATATACTATTAGATGCTGATGTATATTCATATATTATAATGGACGGTATCAGTAGATCAGATGAATCAGTCCCTATAGCGCAGCAAACTCGCTTGGGATGGATTTTATGTGGGAACGTAAAAACATTAAATGCACTAAATCAATTTGACCAAATTCAAAAATTTTGGGAAATTGAAGACATTTCAGAGTCAACGAATTTATCTGAAGAGGACAGCCAATGCGTTGAATATTACAATTCTACCACAAAATGTCAGTATGATGGATCATACGAGGTCAGATTACCGTCAAATAGAACAAAAATTACAACGCAATAAAAACATTGAAAAACAATATAAATTATTTATAAACGAATACAATGAATTAGGACATATGAAACCGTCAAACAGTAATCGGAAACTTGACTGCTACTTACCGCACCATTGTGTTTTACGTCATGATTCTACGACTTCTGCACTTCGTGTAGTTTTTAATGCATCTGGAAAAACAACATCGGGATGCAGTTTAAATGACGTAATGATGAAAGGGCCGAATCTTCAACAAGATCTTCAATCTTTGCTGTTAAAATGGAGATAGTTCCGTTATGCTTTTACAGCAGATATTGAGAAGATGTTCCATTTTTTCTGGATTCATGAAGACGATCAGCAACTCCAAAAAATAGTATGGCGTGACTCACCAGAGTTACCTCTTAAAGAATACCAACTTTGCACCGTTACATATGGCACCAAGGCCGCGCCGTTTTTGGCAATGATGACTCTGAAACGGTTGGCAAACGACGAGAGAGATAAATTTCCAGAGGCTGCGCACGTCGTCGAAAATTATTTTTACATGGATGACGTTTTATATGGCTCGAATTACAAAGATTCAGCGGTACAACTACAAAATGATTTGAGAAATTTATTAAAAGCGGGGAAGTTCAACCTAAGAAAATGGCAGTCTAACGCTCCAGAACTTTTACATATACAAAATACAGAACATAAGCAAAATAATAACATAGATTTTGAGTTTAAGCATCCTGAATCAACAAAAACCTTAGGATTACGATGGAATCCCAAACAAGATTCTTTCCTATTTCAGTCTCAGGTGGAATCAATTACGAAAAAGCTGACTAAACGTTCTTTACTCTCAGATATATCCAAACTGTACGATCCCCTCGGTTGGTTGTCACCAATATCAACCAGAATGAAATTGTTGTTCCAACAGGTATGGATATCACATATACAATGGGATGATCATCTTCCAGATAAGCTCATCAAGGAGTGGATGGATATCAAACAGGACATAGCAATAATAAACGAATTTTAATTATCTCGTTGGCTAGGCACATCAGGAGAAGGTGAACATGTGGAACTACATGGATTTTGTGATGCATCAAAGAAGGCTTACGCTTGCGTTATCTACTGTAAAATAGTAAGTAATGATGACGTCAAAATCTCCTTAGTGGCTGGAAAGGCAAGACTGGCTCCAACAAGTAAAGACATTTCATTGCCAAGGTTAGAGTTCAGTGGAGCTTTACTACTAGCGAAACTGATGTCCAAGGTTCAGGAATGTCTCTCTAATTATAATATTCAAACCTTCGGCTGGGTTGACTCGGTGGTAGTTCTGGCCTGGCTACAAGGTGATTCAGGGCGGTGGCAGTCATTCGTCGCTAACAGAGTACGTCAAATATGCGTTATTATGCCTTCAAAGAACTGGCGATATATTAAATCTGCAGAAAACCCAGCTGACTGTGCTAGTCGCGGAATGAGTGCTCAACTACTGAAAGAGCATTCACTTTGGTGGAGAGGACCATCGTGGCTACCAGAGTGCAATGAACAAAAAGATTAAAACATGATTTTCACTACTGACAAAGAAATCAAAAATACAAAACAAGTTAATTATACAACAGCCAAAACGTGTGACATCAGCATTATTGACAGCCTTTTAACAAGATACAGTTGCCTACAGAAACTAACAAGAGTTTTTGGGTGGGTATTAAGATTTATTAAGTGCTTGAAGAAAACAAAATGTATACCAGAAACTTACATTACAAGAAATAAATACTGCAAAATATAATATAATAAAATATATTCAACGGAACGAATTCACAGATGAATTTAGTAACTTTCAACAAAACAAACCTATAAGCTTCAAAAGTAAACTGTCACAACTTAATCCAATTTATGATAGCCAGGGACTGCTGAGGGTCGGCGGCAGGTTGAAAAAAGCGAACATACACTCAGACATGATTCATCCAATAATACTTCCTCATAACGGTTGGTTAACTGATTTAATAATAGATTTTGCTCACAAGCTAACTTTACACGGTGGAGCTCGAGTAACCTTGGCTAATATTCGTCAAAAATATTGGATAATCGGGGGCAACAGAGCTGTAAAAAGCGTTTACATTCATTTCACATTTCTTGTGTAACGTGTCGCAAACAAAACCCGAACAAGCTATCGCAGCTAATGGGAGACTTACCAGCACAAAGGTGCAATATAACAAAGCCATTTTGTCACACTGGTGTCGATTTTACTGGACACATAATGATAAAAGCCAACAAAGGCAGAGGCATTAAGACTATGAAAGGATATATTGCAGTTTTCATATGCATGACTACGAAACTTGTCCATCTAGAGCTCGTCTCAGATCTGACGTCATCAGCATTCTTAGCGGCGCTACGCAGGATGGCGGCGCGAAAAGGGGCTCCTCGACACATCTATTGTGATAACGGCACTCATTTTGTTGGCGTAAGCAAAATTTTAACTAAGGAGTATGAACACATATTACGCACATTTGATCCATATTTTATTTCTGAACTAACCAGCATGGAAATAGAATGGCACTTTAATGCGCCTTCCTGGCCAACAGCAGGCGGGCTGTGGGAAGCAGCTGTTAAAAGTGTTAAATATCATCTTCGGAGAGTCATAGGGGAACAGCGACTGACCTTCGAAGAATATTCTACAATATTGGCACAAGTGGAAGCAGTTCTTAATTCAAGACCATTGTGCCCGTTGAGCGAGGACATTAATGACTTAGAATTTCTTACACCTTCTAGTTTTATAAACATAAATCAGGACAATACTATTTTAGAGACTGAGACAGACATGTGTACGAGATGGTATGCTACTCAGAAAATAGTTCAAGATGTGTGGAAGCGATGGCGGTCTGAATATCTAAGTCAACTTACAGCTAGAAGTAAATGGAGAAACCAACAACCTAACATACAAATTAATGACATAGTGACGATCAACGATGCAAACCTTCCCCCTGGCAAATGGGCCATGGGCCGCGTCATTGAGCTACATCCAGGATCCGACGGCCATGTGAGGGTGGTTACATTACAAACAAAAAATGGAATCATAAAACGACCCATCATTAAATTATCGGTACTGCCTGTGAGTTACGTATACAAGTACGAGGAGTTACAATACGTAACTTGTGAATAAACAAACCTCGCAGGATGAATAACATCTCTTTGTTTACGATATTATTTTATAAATTATTATGTAAATGATCATATAATGTGACTCAGGTGAAGGACAATCAAGGATGAAGGGAGGAAGCTATCAAGATGGAAAATAATTTCATACTATGGTATGGATCCGTATTGGCAAGGAATTATTACAACATACAATAAATAAACAAAATAAATAATACAGTAAACTTAAAGTAGATTCCCATTGTGACGTAATTTGAATTCAATTACAACTCAAATACGCGGAATTAGATTACAATAATAATCTGTTGCTTAATCAGCATTCCCACACGCGCCGCAACAAGCGCCGGCGCAGAGTCTCATCAATGGTATCGGATATCTAGCGAGTACTTGTTCCGTGGCGAGGGTCGAACAGTCGACTCCGCCTGAAGATGCTCCTCATCAGTAGAAGCAACCGGACTCTCAAGTGTTTTGTGAAATCATTAAAATTCAAATCAAATTATAGTGATTGTAGTGAAATTCAAAAAGTGAATAAGTGTGTTACGCAAATGCGAAGAAGAATATCATTCACTTAGAGACAATAAGCTTAGTTACTAAGATTTATTGGCATCACCTTGTAACTCCATGAATACATTTACATCATCATACATACATCATCATTCATTCATCTGGCTTGGGAGCATGTACGGTTTCACCGTACATTTTTGTAACTCAGCATTTTACGCGACACGTGGCTTAAACCTTCAATAGTCAGTTCGCTCACGGTTCACGATAAAACCGCGCGTGCTCACAACATTTTATACAAGAATTAATCATTTCATTATACATAATATTTTATCTTTTAATAAACATCATACAAGTTAAACATACTTTTACTTTAACAATCTAAAGGTGGGCGAGTTAACATAAAACCGTACAATTGCTGGATCTCATTCAACAACCAAATTTTATATTAAAAATACAATTGTAAAAACATATATTTGAAAAGAGTAACTGTCGAGTTTTTTGTCGGTTCTTCTCGATAGAATCAACCTTCCGAACCGTCGGTAGCGTTTGACTATTCAAAAGTACTTTTTAAAAGTCTACTTGAATAAAAATAATTTTGATTTTGATTCACAATGACAAGGACAAACACACCCAGACTGGAAAACATTCCTGTATGGTTAATAGAAACGTCTGCTCCGAGCGGGAATCAAACCCGCGATCTGTGGCGTTTAAGGCACGTTCGCTATCGTTTCGCCACGACGTCGTCAACTGTAACGAAACATAGATGGCGTTAATTTAATTGTCGAGGTCTGTCACAGCAGAGATTATTCCACCAGTGCAGGCAGTCACACTGTGGTGGGTCTTTTGTTGCGGGAGGCCGGCTAGGTAGGGGCCACCGCAGTGTCAAATATTCTGCCGCCAAATATTAGTGCTTAGGCGTTACTGTGTTCCGGGCAGGTGAAGGGCACTGTACGCTAGTGAAATTACTGGGCAGACGAGATTTAAGAGTATCTCTCGTTGGCAACGCACGAGTGGCACCTACTAATGGTGCTGCGCGCGCTCATAGGCTACGGCAACCACTTACCATCGGGTGAGCCGTCCTGTTGCTTGCCAACTTTTAACATAAATATAATAATAATAATGGTTAATTTTTTAGATCCACGTGAAACTGCTGCAGCAGCTCATCCTGGCGTCGTTCGACATGGCGCGCGAGCTGCAGGTCGTGCCCAAGAAGATCCAGTACGTGGCGCGCCGCGAGCAGCAGCTCTACGACACCATCAGCGACAAGTTCTCCGGCGGCGACAAGCGGCGCGAGCTGCTGCTCATCATGCAGGAGGTGCTGCAGGAGATGAAGGCGGAGATCGACAACATGGACTGGAGCGTGGATGGTTATTATATTATTGCTTTTTAGGCCTTCGCTGTCCATCCTTCTGTCAGTGAGCTGTATCTCCCGACCCGGTACTGGTAGAGAGTTGAAAAGCCAGGTTCGTTCAGTAGTATGTGAACGATCTGTGGGTTAAGCGACATTTGGTGTGGTCAGTATATGGATGGGTGACCATGTAAGGATTGAAGAAGTAGTAATCGTCTGAACTGGTCACCCATTTCAATACTGACAAATTCACATTAAAAATAAAATTTTTCGACAAAAATGCTTGGGGACTTTAAATTTTGTTCTCATTCAGCAACCAAATTTTTTGTTGGTCCTTCCGAACTGGCTAACACTTTACCGTAGCAGAAACATGGTACTGTTGCGTTTTGAGCGATGAGTGAGAGCGCCGGAAGCCCGATCTCTCACCCCTCTGCTCCCTTCCTTTTTTCCCTTCTCATCCCGCCCCTCCTGTTCCTTGGGTTGGCAACGCGCTTGTGATACTTCAAGTGTCGCACCCGTTCATAGGTTGCGGTGACTGCTTACTATCAGGCGAACCGTATGCTTGTTTGCCAACCGCCATGACATAAAAAAACTTGGCGATTCCAAAGTACTATTTTGAAAGCCTGATGTAATTATTTCCCAGATCTCCCATGTCACCAGGACAAGCGCTTCGCCATCAGCAACTCGATGTTCTACTCGTCGCGGCCGCCATCTTGCGCCGCGCCGCCCGACGCGGGCGAGGAGGCGGCGTCGTGCGACAGCTACAACTTCGACGACTACGAGATCATCGACTCCAACGACGACAGCCTGTGCTGCAGCGAGGGCTACGACAGGGACACGGTGAGTCTTTCGTATTTGTGTGCGTGCGTGCGTGCGTGCGTGCGTGCGGGCGTGCGTGCGTGCGTGCGTGCGTGTGTGCGTGCGTGCGGGCGTGCGTGCGTGCGTGCGTGCGAGTGGGTTTACATGCGCGTGCGGTAATGTGCGTGTCTGTGGTCTGAAAATAATTTTATGTTTCGTTAATGTGTAAAGAACAAAACCTTCTTAAATGGAAATACCTTCTTCAGCAACTTGTTTCAAAGTCCGATGAGAACTAACTAGAACTAGGCAGTCCCCTCTTACATCAAGTTTGAATCAAATCAGCAACATTATTATTAAAGTGAAATCATTTTCTTATTAAATAAATTATTTTAGTCAAATTTTCTAATCATATTTCAAGTATAAAATCTTAATAACATCATATTAATAATTGAAAATCATGACAAACGTGTGTATTAAAAAAACTAAATTGTACTTTAATGCTATCAGCATTTGCCCTTAAAATATGAACGCGTTTTTCGAAACTGATAAAGTTGGAATTGAATTAGTACTTAAAATGGGAAGATGTATTGTATAAATCTGATACTTTTATTCGACTTAATATAAGCGTCACAATTAGCGTCTTCTTATTTCTAGCATTATACCCGGTATTATACGAGAATTTATCCAGTCTGCTTATTACTCTTGTTCGGATTCAATAGGTCGTAGAATATCTGACCTCCGCAACCCTAAGGGTGAACCGTAACTCTTTGAATAAAAGCAATTTACTTATCAAGAGTTAACGATTGTTATCAATGTTATATGATAACGACCGAGGCCGACAACTTAACGTTCTCTCCGAGACACGGTGGGGAGGCCCACAAGCATAAATTCCCAGATCAAAACAGTAATTTAAGTAAGATCAATGCAAACATCTGCCCGAGCGGGAATCGAACCCGCAACCGTCGAGACCAAAGCTACCCATAACGTTGTGGTATATGCAATGTCGAACCTCAGTATTGAGGCAGTTAATAAAGAACAGTATAAGAGAATGGTCGTTTCATTTACGCTAACAAATATAAATCACGACAACGTACATTATGTGTATAATTACACAATGTGTACGGGTTATGGTCGCCGTACAGGGATTTATTTAAAGATAAGAGTTAAGGATAAATGGTTTATTACACTTAACTACTAATTAATTAATAATTCAAAAAAATTGAGAACACCTCACGAACGCCATCTAGTAGTAACAGAATATTAATTAGAATGCTGTAAATATAGGCTACATTGTAGCGGTAAAAAAAAACACAATTTCCAGTCAAAACCGACATCCCCCATGACGTCGTCGACCGACATCCGCGTGGAGAACGAGACGGAGCTGTACTCTCTCTCTCGCACGTGGCGCGGCGCGTCCGCGTCCCCGCGCTGCGCCGCCGTGTCCAGCCGCCAGGCCTCGCTCGACGTGCAGCGGACGGGTGAGTGACGCGCACACTGCCCCCTCCGACCGACCGCGTGGAGAACGAGACGGAGCTGTACTCTCTCTCTCGCACGTGGCGCGGCGCGTCCGCGTCCCCGCGCTGCGCCGCCGTGTCCAGCCGCCAGGCCTCGCTCGACGTGCAGCGGACGGGTGAGTGACGCGCACACTGCCCCCTCCGCCCGACCTCCGCGTGGAGAACGAGACGGAGCTGTACTCTCTCTCTCGCACGTGGCGCGGCGCGTCCGCGTCCCCGCGCTGCGCCGCCGTGTCCAGCCGCCAGGCCTCGCTCGACGTGCAGCGGACGGGTGAGTGACGCGCACACTGCCCCCTCCGACCGACCTCCGCGTGGAGAACGAGACGGAGCTGTACTCTCTCTCTCGCACGTGGCGCGGCGCGTCCGCGTCCCCGCGCTGCGCCGCCGTGTCCAGCCGCCAGGCCTCGCTCGACGTACAGCGGACGGGTGAGTGACGCGCACACTGCCCCCTCCGACCGACCTCCGCGTGGAGAACGAGACGGAGCTGTACTCTCTCTCTCGCACGTGGCGCGGCGCGTCCGCGTCCCCGCGCTGCGCCGCCGTGTCCAGCCGCCAGGCCTCGCTCGACGTGCAGCGGACGGGTGAGTGACGCGCACACTGCCCCCTCCGCCCGACCTCCGCGTGGAGAACGAGACGGAGCTGTACTCTCTCTCTCGCACGTGGCGCGGCGCGTCCGCGTCCCCGCGCTGCGCCGCCGTGTCCAGCCGCCAGGCCTCGCTCGACGTGCAGCGGACGGGTGAGTGACGCGCACACTGCCCCCTCCGACCGACCTCCGCGTGGAGAACGAGACGGAGCTGTACTCTCTCTCTCGCACGTGGCGCGGCGCGTCCGCGTCCCCGCGCTGCGCCGCCGTGTCCAGCCGCCAGGCCTCGCTCGACGTGCAGCGGACGGGTGAGTGACGCGCACACTGCCCCCTCCGCCCGACCTCCGCGTGGAGAACGAGACGGAGCTGTACTCTCTCTCTCGCACGTGGCGCGGCGCGTCCGCGTCCCCGCGCTGCGCCGCCGTGTCCAGCCGCCAGGCCTCGCTCGACGTGCAGCGGACGGGTGAGTGACGCGCACACTGCCCCCTCCGACCGACCTCCGCGTGGAGAACGAGACGGAGCTGTACTCTCTCTCTCGCACGTGGCGCGGCGCGTCCGCGTCCCCGCGCTGCGCCGCCGTGTCCAGCCGCCAGGCCTCGCTCGACGTGCAGCGGACGGGTGAGTGACGCGCACACTGCCCCCTCCGCCCGACCTCCGCGTGGAGAACGAGACGGAGCTGTACTCTCTCTCTCGCACGTGGCGCGGCGCGTCCGCGTCCCCGCGCTGCGCCGCCGTGTCCAGCCGCCAGGCCTCGCTCGACGTGCAGCGGACGGGTGAGTGACGCGCACACTGCCCCCTCCGACCGACCTCCGCGTGGAGAACGAGACGGAGCTGTACTCTCTCTCTCGCACGTGGCGCGGCGCGTCCGCGTCCCCGCGCTGCGCCGCCGTGTCCAGCCGCCAGGCCTCGCTCGACGTGCAGCGGACGGGTGAGTGACGCGCACACTGCCCCCTCCGCCCGACCTCCGCGTGGAGAACGAGACGGAGCTGTACTCTCTCTCTCGCACGTGGCGCGGCGCGTCCGCGTCCCCGCGCTGCGCCGCCGTGTCCAGCCGCCAGGCCTCGCTCGACGTGCAGCGGACGGGTGAGTGACGCGCACACTGCCCCCTCCGACCGACCTCCGCGTGGAGAACGAGACGGAGCTGTACTCTCTCTCTCGCACGTGGCGCGGCGCGTCCGCGTCCCCGCGCTGCGCCGCCGTGTCCAGCCGCCAGGCCTCGCTCGACGTGCAGCGGACGGGTGAGTGACGCGCACACAACCCTCACCCTGACTAAACAGTGTGTAGCGACATCTACACGCAACATAACATAACGAGAAAGACAAGATTGTCACAATGTTGCATCAAGCTACAAGGACACCTACGCAACGATATGGACGACCAACGAACGTCACGATCCTAAATCGCGCTATAAAAGTTTCCTACGCGAGACGACTATATATACAACTTTCCAACGTAAGTCGTTGGGCTTCGGCCCAGGACTTCGGTCTGCCAGGCAATATCACCAGCCTGGTCGGAGGATCCTCCCGTTGTGTTGGAGGGACATTCCACACGTCGTTGCCTCCACAGTGATGACTTCCGACGTGATCTTTACCCTCCACAAGTGCATTTCCCCACACCTCTTCTAGTTAGTGGTAGTGTGGCACTCGACGTCTAGAAGAGTAGACTGGTTGTTGGCTTAATTCCCACTTGGGATAGATTGTATTTATCTCGCTAATGTGTTCCGTAGAGGTCTTTTTTTTGTGTTTGCTTCGTCGTTTTGATAGTGTATAGCATTTTTTGCATTGCATAGGTGAACCTGATCAGGATCGGAAAATTTTGAAATATAATAATAATTATGCAAACTTTCTTTCGCATCAAGCAGATCCTAATTATCATAATGCGTCTTCGTCATATTAAAAAAAAACTTACTATAACTATCTGGTGTTTATTTTTTTCCAGTTTTGTCAAAACTAAGTCGGAAGATCAGCCTCAAGTTGGTTAGTTTTGTCGATTGCCTGAAGGATACATACTTCGGCACACTTCAACGGTGACTATCTTTTTCTATAAATTAACAGCTGCTAAAAAAATACATTTCATTTCCAATTCATTTATTTTAATTTTCAATTCATTTTTATTTAATTTTTCATTACTTTCATTTCATTTTAAACCCCTCACGTAAAAACAACGGGGTGTTATAAATTTGACGCGTTTTTGCGTGTGTGTCTGATTGTGGCATTGTAGCACCCGAAAGGAGGAACCGATTTTGACTATGTTTTTTTTTATTTATTTGAATGGTGTATTATTCGGGAGTGTTCTCTATGTGTAATAAAAATTGGTCTAAGACTTTTAATAACTCTCTCAATATGGATATCAAATTAAAGGCTTGCTAAGTAGAATACAATACATACCACAAAATGGGGGATAATTTTTTATTGTTGGTGGTTATAATTTTTTTTTCCGATTAATTTCTTTTATTTCTCAATGAATGACATCGTAACGAGCGTGTCTGTCGTGTGTCGGGCGCAGCTGCCTGGAGTCGCTGGAGGGCAGCTGCCGGCGCGAGCTGGGCGGGCGGCCGGCCAGCGAGGCCATGCGCCAGCTGCTGTCCGTGGCGCGCCAGGTGGACCTCACGCCCTGCGCCTCCTTCTCGCTGCTGGCCGACCTGCTGGACTCGCTGCGGAGGCTCTTCGACAGGTCACATGACCATTTCAATACCGACCTCGAATACCCATTTCATTCCTTCGGGGGTGGAAAATGCTGAAACACGTGTTTCACTGTCTTCAAAAACAAAAAATATAGTTTCAAAAATATTGGACATCCCATACAAATTTTCAGCCCCTTTTTTATCACGTTAAGAGTTGAATATGGAAAAATTCTTTATATGCCAGTCAGATTTCCCCTTTTATATATAAAGATTATAATTATTTAGTTATGTAAAATATTATGTACTTACTTTCGCTAAAAAGTTAACTATTATTTCTTGTTAATAGACGAAATTAACAATTCCCTCCCTTCTCTCTGAACTGATCAGTCGTGTTTATAAAAAGCAAACTATTTCTATTATTATAATAAAATGAAATAATTGACTACAAAATTAATAAATAAGGTTATAATAATAGGAGAACATAAACGATAGAAGTGCAACGGATATTCCTGTCTCATAGCACAATGATAATAACAACTGTACTTATTATATTCATTCTATTCACTCCTATGGCTTTAACATATAAAAGGTCAGGATTTATAGTGTGAAAAAACGAGACAACGGAATTGTTACATTTTGTCTTACGGAGGTCAAGCTATACTGGACGGAAACTGAATTTGTATGAGACTGTCGCTTGACCGACCATATTGTTGACCTCTCAACATGCGTACTTGTAAATTTACTTTCTGGGTTTTTCTTGTTGCCTGGTACTTTAACTAACGTGCTTAAGATGCCACTCAAGCGTAAACCAGTTGAGGGCGCAGCTAGTTGTGGCGCAGCGGTAGCGAACCTGCCTTAAATGCCACAGGTCGTGGGTTCGATTCCCGCTCGGAGCATAATGTGTTCTCGGTCTGCGTGTATTTGTCTTAGCCTTGTATGTGCTCCCGGAGCGCTCATTAGTGTGTGGTTCAGGCTGCGCATCAGCAGCTCCCCGGCGGCGGCGTGCTGCGCGCTGAGCCCGCGCTGGCGGCGCCGCGCCGCGCTGTCGGCCGCGCACTCGCTGTCGCCGCCGCGCCTCGCCAGGCTCATCTCGCTGCAGGTCGGTGTACTGTTACTTTACGGTGTGTTGTATGGTGTAGTGCTGGTAAACGGCTGAAGAACATTTTTCTTTAATATTTGTAGGGTTTTAAGCTTAAAAACTTCTAGAAAAGCCATATTTTAATTATGCAATTGATGTATTGTGTTAAACGTTTTGGGTTATATTATATACGAAATATGCAGTTTGTATACTTATTTTTGTGAAAATAAGTAAAACAACTAACATAAATCTGAATTTGCCGAAACAACTTGACCAATACATAAAAAAAAATCATATAAAGCAAGTTGTTAAAAATTTTCAAACGCCTTTTTCTCGAAATGACATTCGTGTGGGTTGACATGGTATTGCTTATTTGTGTCCAAGTATACAATGTATTCTATGCAAAGCATCATTCCTTATGGACTAGCAACAGCATTGACGATATATAGCTACTTGCGAAGAAGAACAAAAAATATGGGATGAGAAAGAGACAATTAGTAGAGAAGTAGAGTTTGGGCTTCCAATATTTGAATACTCATCAAAGAAAACCACTACGAATGCTCTTTCTTCAAAAAGGACATTCTTTGACAAAATCGACACATTTATAACGACCAACTAAAGTAATCAAAACGAAATTGATAATTAAAAAAAATCTTTATCGTTTTATCTAATTCGATAGTGATTTTAGTAATTTCATGAATATTATGTATCAAATTTACTATCTCTTCCATCTGCATAATTACATTAACTATGCACGAAAGTCAAAAGTTTGTATAATACTAGATATTGGAGCGCCTGAGCGTGGCGCACGAGCGCTACCAGTCCGCGCTGGCGTCGCTCGAGGCGGCGCTGGCGAGCCGCCTGCACCACACCGAGGACGTCAAACTGGCTATCAGGAAGAAGTTTGTATAAATACATACAATAGACGCTCATTAGGATAGTAATACCCAGTGTCTTGGGTGAGACGCTCATAGCCGAGTGCACCCGCTGATCGGTAAACCATCGGTAGGTTAAGCAACTTTAGGTGCGGTCAGTCACTAGATGGGTGATCGCATTGTGGTATTTCAACTGAGCGTCTCTGTGCTTCGGAGGGCACGTGAAAAGTCGGTCCCGGCTGTTGACAATTAGACAGCAGTCGATAAGTCAAGTCAGAGGCCTACGGGCGACCTGAACAACTCTGACACTAGGTTGACCATTAACCAATCGATAAGAAAAGTATCTTGGGTCCGCAAGACACAAGAATAACTACCCCCACCCAAGTATATGGCTTCAAGGTCAATAGAAATATCTACCTCCCGCTTAAGGCAGGTTTCGGCACCATTTTTTTGGAACGATCGAATGGTCTTAAGATATAGTAAACAAGCTTGTAACATAACCAACTGAAGTTAGCGTTAGCGTAACTAACTTCGTTCCATTGCATTGGTGTTGCATTTACGAAAGCGCACCAAAGATTCTGCCATTTAGTCTGTGTGAAAGGGTCGGGTCGGTCCATAGTTTGTTGTGATTCGGATGTGTTGTTATTTTTAGTATACAATTATCTTAATCGTTACTGTCTATAATATTGTGCATTTAATTTTACAAACTGAGTCAAAATGAAAACCAATGATGTAATACAATTTAATAATGTAACCATTAGATATTTATACTAGCTCTGATTTTGCAGATATGCTCCGGCATTTGCAAAATTGTGTCTCGAAAGTACGTCCATGTGCGACCTGTTGATGTACGGGACACCGGAGCTGGGTCGAGAAATCGGTAAGTCTTAACTATATAAAAGGCTTTTGTTTCCAGAATGAATGGACCGGCGATTTAACCAGATTTTACAATTTTTTTAGCAATCATAGAGAATACACTAAGTTGCGCGTCTGTATGGCGTAAAGTGACAGTGTTTAAAATTGAAGCGCCATCTACGAATTGGCTGGGAATTAAATGATATCATCGTCCGCATTAGTTACAAAAGCCTTTGTTGGGAACGGAACTTGTTTTTTAATGCATCTATAAACGTATGTAACTATGATGTTCACTTTAGTCGCAATAAAACATTCACGCAAGAAAGGCGTCTTTATTTTCAATTAAAAACAAAAGAAATAGATACAGTCCAAATTCAACCTTATTGCCAGTACATAGTGGTCCATATTCGAGCAGGAATTAAAGGCAAATATGACGGATGCTCTCGAAAATTTGAACGTAAAAAAGTGATTCTAGTTCCGCCATTGTTCCAGAGAGTGCAAGGATAAATGAAGGTGAAGTAAACTTACCCAAAATTAATTTACCGACGTTTACGGGTGCTTATGAGGAGTAGCAAACGTTTGAAGATATTTTTTCGTCGTTAATTCATCATAATAAAAAGCTTACGGAGGTGCAAAAGTTACATTACTTAAAATCGCGCGTGGCGGGTGAAGCAAAGATTATGCTACATAAAGAATTTCAAGATAAGAGAGAAGAATTATAGTGAAGCCTGGGATACTTTGAAAAATAGGTATTGTCACAAAAGATTAATTGTTGATGCAATCCTTAAAAGAGATTATTTTCAATGAAAAAAATTGGTTCACAATCGGCATGTCAATTAAAAGCATTAATAGACAATACCAATGAATGCCTATGTAGCTTACATTCCATGGACATTACGACAGACACATGGGACCCGATAATGGTTTTTATGCAAGTTCAAAAATTAGACCAAGAAACCCACAAAGAATGGGAGAAATTTGTAAGTCGAGAATATCAAAAGGAAATACCAACATTTGATAATTTAATTCAATTTTTAGAAACGAATATACAGACATTGGTATTACTTACGCAAACATCAAGCACTACGAGAAACATCAAAGAACGTTCCTTCCACGTCACCGCCGCTCAAGTTAATTGTATTTTATGTAAAGAAAATCATCATTTGTTTAATTGCAAAGAATTTAGTAAATTTAATCCGGAAAAACGAAGAGATTATGCAAAGGATCGTCGCTTATACTACAATTGTTTGGCACCGAGTCATGCAGTCTATAATTGCAAACAGAAGTCTTCCTGTAGAATTTGTGGTAGACGTCATCACTCACTTTTACCCTGCTACCGAGAAGAGAAGAGAGGAGAGTTCGGAGATATAGACAGGAATAAGAACACAACCGGGCTGTCTTCACTACACACGCAGGTGGAAGAAGAGATGGAAGAACTTCAAGAAGTCTCAATATCAACACACTTTGCGTTGAATCATAGAAGGGCATTGTGAGCTACTGCGCTCATCGTTGCTAGGAATTCATCAGGCGAAACAACAAGAGCATTAATCGATTCAGGATCGCAAGCATCGTTTAATAGTGAGAGAGCAGTTCAATCAATGCGACTCAAGAAGTCTGCGGTCAATGGAACAGTAGTAGCCGTTGGATCTACTAAAACAACGGTTAGTCATGTGGTACAATTCGAGATGTTATCAGATTATGAGAAGGATTTCAATCTCGAAGTGAAAGCTTATGTTTTACCATCACACGTGACAACTAAACTACCGTGTAGATCTATCAATCCAGAAAAACAGTGGACTTATTTAGAAGGTCTACTACTAGCTGATCCACAATACTTCCAGCCAAGTAAGATAGATATTTTATTAGGGGTCGAAGTATATACAGAGATTGTAAAAAATAATTTAATCAAAGGTCCACTAGGTTCACCAATTGCACAAGAAACCAGCCTGGGTTGGATTTTGTTTGGAAACATTAGTGACAAAAGAAAGGAAGAAGATATTGTTGTTATGCATCATAATATAGAATTAGATATGGACAGAATGTTGAGAAACTTGTGGGATATAGATGATTCGGGAAAGCGCGATTTAACTGCAGAAGAAAAAATGTGTGAAAATATTTATGAAGCCAATTAAAGAAGAACATTAGATGGAAAATATATTGTAAAATTACCATTTAAAGGATTACTTGAAGAAATAGGAGAAACAAAGAGTATAGCATATCGAAGATTTTTACAATTAGAGAAAAGATTAGAAAATAAAATCGAATTTAAAGAAGAATATAAAAGAGTCATAAAATAATACATTAAGCTTCATCATATGGAGAAGATACCAGAAGAAGAAAGGGACAGAAAACATGCTATCTATTTACCGGCGTCGGGATGTGACGACCCCATCGCCCGCTGTTGGGATAACCTCTGTCACAGCAGAGATTATTCCACCAGTGCAGTCAGTCACACTGGTGGTAGGTCTTTTGTTGCAAGAGGCCGGCTAGGTAGGTACCACCGCAGTGTCAAATATTCTGCCGCCAAATAGTAGTGCTTAGGCATTACTGTGTTCCGGTTTGAAGGGCACTGTACGCTAGTGAAATTACTGGGCAGACGAGATTTAAGAACCAATATCTCGAGGTTGGCAACGCGTGAGTGGCACCTACTAATGGTGCTGCAAGCGCTCATAGGCTACGGCAACCACTTACCATCAGGTGGGCCGTATGCTTGTTTGCCAACTTTTAACATAAAAAAAAAAAAAAAAAAAAACCACACCATGCAGTAGTTAAGGACGAAAGCGAAACTACGAAAATTCGAGTAGTATTTGATGCCTCTTGTTGAAGTTCAAATGGCAAATCTTTAAATGACTTGCTAATGTAAGGGCCACGTCTTCAAGAAGATCTTAGAAGTTTGGTTATGAGATGGCGTACGAAACCTATTTGTTTTGTAGCAGATATACAAAAAATGTACCGTATGATTCTGGTTACTGATGAGGACACTAACTATCAAAGAAACCTTTGAAGAGAAAACCCAAATGAAGAAGTTGAAGAATATCGCATTTTACGTGTGACATTTGGAACGGCTTCAGCGCCTTATTTAGCTGTAAAAACCCTAATGCGATTAGCTGAAGATGAAGGAACTCACTACAAAAGGGCAACCAAGATTATTATAGAAGATTTTTATGTTGACGATTGCCTGAGTGGCTGTTTCACAACAAAAGAAGCTATTGAATTATATCAACAACTCACTTATATTTTAGGCAAGGGTGGATTCACACTTCAAAAATGGGCTTCTAATAACAAAGAAATGATGAGTGCCATACAGCCTGAACTAAGAAATAAGGGTGACAAAGACATCCAAGGAGAAGGTACAATCAAAACGCTTGGCCTTGCTTTTAGAACATGGAGACAGATTCATTTCACTACACATTTAAATTACCACCACCACCAGAATCAATCACAAAAAGAAATATATTGGCCGATTTACAAAGATTATTTGATCCTCTTGGATGGCTGGGTGCAGCAATCATTCCCGCTAAAATTATAATTCAAAAACTCTGGATAGAAGGATTGCGTTGGGATGAGAAGATAAATGATAATTTGAAAGAAGAGTCGTTAAAGTTAAGGAATGGTTTTAGTCAATTAGAAAGGATAAAGATTAAAAGATGGATTAATACAGAGAAAGAAGAGCTAGACAACCTCACACTTCATGGTTTTAGTGACGCATCAAGTAAGGCTTACTGCGCTGTTGTCTTCTACAGGGTCGAAACAGTCTTAGGTGATATTAAAACAGGTATATTGGCCTCAAAAACCAGGTCGCAAAGAAAAAATTGATTTTGAAGATTTTAATTCCTTGGATGAACTTTTAAGAGTAATTTTTAACAGTATAAGATTTTTAAATTACAAGAAAAATGCATGTGAAATAAATAAAATGATTACTACTAATGATATGGAAGATGCTTTAATGAAGTGTATAAGAATAGTTCAAAGAGAAGAATACAAGAATGAAATAGAAAGATTATCAGAATATAAAAATGTTAAGAAGAATAGCAGTCTTAAAATGCTTAATCCATACTTGGACGAAAACAAAATTCTCAGGGTGGGCGGCAGATTAAGAAACGCTGATCTGAGTACTGACAAGAAACATCCTATCATTATTGGTAGCAACAACAATTTAAGAAGGTTGATTGTAGCCGAAGCTCATAAGAAAACGTTGCATGGAGGGATCCAACTAATGCTTTGTTACATAAGATCTAAATTTTGGCGTTTTAATTTTTTTTAGTTTGAAGCAATTCAGTTCATCCTTCAATTTTTACTAATGCCAATATATGAGGAGCACCATCTATTGTCTTCTATATCTATGACTGGACTCTTTGCCGGACTTTATATCAACCAAACTATCTGGATGCTAAGTCATCTCATGTATGTGCCCCAAGATCTTAAGATTTCGAATTGGAAAGATCCTCTTGTCGAGGGTTACCGTTCTATAATTTAGTGCTTTTCAATTGTCGAGTTGTCAAATATTTTTTTCGTAAAGGCCGGACGTCCGTTTACAGTAGCAATTATGTAATCGAGTCAAATTGATGATTCGAATAAATCGTATTGAATCGCTAAATAGGAATATTTCCATTGTCAGGCCGCGGGCAGTACGGCGTGGTGTACGCGGTGCGCGGCGCGTGGGCCGGCCACAGCCCCGCCGCCGTCAAGTCCGTGCTGCCGGCCGACGAGCGCCACTACCGCGAGCTCGCCATGGAGTTCTTCTACACCAGGTCGGAACGTTTGAGAGAAACACTAACACATAGTATTATATTCACTTCCAGAATGCTACAAGGTCCTCTACATAGATATAAAAGATACACTAGATTGCCTGTCTATATAGCGTGATATGACTGAAAGTGTGGAATATTGAAGCGCCACCTATCAAGTGGCTGGGGATGAAATAATATCCATTGTTTGCATGAGCTACCAAAACCTTGAATGGCGAACCCCTTGATAGTTGTCGCCAGTCGATCCTCACAGCCCGTGTCCGCCCCCGCAGGAGCATCCCGCCGCACCCGCGCATCGTGCGCCTGCTGGGCTCCGTGGTGCAGCGCGGCGGCGGCGCGCCCGGCGTGCTGCTCGTGTCGCAGCGCAGCGTGCGCGACCTGCACCGCGCCGTGCGCGCCGGCCTGACCTTCGCGCAGCGCATGCGCATCGCCTGCGACATCGTCGAGGGTGAGCTGTTCACTTAGTAGTAGAGCCCCGCTCCTCCATATAGGCACATTTAGTAATATATTCTGTCTCATTCTCTCTTTCAACATCGTCGCGCAGGCATCCGCTACCTGCACTCGCTGGGGCTGGTGCACCGCGACGTGAAGCTCAAGAACGTGCTGCTGGACAGCGGCGCGCGCGCGGCGCTGTCGGACCTGGGCTTCTGCGCCGCCGCGCCGCTCATGTCGGGCTCCGTGGTGGGCACGCCCGTGCACATGGCGCCCGAGCTGCTGCGCGGCGCCTACCACGCGCCCGTCGACGTCTACGCGTTCGGCATCCTGTTCTGGTGACTATCTCTGTCTCCCTCGCGCCCCGACACTACCGCTCGTGTCGGGCTCCGTGGTGGGCACGCCCGTGCACATGGCGCCCGAGCTGCTGCGCGGCGCCTACCACGCGCCCGTCGACGTCTACGCGTTCGGCATCCTGTTCTGGTGACTATCTCTGTCTCCCTCGCGCCCCGACACTACCGCTCGTGTCGGGCTCCGTGGTGGGCACGCCCGTGCACATGGCGCCCGAGCTGCTGCGCGGCGCCTACCACGCGCCCGTCGACGTCTACGCGTTCGGCATCCTGTTCTGGTGACTATCTCTGTCTCCCTCGCGCCCCGACACTACCGCTCGTGTCGGGCTCCGTGGTGGGCACGCCCGTGCACATGGCGCCCGAGCTGCTGCGCGGCGCCTACCACGCGCCCGTCGACGTCTACGCGTTCGGCATCCTGTTCTGGTGACTATCTCTGTCTCCCTCGCGCCCCGACACTACCGCTCGTGTCGGGCTCCGTGGTGGGCACGCCCGTGCACATGGCGCCCGAGCTGCTGCGCGGCGCCTACCACGCGCCCGTCGACGTCTACGCGTTCGGCATCCTGTTCTGGTGACTATCTCTGTCTCCCTCGCGCCCCGACACTACCGCTCGTGTCGGGCTCCGTGGTGGGCACGCCCGTGCACATGGCGCCCGAGCTGCTGCGCGGCGCCTACCACGCGCCCGTCGACGTCTACGCGTTCGGCATCCTGTTCTGGTGACTATCTCTGTCTCCCTCGCGCCCCGACACTACCGCTCGTGTCGGGCTCCGTGGTGGGCACGCCCGTGCACATGGCGCCCGAGCTGCTGCGCGGCGCCTACCACGCGCCCGTCGACGTCTACGCGTTCGGCATCCTGTTCTGGTGACTATCTCTGTCTCCCTCGCGCCCCGACACTACCGCTCGTGTCGGGCTCCGTGGTGGGCACGCCCGTGCACATGGCGCCCGAGCTGCTGCGCGGCGCCTACCACGCGCCCGTCGACGTCTACGCGTTCGGCATCCTGTTCTGGTGACTATCTCTGTCTCCCTCGCGCCCCCGACACTAGCTCGCGTGCCACTCGCGTCTGATGCGCCGGTGACTACGCGACCTAAAAGTAAACCACTTTTGTGGTTGCGTGGCCATACTTGTAAGGAGTTGTTCTGCGGTGTTAATGACTTAATTTCTAAACGTGTTCTAACGTATCCTCTGCGAAATAATAAAATAATGCAAATTACAATATTCTTTCCAGGTACCTTTGTGCTGGTAATATAAAACTACCTTCCGCCTTCGAAACATTCCAGAATAAGGAACAGTTATGGAGTAAAGTTAAGCGAGGTATGTAGCTTTAATTTAGATAATGCTATTTATTGTAGTTCAAAATCGCTATCTTCTGTCCAGTCCAGTGTCTTATCGGTCTGTTTGATCCAGTTCTTCTTTTATTTATCCGACTTGAAGGACCAATGTTTTAAGAGATGTACGAGTAGTTTGCGGGAAAATTGAACTCTTTAAGTTTTCAATAATTCTTGGTAAATTTTAAAGCCAAAATGTTTTGTCTTTATATATATATAACTCTACTGTATGTGTGTTGACATACACTGACATGACTGAAGTCCTCCTTAACGGCTGGACCGATTTTGTGTGTATTCCGTCGTATCTGAGAATGGTTTAGATTAACAATTGGACCCAGTAGGAGCCGCTGCTATCGGGTCTCACTTTTTTTTTTCATTTTCGTGGCAGGACAACGTTTGCCGGCCCACTAGTTATCATATATAGTATTACAATTTAGTGAGAAACTATCAGATATACAATAACGTTGCGATGAGAGAGAAAAAAAAAGTGAAAGAGGGTCTGCTGGCAGACGCAGCTGGCTTTATAGGCTTATAGTGGCGCCCTCTGCAGGTGTGGAAGAGGCGAAGAAGCGAGTAGAATGCTCCCTCCGTCGATCGTCCGTAGATGGCGTTGATAAGTTTATTCTCGAACCCTTTTTCTCCGCTATATAAGTGTGCCGGCAAGCCCAATGAGTCATTCAGTTCTGAGCGACGAACGAAGAAACTATAAGTGATCAAGTGCGAAACTTAGTGACTTCGGCTATCCTTCTGGATTACTAATGACCTGTAATTCGGAAGTTCTGTTCTGTAACCTTAAAGATCTCATTAAAATTTCACTTAGAGCCATCAGGTGTTTTTATTCAAATCCGTGAACCCCATCCCAGTAACAGTATTTTTAGTTAATATAATACAAAATGGAAATATTCTTAACGAATCCGGTACTAGTAGAAATACTTGTAAATTTGGTGCGAATGAGGTGGTTCAAATGCTTCCTCAGCATATTCCGTTTGGATTAATCTATCTGTATTGTTGCTTTTCATCCAATGATTTGAAAAACGAATCGAAAACATTTTTTTAAGATCAGGGTACTGAATGGGTGCCCTAAGACTTAAGCTGTCGATGTCAAATCAACTGCGTGCCGGAACACAAAACAGAAAATATTTCTAAGTTGGTACAGCATTTAGGGCAAATAATGAAATTCCCTGTGAAGGACGAAGAAATTCACTATTGCACCAGAGTCGCAAAATTAAATAGCAGTAGCGCCCGATCCCGTTCTATTTTGCTCAAATTCAGCAACCCACGCCTTCGTGATAGTTTTCTAGCTGCATCTGTAAAATTTAATAGAGCAAATCCTACGGAGAAACTGAATGCAAGCCATCTGGGAATCGCAGTAGAACGGAACTGCCCTATTTAAGTCATAGAAAATTTAACACCGGAAAATAAATCCTTGCATGCTGCCACACGTATCAGAGCCAAAGATCTTGGATACAGATTCACGTGGGTCTGTGATGGCAAAATCTTCGTCAGGAAATCCCCGGAGTCCAAATATATATTGGTTAAAGATAAAGCAGTACTCGACAGCTTAACTTAAGTATTGGTTTTTGTAGACGCAAGTGCTATATTCACTCTATATCTATATCTCCATATCTGTTTTATCATTATAATTGGCATGTGTGTGTTCTTCTCTTTTTAAATTCAGTAATGTTAATATTTATTATCAAAATGTTAGAGGTTTAAGAACCAAGACCATTGATCTATTCAGTAATGTAGCTTGTAATGACCATGATATAATAATCCTCTCTGAAACTTGGTTGAATAGCAGTGTCTTCGACTCAGAACTATTGATGATCGGTATATTACTTACAGAAGAGACCGTGAATCTAGTGGGTTTCACTCAAAGAAGAATGGTGGAGGAGTCCTTGTGCTTAAAAAAAATAGTACCTCGCGGCGCATGTATAGTTTCGAATCAGACTGCGAAGACCTTTGGGTATGCGTAGATTTAAAAAACCATACTGGCAAGGCTGAGCAGCTGGTGTTATGCAATGTATATTTACCTCCTCCCATTCAAAAACATATTCTAAAGGATTTCTTGGATAATGCTAACCGCGTACTCGACACGAATAAAATAAATAACCTACTTATCATTGGTGACTTCAACCTAGGAAATAAATCTTGGATTGACAACTGTCCTAATCATAACTCAAGTCTATTCTGCCAAATGCTGTCTGACTTCATTACGTTACACTTATTAAAGCAGTACAACAACATTCCTAATGCAAATGGGAAAGTGCTAGATTTAGTCCTTAGCAGTTCTGTTATACCTAACCCATATTTAAGTAGAAACCCGTTGACGTCAATCGACTCTCACCATCCACCCATACACTTCTCTTTGGGCTTTACGCAAGCCAAGCACTTAGATTTTAACTCTAAGCCTAGATATTTCTTCTACAGAGCTGACTATGACAATATTATAAAGTACCTCAAAAAAATATCTTGGAACACAGAACTTGGTGTTTGCAATTCTGTGGATGAGATGCTAAAAAAATTCTATACTTACCTAAATAAAATTATAATTTCATGCAGGCATCAGGCATGTGCCAATGTCTAAACCTCAACATAATAAGTACCTTGTTTGGTTCACCAAAAACCTTAAAAACTTACTACGCGAAAAATATAAAATTAGATTAAAATTAATAAAATTCAACCAAAATCCTAGAGATCTTTTATCTTTTGATATTTTACGTAAGAGGTGTGATCACCTGCAACTAATATCTTACCGATTGTATATATCAAGACTAGAGACACTATTCAGGAGTAATCCTAAGTTGCTATGGTCCTTCTTTAAAAATAAAAAACAAAATAAGAGTTCTTTTCCCAGCTTAATGACTCTCGATGGCAAAGCAGCTTCTAAGGTGGATAAATAAATAATAATCTAATATCTGTAACCTCTTTGCGGCTCAGTTTTCTTCTGTCTATAACAAAGAAAAAGTTACAACTAATATATCTTTCAATAACCAAAGTTATAATAATACATTAACTCTATCTGGGAGCTTTTCTTTTTCGGAAGTAGAAATTCTAAAAGTTTTAAAAAGAATGGATCCTCATAAAGGCGCCGGTGCGGATGGAATACCGTCAATATTTGTAATTAAGTGTGCTTCAGTACTGTCCCGCACACTATCAATTATATTTAATAAATCGTTATCTACAGGATGTTTTCCCTCTCTTTAGAAATATTCCTTAGTTATACCTATTTTTAAGAGGGGCGAAATTGATTCTGTGAAAAAGTACAGGCCTATTTCCATCCTTTCCGTATTTGCGAAAGTTTTTGAGAAACTTTTGTGCCCGATAGTAAGCTGGCATTGCAGGCCTTTCATTTCACAGCATCAACATGGCTTTGTCAAGTCTAGGTCCACCAATACAAATCTCGTATTATTCACTGAAGATCTCTGTCATGCTATTGACTCCAAAACCACGGTCGATGCTATATACACGGACTTCAGCAAGGCATTCGATAAGGTACATCACAGAATTTTGCTTAGTAAGCTTTCAAAACAGGCCATCTCAGGACAACTTTTACGGTGATTTGAATCTTATCTAGAAAACAGACACTCAGTTGTTGTAGTCAACGGTTTTCATTCTGCACCTTTTAAGGCCCTATCTGGTATTCCTCAAGGTTCCCACCTGGGACCTGTACTTTTTAATATATTTATCAACGATATTTGTAACTGTTTTCTTTTTTCGAATTACTACCTCTTTGCGGACGATTTAAAATTCTCCAGATGTATTCAAGATTTAAATGATATTATTCTTCTGCAAAGTGACCTGAACCGTCTGGCCTCCTGGTGTGAATTGAATCTGATGAGCCTCAATGTTGATAAATGCTGTACTATTCGCTTTACGCGATCAACTAAATACGTTGCACCTCCTTCATACTTTTTAAATGACTCTCCTTTAAAAAACGTTGATAAAGTAAAAGATCTTGGGATAACACTAGATTCAATGTTGCGTTTCAACATCCATATTGATAACATCTGTAAAACTGGCTTTAAAACTCTGGGTTTTATTATGCGCAACTGCAAAGAGTTCAAGAATCCACTTACCAAAATTGCTATATATAACTCACTGTTCTCGAATATGGTAGTGTTGTATGGAACCCCTACTATGATATCTACACAAAATGACTCGAGAGTGTGCAAAAACGTTTTCTTTGGTATAGTTGCAATATAGACAAAAGATTATGTAGGTACGAGGAAAAATTAAAATACTTTAATACGAAATCTCTGGCTGCTCGAAGACATCTGCTCGATAACCTTTTTATTTTTAAACTGATGAGAGGTATGTTAGATTCCATGTGCTTACTTTCACGCATTGATATTCAAGCTCCGTCTAGACTACCAAGATTGAATAGATTCACTTTATTCAAAGGAAAAGTGTCTAAGTCTAATTTGGGTTATAATGCGCCTCTGAATAGAATTATAAGATCCTACAATACAGTATCGAATGGTCACAACATTGATATTTTTGATGATTCTAAATCTAAATTTAAAAAATCCATTCTGTCACTGTAGCTTTTTATTTTCTTTTTTTTAGTTCGTGATTTATTTATCCATACATTAAATTTTAAAAGTTCTAAGTTCTTATTTTGCTTAAATTGTGTATAATACTAAGTTTTGAAATTTATTTACCTTGGCCTTACTAATGTAGTGTCACCTATAATTGAGACACCGTTTATATGTATGTCAATCGATTAAGTACTTTTATCTTGTATTAATGTGTGTTTTGTTGGTGACCTTTAAATAAATAAAAAAAATAAAATGTCCGTCCGTCTGTTCGTCTGCGGGCTGCCTCTTTCGAACTGTAATAGATGGCTGTCTAAATTTTCACAGAGTGTGTATATCTGTTGCCACTACTACTAACATACAACTACCAAAATTGGATGACCCATACAAGAAAGCAGATATTTAGATGTGGAAACTTTGCGTGTCCACCAGGCACTTGTTCGGTTTTCTTAAACAATTTTAACCATTTCCAGGCCTTCGCCCCGAACGTCTCCCGCACTTCACAGACGAGTGCTGGGAGGTGATGGAGTCCTGCTGGGCCACGGAGCCCGCGCAGCGCGCGCTGCTCGGCGACGTGCAGCCCAGGCTGGAGGCCATCCTGCAGAGGGCTCTGGAGGACGACCGCGGCCCGCTCGACTACCGGCCGCGCGAGGAGCTCTCCGACGACAGCCTCGACATGACCGGCCTGCACCGGGGCTCGAGGGAGAACATCTGTTAGCGGCCGATGAGGGAATACACTCACTGTATAGTAGACAGGCCCTTCCAGACATGTTGTCCGAGGCTCGCTGGTGATCCTTCGTTAACTCAACGTCAATGCAACGAAATTAAGTTTGTCACATGCCACATAATTGAATGAAGTTAGCGTCGCAACCTTGCAGTGTAATCGAATGAAGTTGACCACCAGCGAGTCTTAAACATTTAGTCTGTATTGAAGGCCCTGTGTAGTATGTAGTAAGTCTACGGATGAAGGCTATATTCGTGTGATAATTCCATAGGACTGCGGCTGTGATTTTTCACAGTTTTTAAGTTAAGGACAATATCTTGTAATACAATACTATAAGGGTTAAAATAGTGTGAGTTCATCCGAAGATCCATCCATCAGAAGGTCCTCTCATAGAGCCTTCTGACTTGTCGACTGTGAACAAGATAAGCTTAAAATACCACTATGTAATCACCCATCCATATGCTGTCCACGCCCAAGGCTGCTTTACCCATAGATTCTTTACTCATTGATGAGCGCACCCGTCTACGAGCGTCTAATCTTGACATTATCATTAATTTTGAAACTGCCATGAAAGAACAACTCAACCTAATTTACACATAATAATTAATAAAACTTTGCCATAATTAAAAAAATATGCGTGTATATTAGGAACTCAAAAGTGTTTTAACTACTTATCAATAAGGTATAATATTGTATACTAAATTTTGTATTACCAAAAGAGTGATACATCGTATATAATTATAAGCAAACAATAATGAGCCTTATTGCTTTGTAATGAAGTCGATATTTCGCATCTTTAGAACGAAAACGACACAATTAAAAAAAACTAAAATTAAAAACAAAACAATAGACCAAACATGGCCATATTCGAGCGTAAATGGACGCAAATAAGCAATACCATGTCAACCCACAAAATGGAAAAAACTGAGTTATATATGCAGAAGTGTTGATAAATGGCTGAAGAACATTTTTCTTTAATATTTGTAGGGTTTTAAGCTTTAAAACTTCTAAAAAGCTATTTTTTAATCATGCAATTTATGTATTATGTTAAACGTTTTGGGTTATATTATATATATAGGAAATATGCAGTTTGTATACTTATTTTTTGTGAAAATAAGCAAAATAACTCACATAAATCTGAATTTGTTAAAAACTGGACCAATACAGAAAAAAATTCATATAAAGCAAGTTGTTCAAAATTTTCAAACGCGGTTTTCTCGAAATGACATTCGTGTGGGTTGACATGGTATTGTTTATTTGCGCCCAAATATCTGACGTAAATAACCTAGCAAATATAATATACGAAACATTGTGCAGATGTCAATATTTTAAAATTTATTTTGGTTTCCCAAAAAATAGTTTTTAGTGACGTCGTTTTCGTTCTAAAGATGCTATTTAATCACAACATGAATGAGGGAAACACTTGCAAACTATTTTCGATATTATTGCGTGGCGATAAAGCTTATTATGGTTTACTATTCAACGAGATGACCTTTAGATTGCATAATGAATGTAGTAAATAAACGTGCCTTATTAGAAAGAGATGAAAAACATTTTTTTTTTGTATCTGCATAAGTATAGAAAAGGAATCAAAATCAAATATTTTTATTCAACATAAAAAAGTAAAAAGCATATCAATTATTTGTTGAAAGTCAGATTCTACTACCGGCTCCAAAATAAAACTTCTATCTGAGAAGATCTGGTGAAATTCAGGGGGTGTTTTTATACAAAAAGTACGAGTTTTAAATACTCCGATAATGTAATATGTGGGCCTCTATTCTCATTAATTTGAAATTTTTTAAAAATATTTCGACAGATTAATTATTTAAAAAAAAAACACTCAGTCTCATGATGCTATTCTCAATTAGCGTTATGTAATAAAGTTTCAACTATTCCATATTTTTAGTTGTTTTAACTGAATGAATGATATCATTAAGTACCATACATAACCTTCGATTGAATGAATGGTGAATGAAAACAGAGTGACATTTATAGATTACGATTTCGATTTTTTCCAATATGCAATTGTCTGATAGCTAAGGTTAATAATATAAGTATTATCATTAAACACGTCTTATTAAAATATGTGTGTGGGATTTACATTCAACTTTCGTTCACGAAACAACGTGAATGTTCGAATGATATCAAATTATTATTATATATATCTTTGTGTGTTAAAACTCTACTGCCAAATTTATATCATAATTCCGTCAAATAGTTTAAAGATATGACCATAGTATTATTATATTTGAAAATTAAAACTATTTATGTGATACGGTGTTATTCCTTCTATTTTATGTATTTTCGTAATTTCTAGACATTTTGTTGTTGACTGACTCCAATTCGGTTGTATTTTTTATGTTCGTTACTGGAGATCTCTGATCTATTTAAGAACCACTTTCCAGTAATTTAGTTATTAAAGCAAAATAACTGAATATATCGCTCATGTAAATGAAACGTCGGTCTCCGGTGTCTTTTCCTTGCTATATCCGGCACTAAGAAGTTATAGATACAAGAGTAAAAATTAATATTTTCTACAACAGAAGTCGGTGTTAGTCAGAAGAATTCGACTTGTAGAAAATATAAAATTTTTGTTTTTTAGATTTAAAGATTTTTTTCCCCATTTTCTTATTGTCTATTTGTTGGTAGAATAATTCTCCAAAAGTTACAACTAAGGCCTTAATTACATATATCAGCATCGATCAGCATTCTCTATAAATAAAATAGCTATTAAATTATAAGTAACACTGGATATAACATGTTATAGTAGTAAACAGTCGTCAATGTGTGCATATGCATGCTTAGAAATGCTGAAGCATTCAAACGTCTGCTTACGGATGCTTAAACATGCGTACGTATGGGAACGGACCTAATCAGTATAAGTGTGTCCAAAACCATCTAGCTAAATGCTGATCGATGCTGATAAATGTAATTTAGGCTTAAAAGATCATCATAAACTAAGTATTGAATTAAATTAATTGTTTGATTTTTACGGAATTGCTACCTTTGACTTGTAGACCTTCAATCAACTCCTTTGATCCAATAATGCAATACAAAAGTAATATTTTTAAAACAGCTTTTTTATTTTAATTAGAAATGAAATTGGGCGTCTAAATTAAACTATTAGCACGATTTATTCCGTTTGGCGACAGAAAAATAAGTATAAAGAAGATTTAAAAGTACGTTTTAATAGTCAACTTCAATAAAAATAATTTTTATTTTGGTATAAATAAACCCACGAGCTGTGGCGCTTGGCGGGTTCGCTACTAATCTAAATTCCAACGTACTCTATCTACGTACGCTATCTTCACTTTATTTCGCTAAAATCTGGTCAGGTGTCAAACTTCCTTTAATATTATTTTGTAATGGTTCTAAAGATCTTCATCACATACTCGAATTATTCTTTAATTAATTATCTGTGATTATTTATGTTCTGTATATTTAGTAAGTTTTAAATGTCATATCGTTAGTATTATTTTTTTGTTCAATGTATTTATTGGTTGTTCATTACATTAAAAAAAATCTTATAAAATATGTGATATTGTTATTTTTTTGTTACTTTCTTTTATATTCAACTGAGTCAACATGTCACAGACTACATTTATATAACTTTAAAAATATAGATTTTTTAAGAAATGTAATTTTATTGTTATATTTTTGGTTAATTAAATAAATTTGAAAACTGTAAACTTGGTTTCGATTTAGTTATAACTTGAAATGTATTAAAAGGGGAGGAGGAAAAATACGGATAGAGTGGCTACTAGATAGTGGTAATGTGGGACTCGACCACTAAGTCTAACTGTAATACCCATTTAAATTCAAGGAATCTAAAACATGGACGCAAATAAGCAATACCATGTCAATCCACAAGAATGTCATTTCGAGAAAAACGAGTTTGAAAATTTTTAACAATTTGCTTATATGATTTTTTTTTTATTTATTGGTCAAGTTTTTTGCAATTTCAGATTTATGTAAGTTATTTTACTTATTTTCACAAAAATAAGTATACAAACTGCACATTTCGTATATAATATAACCTAAAACGTTTAAAAATACATAAATTGCATGATTGAAAAAATGGGTTTTTTAGAAGTTTTAAAGCTTTAAAACCCTACAAATATTAAAGAAAAATGTTCTTTAGCTATTTCCCAACACTTCTGCATATATAACTCAGTTTTTTCAATTTTGTGGGTTGACATGGTATTGCTTATTTGCGTCCACATAGGGTCGCGGTCAATCCACTGTGGCGCCCCGACACGATAAACAAAATAGGATAGGTGGGTAGTAAGCCCACCAACAAAAAAAAAACAAAATTAATAGTGAAAATTGATTACTCAACATGCACCCAAGGTATAGGGGGAAAGTGATGAGAAGGGGAAACTCGAAGGGAGCAGTGAGGTGGGGGATTGGGCCTCCAGCCACCTCACTTATCGCACGAAACTCAACTGTCTGTTGCTTTACGCCGAGTTTCTGTGAAAGGGTAGTATTTCTCTGGTCGAGCCGTCCCATTTGTGCTGGTTTTCTTCTTATCGAGTGGTTAGTGGGCAACCTAGTGTCAGAGTTGTTCAGGTCGCCCGTAGACCTCTGACTTGACTTATCGACTGTTGTCAAATTGTCAACAGCCGGGACCGACTTTTTACGAAGCCTTCGAAGCACGGGGACGCTCGGTTGAAATACCACTATGCGATCACCCATCTAGTGACTGACCGCGCCTAAAGTTGCTTAACCAACCGATCGTTTACCGATCAGTGGGTGCACTCGGCTGTGAGCGTCTCATGTGCTGGTGAAAGCATGGCTAAACTACTACCACCATAATCTGTTAATATCCAGAAACCACCAAGTTAGACTAAATTGACGTAAGGATCTTACAGCCGCAAAGTGCAAAAATGATTTTTTCTTCAATATAAGTTTAAATACTATAATTAAATTTTTTATTTTCAATTTAGTCAAAGTTGGATAAAAGAATGATTGATGCATCGACGTCTCGGCGTCCAGAGTCCCTATTAACGTGAATGCTGGCGACTATAGAATTTCCAAAAGACATCATTTTATCTGAGTCCTTGCATACTCGAAAGATTTGAAGGATGACTATATGTGTGGTCGAGCTTGTAGCTTGCGCTAGGAGTGGGTACGACAATAGTCCAAGGGGTCAGGATCGAACCCGCAACTGAGCGTTAACGGAGTCGGTCCCTCTACCGTTTAGCTATTGAAACATAAGATACTTTTGGTCTCGTAAAAGATGATCCTATGTAATAATCAAAAAAATTTACTACGGGACGAATTCTTGCAATTTGGTACAGATTACATATCTGGTACTAAGGGATAGAAACATTATTCATAACTTAGGTATAGATGTTTGTCGGGACCAGCAGCTACACTAACGCGAGCGAAGCCGTGGGCATTACTAGTAAGAAATAAGCTGACATCACTACATTAACATAATTATTACTTCCAGGCTGTTACATTTAATATGAGCATCCGAAAGCAGTACGTCCATAAACGAGTATTATGCTAATTTCGTGTCCTAAACTTCAAACTTCTTATTCAATATTAAACCTTATCACACATAGATAGAGTATATAATAAATTAATTAATTGCTCTTATAAACAACTCCTAAATCCCAATGGAGTCGGTCAGGGCGGTCGTTTCGTGATGTTTTGTTAGTAATAAATAAACGTTGACAAAATTATTCAGAGAAGATAAATACAAATCTTATTTATAAAAAAAATCTATTGATACCATATAAGCATCGTATATATGTATGTTAATATTTAGTATATAACACACATATTTTTTATCTTAAGTGCATTGGGTGTTATAAGCTTCAACTGTATTCCTTGATCAAAAGTGCTCTTAGGTAACATTCAAGGAAATTTGTCCAGCCGTCTGAAGATAGTCAGCTATTTTCTAATTGATAATGGATGGATGAATTATTGTTTCACTGTCACTTCATTAGAATGATTTTATAATAATATCGTGTATAGTGTAACTAACCTAAGCCCTGCTTGATGGAAAGCAATTGTTGTAGCATATCTAGTTTACATCAAATACAATTATAGAACGTAGAAGCATGATGTACCGTACGTTGCTTGCGTTGCGCAAGAAATTAGATGTCTGGCATTCGCAATTATATTCCGAAACTAAAGCGTACGGTTTGTCAATAAGTAAGACTTGAAGGTGTAAGTAACAGTTACTTCTACCAGAGGCCTCCATCCACATAATTTCTTTTTCTTTGGTTTTTCTTACATTGAGTTTATGAAATGCTCGTGATAATACCACTATTACATGTAACTGTTTAACACCAGGCGGACCGTATGCTAAAAGTTTAAGGTAAATAAATAAATAAACGCTACACACTCAACGGCCCCCATTATGATAATTATATCCTGTGTCGAGGGTTCGGAAACATTCACAATGACAAGGACAAACACACCGCAACCGTCGAGGCTAAAGGCACGCTCGCTACCCACAACGCCACGATTGTGTCAAATAAAGATCGAAAATGATTTTTGAAAGATTTTTCATAACAATAATGTAACATTGTTTTAATTGTTAAAGGTGTTTTAAAGAGATTTGAACTAAGCTCAATATTTCCGAGCTTATTTCCGTGACGAATGTTCTCGTATCAAGCGAGAGATGAGCCCCGAAAAGAGTCTCAAATTTACATAATATTCGAATTCCGATTCGCTCGCACGATGCGACTTACTAAATAATGCATGCAAATTGGCCGGTCATATATTTAATGAAAAACCTAGATTTAGAGGCAAAGAAGGTTGACGAAAAATATATTTGTATTAATAAATTGCACACAGAAATTGTTTTTTTTTAAATTATTTTTGGAGAAAAATTTTCACTATCGAAAATTTTAGCGCAGATACTGTACGACCTTGATGTAGCTTGGTTTCTAAACTGATTGAAAAGACAATACAAGAATTGCTTTCTGTCATTGACCTACTTTTCTTCCGTGGTGCGTACGTCTTTTTTCCTACGATGAAAAGTTCGCTTTTTGTCCCTGTACGCGGTTGCTAGATTTTTTTTTTTTTTTATGTTACAAGTTGGCAAGCAAGCATAGGGCCCACCTGATGGTAAGCGGTTGGCGTAGCCTATGGCACGCTCATAGGCTACAGCAACACCATTAGTAGGTGCCACTCATCCGTTGCCAACCTCGAGATACTGTTTCTTGAATCTCCTTTGCCCAGTAATTTTACTAGCGCACAGTGCCCTTCAAACCTTAATAGCTTAATAGGTAAAGTGAATTAATTAGTGTCATGTTGCCAGTAGAGAATCGAGCACTTTCCACTCGCGTACAAGAAGCAAAGAGCTAATTCATTAAGGTAAAAAAAAAAACATTAATATATAATCCTTTTTTTTTTTAATTATTAGCAATGCAATTTTCAAGGCATTACTAATATTCCTATTGCCCCTCCAAATAAGCTCATAAGGGGGTCAGGATCGGATCCGCGACTCTCGCGTTAACGGAGCGCAGTCGGGCCTTCTACCGTTGAGCTATTGAAGCTTCAATTTATTATTTGCCTTATTTACCGTATAGCATTCAACATCATTTCAACACCTGCCTAGATCGGCATGTTTTTTGTATAACACAGGTGCTTCATATGAGCAAAATTGTATATTAAAATATTCATTCTATATTTTGCTTAAACATATTTTCCTTATTGTACGCAGGAAAAGAAAAAATATTACATATGAGTATTTAGTATTCAGAGCCCTCGCAGCGGTTATCAGGCAAATATTCTTCAAATTCCACCATAATTGTAAATAAGATGAGAAAATTCTCCAATCAAACATACGAAAGAGAGATATTAAGGAGAACAGGAGTCTTATATCTCCTTTCATAATAGACGACTTCAACCTTCTTAATTTAACTGACATTGTGACTATTCACGACTCAAATTTTGTTGTAAAAAAATTGACGGTGAAGTGCGTAGTGGATCACGCACAGTTGTAACTTAAGGGTTCCGCAGCTTGATGAAGAAGAAAGAAATCAGAAAGGAATCTTTAGGTTTAGGTGTCAAGATATTTATTCTCAATAAGACATGATATTTTAGTCTTACTTGAGAACAGAGATCTTAAGAACTATGTTTTAGGTAGTTACAAAGTTATCTAGAAATCTAGTTTTTGAATTTAGGAGCCAGTGTCTCAATAACTACGGAATTAATCAAAAATTAAAATCAAACCACCATTATTTTATTATTTCACGACAAATTTCTGTACCGATTCATAGAAGACACCTATTTACTAAATTTCCATCCATCTTGTTTCTGTCGTAACAATATGTACTACCTTAATGTTTCATTTCTTAAACACTCCTAAAAAAGTATAACTTTTAAAATGACCCTAGTAAGCTATCCTTCAAAGGTATCTGCAGTGAAAACGCTAAAGCTATTTCTATCTCATATTATAGACTATTAGCCACTTCATCTAGGATTATGTCTATTACTTTGTTACCCTACGGGATGTGTTACGGCTAACGATAAGTAGATCAGCGCATAGCACAATACGCTATCAGCGCTAATGAGCCGTGTTCAAAATCCGATAACGCGCTTATCTCGCAGTAATAGTTCGTACACGGCTACAAAATAGAGGAAAATTTTCCTGACGATATTGAGGAAGACAAAATGACACCGTTATGGCGTTGTGGGTAGCGATTCTGCCTTTAGCCTCGATGGTTGTCGGTTAAATTTTCGGTCTGGGCGTTTGTCCTTGTGGGTCTGCTGACCTCGCCTAGGACAGCACATCAAGCTGTCGGTCCGATTGTTATCATAACATCTGATAATAATCGTTAAGTATTGATAAGTAAATTTCTCTTATCCAATGAGTTACTGGTGCCTTTAGGGTTACGGAGGAGATGGCAAAATCCGGACAAGAGTAATAAGCAGACACTAGGAATACCGTTTCTTTACATTGCATTGCATGCTAAAGGCTGCATGTTGAATTAATGAAGAACCATCAGCGAGTCTTTTATATTTTGCTTGTATGAAAGGGCCTGTTGTTAATATGTAGTAAGTCATCGAGCACCGCTGATATTATCATCTGCCCCGCACCTAAAACGAACCCGTGATCACCACCGCGTAACTTGAAACTTTTTTAGGCTGTTGATGCGATATAAATAAATATGACATTCAAAGTTTGTGAAAGTTTTACCTCCAAGGTAAAATAACAATGGGTAATAGGGTATGAAATTTCGTATAGAAATATTTACATATTACGTATACATCACATTAAATAATTATACAGAATACGGTGAATGTGAATATTTTGTGTTTATTATTATAGTTATAGATTGACGAATGTACAGGTTATTAAGTAAAAGTTAAGGTTCTTAAAAATTAGCTTTCTGATATTTACTAGTCTGTGACAGCATTCAATCTACTATAGGAGGCAGTGAGGCGTGTTTGAAACTAGCAAAATCGTTTTTTTTTTCTTCAAAATATGATTGTTAAAGCGATTAAACAGACAGAGACACAGAAAATCAGCGTAAATAACAGAGCACTGTTGCGTTTCGTGCAACGCGCATGTTCTTACGTAATACTTCAAGTATCGCAAGCGTTCATAGGTTGCGGTGACTTCCCATCAAGTAAACTTTATCCTTTTTTGAAAACCATCATAAATTAAAAAAGAAACGCATGTCTAAAATACAACTTCAAACAATAATTATAAATATTTTATTCATCTAAGCCTTTCGATTTCAACTTCAAATCTTATTTTAAAAAGAATTCGAATGAGCACAACAACATATTTATTTGTTTTATGTACCTATTATATATAAAAAGTGGCAAATCCTAACATCAAAAATTATAATGAGATTTGCCACAATCTGTGTCGATTTTATTAAGTTTTGAGTTTGAGACGACGTTGTGCCTCAGCGGTAGTGAACCTACCTTAAGCGTAACAGCTCGCGGATTCGATTGCCGCTCGGACCAGATGTTTATGTTGACCATACACGCCTTCCAGTTTGGGTGTGTATGACCGTGTGTAGTATTCATTATTCATAAAAATGTTTCACGTTATGGACACTCTGTCTGAATTAAATAAATATTATTATTATTATTATAGTAACATTTAGCACATGATATATTTCCCAACAACCTCCTAAACTATACCGAGTGCGAGCGAGATAATTAGATCAGCAATCATCGTGTTCTCACTGTCGTGTGTCGTGGCTTTATTCAATTAGGCCGACACATGAGGGATGTAATAAACTCCATACATACTGAAACTGATTGTGAAAAATATTGCTTTTTTTTACTTTTTATCAGGATTTTGTTATTATGACGATACGATAGTTACGGATACATAAAATTGTAATCATTTTGCACGATATAAAATGTTCTATACAAATAAGTAAAATTGAAGTGTCTGTTTGTAATACCAAATTAATTTTCACTGAATATGAAATCATATGTGGTACCTACTTACATTAAAACTATCACACCGTATATGCACGGGACTTTCATTAGCAGATGTTATAAGGAGTAACTTTGTACTTTTTATTTTAGAAAAAGAATTAGGGTTTTCTTTCAGTAAAGAAAAATCGGTATATCGCGCGAGCAGAGTCGCGGGAGCAGCTAGTTATAAATAAAATTACTATATTCACGGGTTTTCGTTTCGTTTTTTCTGTGTTTTTATACGTTATGCTCTGATACGATTATACAGCAATTGAAACTTCTAACTCTACCTGCAGGGCGATAGATAATCGTGTTATAGTGTTTGCATGCTACTGATTTTATTTTATTTAAAATGCTACACTGCCAAATAAAATCCATCCTTAGAATATTACTAATATAATAAACGACAACGTTGTGGTTGACAATCTGCCTGAAGCGCCATAGGTCGCGGGTACAATTCCTGCACGGAGCCGATGTTTGTATTGTTTTCAGTTCCTTGTCATTGTGTATGTTTCCGGACCCCTGACCCAGGATATAACTATCCTAATGGGGGTCTTTCAATGTGTAGCGTTTATTTATTTCAAATGCGAAAGTTTGTATGTTTGGATTTTTGGATTCAATCACGCAGAAACTGTTTAACAGCTGATGTGAATTTTATTTAGTACACATATAGCTTATTATCTAGGTCTTCTTCTTATTTTTGATAATTTGACAACAGTCGATAAGTCAAGTCAGAGGTCTACGGGCGACCTGAACAACTCTGACACTAGGTTGGCCACTAACCACTCGATAAGAAGAATCTAGGTTAAGTTAGGTGGAATTATCAAAAAACACGCTATAGGATGAATTCAATTAAAATACGCTAAGGATGTGTCTCACGGAACATTTGATCCATTTATCTCTGGACTCAATTCTAAGGTCAACGCGGACGAAGTCACGGACAGATGCTAGTAATAAAGTTAGTTGTTAGTGCTAATTATTTGCTAGTCACGTTTGCTAAATGCTTATCGATAGACTGACTCTCAGTTAATAATTCTCTACTTGACTCTAAGTGAAGAATTACCAGTCAAGATGCTTTGTGCACGACGCACGAAAACAAAGTTTGTTTTATGAAAAAAAAAATTAGTTGAAAGTTCTATTGATGTCTACAACCTCTAAAGTTTTCGAGAATTTTAAATACCATAGTTCAAAAGTTAGAGGGGGGACACAATTTTTATGACTTCGTTTTATTTTTTTTATTAGGTTTACCAACAATTGTATACACTAAAAACAACAGATAATACACTTTAAAAAAACTTTTGAGACTAATATCTCACAACTATTGGCTTAATCAAAATGGAATAGGCAGATGGACTGACGGACATGACGAAATTATAAGTATTTCGTTTTTGCCCTTTGGCTACGGAACCCTAAAAAGCGTACTGCATGTGTTACAGATTTTAGAATCGATTGCTCTGTTAGCTGGTCTGTGTACAGTTTCGGTCGTCGCTGCACCGAACAATAATATAAACAATCGTTTTTCATAAATACACTAATTATATTTATGTAAAATTTGCGTTAAATGTTTCATTGAAGTTTATTTCATGCGTAAGATAGCACGGATTTCATTAAAATAATTTTTTAGTAATATGGTTAAGAAAATGACATCTATACGTTTGGTAAGAATAATCGCTAAAGAGTAATCTGCAAGAAGCTATTATCTTAAATCTCTATGATTAGCCTGACATCGTGGATCGGCTCCGTTATACACACGGACACATATAATAAATATAAATTAGAGTATTGGAACGAAGTTGCTTATTGCGGCTTTCGAGTAGTGCGATTTAGTAGAAATTGTCACGTAACGAAATACCTTATAGTGAGTATGTGTGCGTGTGTGTCGAGCCTACTACAAGCAAATGAGCACACGTTCAAGTGAGCACGCAGTCGGGTATGCAACTCTCTCTTTCTCTCTGTCGCACTCTCTTTTTATGACATGGTAACCTATGGAAATATATAGATTTCAATCAATTACATTCAGAGTTGGAAAAACAACGTAAGGAACTTCGTTCTTGACGGGAGTTCCGCAATCATACAATTTTTAGTTTTTATTGATTTAAAATTTAATTTTTATATTAAATCGCATCTGAATTTACTGCTCTGCCTATATTTATATGTTTCGTGATTCGTTACATTTTGTTACGTACTAAGAGTTATAAGGTTTAAAACAACCTGAGCCAAAGAGAGACTATTCTATAATATAATAACAATTTTAAATTATAGTTACATTTTAATTAATAAATAGAAATTAATTCAATTAAAATATTATAATTAATTAGAACGCGACCAGAACGGATTACACGTATCAAGCAAGTATTACTCATTTTAATTAAAAGAAATCACTTTTAGCTATGGATGAATAATATGTGAAAAAATTTAAAACCTAACTTTTACTGTCCAGTAGGTCGTTATAATAACTCGATTGCTGGAGCTGTTAGATATGAGAGTCTTGCTTCTCTCAGCACAAATGCGCCGGCTCGAGCGGGAGGTACTACCCTCTTACAGAAAATCGGCGTAAAGTAATAATATCAGTAGGTACTGTAGCGTTTTGTGCGATGAGTAAGAGCAAAAATCCTTCCTTTTTTCTTTCTCAACCCCTCCCTCTTATCTCTTAGGTTGGATACTTCAAGTATCGCATTGTACTGTACGCTTGTTTGCCAAACTTCATGAAATAAAAAAAAAGAAGTTACGGCTCTCAAACTTATGGAGTGAACCATCGCATAAATAGTCTGTCTGAAGATAGTAATTGCGCGGCCAACCTTTTTATTACAATTTATGATCACTTAAACTGATACTAGCTTTAATAATACAAAGCAGTGTGTATCAAAATCCGATCATCCGTGGTGTATCAAGGGCGTAACGATTCCGTGGTATTCTCGATCGCTATAATTTGGTTACATTGGATTTAGATTAATAATTGCAATCGTCTGTATCACAGCTTGACTAAATTGACTTTAATCATTATTTTACGACGCTATGATTTTTTAGTATTCCGTGTGGTGATTTATAACGGCTTTCAGTTTTGAAATGTAATAAATCTCGTTGATCGAAATTGAAGGGTGAAGTTGCAAAGTCTGTTTGGGTAACTCGTATGTGTTAGTAGGAAGTATCTTAGTGTGCAGGTCGGCTACTTAAAATAAAAAATTAAGTACGATAGAATAATAATAGTAAATTTTATTCGTTTACCAAACACACAAAATAAAACAAAAACGTATCGAAGAATGATACTACAAAAAGGAGATCTTATCGCTAAGCGATTTCTGCCAGACAACCTTTTGATTTAGGAGATCATAAGTACAAGTGGTGAGAAGTTGTACAATGGAATATTAAATTTTTAGGTAAAAATCTATGTAAAACTAGGTATAAATTCAGGGCTCAATGAATAGTTCGCTTTAGTCCCTGGTAAAGTGCCCGATTCCCTCCCGGGAAGATGACACTAATTAACCCACTTTACCTCCCGGTAACCTAGCAACCGTATGTTTATCTCTCGTACCAGCAACTAAAGAAGAACTTTTCATCGTTGGGAAAAAATCGTATACGCACCACAGGAGAAAAGTGGGACATTGCCACCCGCGATTGTCACTGTCACTGTCAATAATCCGCGGGTAAGAATGTTCTGCTTTTCTACCCTAGTTGTTCGAGACGCTCATAGCCGAGTGCACCCACTGATCGGTAAACGATCGGTAGGTTAAGCAACTTTAGGCGCGGTCAGTCACTAGATGGGTGATCGCATAGTGGTATTTCAATCAAGCGTCTCCGTGCTTCGGAGGGCACGTAAAAAGTCGGTCCCGGCAGTTGACAATTTGACAACAGTCGATAAGTCAAGTCAGAGGACTACGGGCGACCTGAACAACTCTGACACTAGATTGGACACTAACCACTCGATAATAATAATAAAACGCTAGTTGCGTAAAAATCAACGTATGGAACATTACAGGATTTCTGCAAAAAATCACGTATTTTCAACGCGAGAATAAAACCTTTGAATTAATAGTCGTTTCATTTTAATTATACAACCATTCTGATCCCTTGGCGCTAAGCCCTCGTGAAAATAATTACGAAGGGTCCTTCAAACATGCTACCTGCCCCATACCTGCCTTGCCTCGCGGGTAAATGGAGCTCTTGTAATCTTGCCTTTTTCAGTTTAACTTTTTACTAGCAGGCATAGAACACGATACATAATATAAATGGTATCGAGCTATCAATTCATATTTTAGAATATTATAATTATTTTAAGGAATATTAGTCACTATTTTCAATACAATTATTAAGAAACTACTTCTATTTGCATTCTGTAAAAAAAATACTACTATAGAAACGAAAATTAAACATTTTAATTAAGACTTATCGACTGTTAAAAAAATTACCAGTCAAGTGCGTTGTGGACCACGCACAGTTGAATCTAAAGGGTTCCGCAGCATGGTTATATAATAATATATATAATGATAACTTTATTTCGACCAACAATGGATCATATGTTGTTAGTAATACAAGTATCTTACGCCTATTTGTTAGTAATTTCTAAAACTTATTGAACCTAAGACAGGATTAATTTGTCAGCACGTGAATCCGATAGCAGTGGTTCACATACAAACAACTTCTATTAACAAATGATCTCAGGACGCCACTTGAGCTGGAAAAAATCCTGCGCAACCACGATGTGCACCGCTTTCGCATAATGGTATAAAAACAGTCCACATACGCCTCGGCAAACGTCCCCGATGCACTACAAAAACGAGGCATACCCATTAGCATCCTGAAAGCATTGTTATATTGTACACGCAGGGCGTTGTACTGTTTCCGCGTATAGTCTACCCACAGGCTGCTAGGGTAAAATGTCGTGCAGTAAGCTCTGAAAAGCGTTATTTTGACTGGCATTGAGCAACGAGCAAACCTGCGAACAATCATATTTGCCCTAACAGACAAAGCCCTGCGTTCTCTCTCAATATCTGCATTGTCTTTCAAGTCATAGAATACTACATGGCCAAGATATTTAAAGCATTCAACTCTCTTTAGTGAAACCCCGTGTAACTTGATAGCAGGTACAATAGATGGAATCGATTTTCCCCTGGCCTGAAAGACCATGCATTCGCTTTTCTTACAGTTATAGACTAAGCCATGACGTTTGAAATAGTTCTCACAAAGACTTAGCAGTTTTGCTAACCCACAGACAGATGCACTCAGCAGAACCATGTCGTTCGCGTAACTAATGTTATTAAGACAGACTCCGTCAATATGACATCCGACACGAGTGCTACTGAGCGTATTAGGGCATTCACATACAGATTAAACAACTTGGGTGAGGTCAGGCCACCCTGCCACACCCCACATTCCAACCTGTAAGACCTTGAGTAGCTCTCTGACCATCGCACAACAGTAACCTGATTTTTATACCAAAACTTAAAAATCCTGTTGATCTCTTCAGGCATGCCAGTGAGTTTTAATTTCTGCCATAAGATATCGTAATTAAAATGCCTTGGATAAATCGAGAAAACAGGCGTAAATGGGTGATGGCAAGGTTATGAAGAATCTTAACGGTTTTAAAAATAATAACGAATTAAAACCGACCGCAAAAATAAGTTGGTAATTTCATAGTAATTATTAAAAGTAATATGAAAAACAAAGTTATGGCAAAAACTTATATATCTCTTAAATTTATAGACCTATCTTCTTGAAACTAAATGTGGATGAAAGTTCATGTGGTATTCTACAAGCTCAAATTTTTCCAGAATTTTAAATCCCATAGTTCAAAAGTTAGAGGGGGACACGATTTTTACGACTTTAGGAGCTAATATCTCAACAACTACTGGCTTAATGAAAAAACTCAAAATCAAACCTCCTTATCATTTTAAAAGAACTATCCAAAGATATCGCACACGTTGCCATACGTTGAAATTTTTTTTCAATCGTCAGTTACATGTATGGACTGCTACCCTTAATTCATATATATATTAAGATTTTATTACAAAATCCTTGTGCGGTTCATGGAATACACCTAATTAGTAAATTTCGTATAGATAGAGTCAATGGTCTCCGAGTAAAATGACTGTGACATACGGACGGACAGACGGACGGACGGACAGACGGACATGACGAAACTATAAGGGTTCTGTTTTAGCCATTTGGCTACGGAACCCTAAAAACTGATAACAACATTGACACTTGGTTGAAATACTTGCAGTTATCCATACACAATAACCCCATCTTAACAATGAGCTTGAAAATGGCTTTTACAATGATACATCTTGAAATCTAGCGTCCTGTGCGCTGATGCTGTCAAGGGCATTAAAGCCACAGCAATATACAACCAGAAAAAAGTCTAGCAAGCTTATAAATATATACGATTAAATATATACGCTTAGAAATAATCTACATATATCACTTCTGTCGTAGTCCTTGTTCGGTTTTATAAGCCTTAAATTGAAAGTAGCCCCGCAATTTTTATGGAATTTAAATAATGATGGACAAATTAAAATGAGGGCTTTTTTCCGTATATTTGGAATTCTCTCGCCACAAGTCAGTTTAAGTAAGAGTGGCCGCAGGCTCTATTATGATTTCAAATTTAATAAATACTTCTTTATGGATTATATTATTATTTTAATTTTTATGGTACCTTCTAAGATTTTTTAATATGCGTTTTTTATTTATGCCCAAGTATTATACTTGACCGAATCATATGGGAGCGAATTCTTACAAAATATCCATGTGAAGTACCAGAACTTGTACATTTTTTCTGTTGATGAGTGTGAACAGCGACAGCCAACTATCCCACACTTCTCACAGTTTCTCCTTCTCTATCTGCCTGTTTTCCAGAAATATCTATGGTACAGTGAAGTTGGGTTTTGGTAATTGCTTTTCATTGTATTTTGATTTGCTATGAGACGCTCATAGCCGAGTGCACCCGCTGATCCGTAAATGATCGGTAGGTTAAGCAACTTTAGGCGCGCTCAGTCACTAGATGGGTGATCGCATAGTGGTATTTCAACTGAGCGTCTCCGTGCTTTGGAGGGCACGTAAAAAGTCGATCCCGGCTGTTGACAATTAGACAGCAGTCGATAAGTCAAGTCAGAGGCCTACGGGCGACCTGAACAACTCTGACACTAGGTTGACCACTAACCAATCGATAAGGAGAAGATTGCATTTTCATGGCCATTGTCATTGGCTTATTTACCACCTTTTATTATATACGAATATTAGTAAAGCGGAGAAAGACCAGTTTTTTAGATTTTTTTAATAATACTTACAATGTCACTACATCACTGTAATATTCTGTGTTAAGAGGATAAATAGTGAAAAATAATCTTCTTTCTTAGCTTCTTCTTATATTCCCGGTACTAGACGAGTATTTACCCTAGCGTCTACTTTAGTACTCTTGTCTGGATTTGACAGGTTACTAGTTTTTAAACATAGTGATTACAATCTGACCTAAGGGGGAACAAGTAACTCATTGGATAAGACAAATTTACTTATCAAGAGTTAAGATTATTATTAAATGTTATGTGATAACAAACGGGACCGACAGCTTAACGTGCTCTCTGAGGCACTGCGGGGAGACCCACAAGAACAGACGCCCAGACCGAAACAGATACTTGTAAGATCAATGCAAACATCTGTCGAGGCTAAAGGTTCACTCGCTACCCACAGCGCCACAACGGTAAAGTGAAAATTAATATTAAAATGATTTCTTAAACGCAGTTTCATCAAACTTAAATATTAACCAGAATTCGAGACTACGACATCTGATGAGATTCGCGTTGTCTCCATTAAATCACTTTGACTTTACCCGAGAGGTGTTAAAGAAAAATAATGACGTGACAGTTTCTGCAGAGTGATATTCTTGACTTTGATAAATCTTTTAATATCTTATCTCTCGGGCGGGCGAGGTGGCCTTTGTTCAGGGTTCTCTTTATAATGAGATTTTTTATTGTCACAATTTGATGAGGAAAAGCCGAGAAGGCTTAGAAGATAGCTAACATAAACGAAACTCGTGGGTTGAATTTGATTCCACTCCGTTACCAATGCTTTTTGAAAGCATTACTAATATTAAACTAGTAACCTGTCAAATCCGGATAAAAGTAATAAGCAGACCCTGGGTACATAAAAATACCGGGAATAATGCTTGGATGAAGACTAATATTCCCACGAAGCTTGCACTAGGAGTGGGTACGACAATAGCCCAGGAGGTAAGGATCGAATCCGTGACTCTCGCTTGACTCCGTGGCATTAACGCGAGAGCCATTCTATCGTTGAGCTATTGAGGTTTCTCATTTTATTATTATTTTCGTATTGTTCATTATTCTAGTCTTCCTAGCATTATTCCCGGTATTTTATTTATCCAGGGTGTGCTTATTACTCTTATCCGGATTTGACAGGTTACTAGTTTTTATACGGAGCGTTTGTCATCTGACCTCCGCGCCCCTAAGGACGAACCACTAGCTCATTGTATAAGAGCAATTTACTTATCAAGAGTTAACGATTATTATCAGATGTTATGTGATAACAACCGTGACCGACAGCTTAACGTGTTCTCCGAGGTACGGTGGGGAGACCCATACGGACAAACGCCCAGACCGAAACAGAAATTTTAACAAACATCTGCCCGAGCGGGAGTCGAACCTGCAACCGTCGAGACTAAAGCCAGACTCGCTACCCACAACGTGAAAACGGTGTCATTATTCATTATTCTAGTATTTGCTATAATTCAGTAATATGTCACCTTCAAATCAAATTCCTGTATCGTAAAGGTTCCATTTGCATACTAAGTGTTGCTCATTACTCGTCTATCTCTGGTTAGTTATTCATAAGATCAAATTAATGAACAAACTTCATTACGTAGCCTATTAATATATTGATTCATTTACTCGATTTACATATTATGGCTATGTTTAATTGTCTTTTAAATTATGTATAGTTGGAAAATCTTTAAAGAAGTACTAGTACGCTTATTACCCCTCCAAATAAACTCGCAGCTTGCGCTAGGAGTGGATGAATAAAAGCGCACCCGCAGTTCCGAAAGGCGCCGCGAAAAGTACCGTAGGGTTTCAGGTTAGTCCGACATAGCCTTCTGTTACCCCCGTAACAGAGACATATCCATGGGAAAATCCCCACCAGAAAAGAAAAGAGTGGGTATGTCAATAGTCCAAGGGTGTCAGGATCGAACACGCAATTCTCGCGATCACGAGTCGGCCCTTCTACCGTTGAGCTGATAGATTCTTTTGTAAGTTACTTACTCGTAAATTCTTTATTTATAACTTTTTAACAGGAATTAACGCGTAAAAATTACCTTTAATTATCGCTTGACGTTTCGATCAGGTTGCACTGACCGTGGTCACAAGCAGATTGACCCAGCGAATCACTCCGTCTGTGAGGTCGGAGTATTTTCTGCGTCCACCCTCGTTTTTCTATTGTCGGTATAAGGTTTGCAGCGCACTACACTCAGTGTGTCCATACACCCCAACGGTTTTAAATGCTTCCATTTTGTTTCAATAGTCATTGGATCCCCAGCCGTGGAAAGTTTCAAGCCGCCCTCCTGACTAAAATTCTAATTTGTTTAATTTCTTTAGCTGCTTGTGGGCGAAGAAATTCGATCGAAAACTTATTAGTACTCGGTTGAAGTGCATGTTCCGTAATCACTGATTTATTTATTTGGTGTAATCGATAATTAAGGTAATTTTTACGCGTTAGTTCCCGTTGAAATTTTATAGATACCAATATGATACGCCATAGCTTAAAATTTAATGTTTTTTCTTTGTCTTGACCATTGCAACGATTCCTTTCTAGTGAAAGCGTGTAAAAAAAAAAATAAACGCTGCACACTCAACGGCCCCCATTAGGATAGTAATATCCTGTTCCGGAAACATTCACAATGACAAGGACAAATACACCCAGACCGGAAAATATGCTTGCATGGTCAATACAAACATATTATTCTCCGAGCGGGAATCGAACCCGCGACATGTGGCGTTTAAGACAGGTTCGCTACCGCTGCGCCACAACGTCATGAAAAAAAGTATAAAAATAAAGTAAGTGTAAAAGACTTTAAATTTAGCGAAGTAGATAGTAAATTATCGACTTATATCAAAATTCTTTTTCGGTTTCGTTCGATGCGATCACCAGGGGCCAAAAACCTTCTCTTTACCTTCTTCTTTCCATCAGATATCCATTAGTGTGTTACCAATGCGTGTGAATATTGTACCAAGCATCCTTAAGCAACCTTGGTTTTCTTATTTCGATCGATGAATCTAGTGGGGACATTTTACGTAATAGAGCAGATATTGTAAATTTTGAGTCCTTCTTTTAGATTTAAAGAATATTCAATGGTACTGACTGAAAGTGACGTCCTTTAAACTTTGTTATATTTTTGTGACCTTAAGTGAAACTTTTTCTAAATAAATGAAGGGATTAGCGACTAAGTGAACTCATCCGCCATGACAGTTTAGTGTTCGCTGGCTTTTATCTTAAGTGAAATAAGAAATCATTTTGTTTCATTTTAAGTGTTTCGATTTTTCTTTGTCATTCTTTCGTTTCACAGGAAAAATACTTTTAAAAAGTACTGTTAATAAGTTTGGATTTAAAATTAAAGATAGAATTTTTAAGCAAGGGTGATTTTTTATTTTGATTATAATGTAAAATTTATCTATTATATTTCTGTTTTAACCATGTATAAAAGAAAAGCTAAAAGTGTTCTATAATTCTTAAAGTAGTATTTTTGCATAATATCATCTTAAATGGTCAGAGCTCAAGATAAAATATAGAAAAATATTTTTTGGGTTGACGACGCTATGGCGCAGCGGTAGCGAAGCAAACTTCAGTGCCGCAGCTCGCGGATTCGATTCCCGCTCGGAACAGATGTTTGTACTGACCATACAGGCATGTATTCCGATCTGGGCGTGTTTGAACTGGTCGTTGTGTATGTTTGCGGACCCCCGACACAGGATATCACTTTATTATACTATCATTTATTATTTATTTAAAGACTAAGACTGCCTTTGACTGAGAATTATAGTACATGACAAAGCTTTTTTCAATTTTATAATGGCGTCGATAGATAATGGTCTTCATACTTAAGTTTTATTGACAACCTTTCCAGTTTACGAGGGGATCGCATAAAGGGCAGCTTATCAGTACTTTCTGATGGCTTCCTGTAATCCTTCCTTCATTACATCCACGGGCGGAGATGTATTCAAATAGGAATGATATTGTGTTTAGTTTTATACTACCTATATTTTTTAAAATGTTTAAAACTGTATATAATTATGTAGATGTTGCATCTGGCCTAAATGAGATTTAGAAATTATCTTTTTGTCTCCGTAAGCCTTTGATCAATTCGGTATAGAATTATAGATCTATAATGTCCAAAGTTACAAAAAAATTTGTTAAGAAAAATTTCTTTGACAAAGAAATCTACTGAACTATTGTGAGCTTCTTTTCTATGTTAATAAGTTGGAAAACAAGCATACGGTGCACTTGGCGGTATGCGGCTGTCGTAGCCTAAGAGCCCAGCATTATTACCAGTATTTAACCACTGTCTGATTATTACTCTTATCCGGATCGGACCAGTTACTAGTTTTTACATTGGCGACGTTGTGGCGCAGCGGTAGCGAACCTACCTTAAATGCCACAGGTCGCGGTTTCGATTCCCGCTCGGAGCATAATATGTTTGTATTGACCATGCACATTTTCCGGTCTGGGTGTATTTGTCCTTGTCATTGTGAATGTTTCCGGACCCCGACACAGGAAATTACTATCCTAATGGGGGCGTTCAGTTTGCAACGTTTATTTATTTTATATTTTTATTTATTTTACACATAGCGATTGCCACCTGATCTACGCAACCCAAACGGTAACTCATTGGATATGAGAAAATTACTTATCAACAACCGGGACCGACGGTTTAACGTGCTCTCTGAGGCATGGTGGTCTACCCTCAAGGACAAATGCCCAGACCGAAACAGATATTTGTAAGATCAATACAAACACCTGCTCGAGCGGGAATCGAACTGACAACCGCTAGACGCTAAGGCTACCAATAAGCCACAAAGGTCTGGTGTCTTTAAATTGTTGAAGCATGATTATTAGTGTTTCGTTATTCGACTTCAACAATAGTCCTTACGTCATCTGTCCATTATTAAACATTGTTTATGGTTTTAATAAGACGTTTATATCAGAAGCGTGAAAATAACATTAGTTAAGCCGCATTTGATTATTAATACACTTTAATGTAAACTAGTGCCGGACTAGTTATTGGAGTACAGACATGTGTAAGCAGATGCTTTTTTTCCATGTGTTAAGTGTGTTTCTTTCTGTATGTCTTGTAGGAAATGGTGAGTTTTACAAGTATTAAATATAATTGTTAATTCTGAAATGATATTAATTTATATAGAGTAACTTTATCAGTTTCTCAAGTCGTTTATCATACACACACACATATAAATTCACACACAGACATACACGGTTGTATCGAAGCACTAGAAAAACAATTTAAAACTATATTTTTAAAAATATAATTATATTTTATGACGGTTGGCAAACAAGCATTCGGTCTGTATGGTGGTAATCAGTTAAAGCAACGAGTTATGCCACTGTAGTTGGTGAAATTACTGGGCAAAGGAGATTAAAGAACCATTATCTCGAGGTTAGTAACGCGTGAGTGACACCTATGTATAAATGTATGGTGTTGCAAGCACTCATAGGCTACAATCACTTACCATCAGGTGGGTGGGTATGCTTCGTTGCCAACGTAGCCACATAAAAAAAACAATGTTCATGATAAAAAAGTTAACTTCGGAATATTATAAATAATTATTTGGAAAGATTTGAACTTGACTCGAATGAATGCGTCAGAAAAACTGTTTTGATTTATGTGTATTGTTGATCGCGTGATGGATGTTTCATAATGGAGTAAATCGTTTCGAGATTACGCCAAAATGTATGAGTTATTATTGCATGATGACTCGGACGAAACGTTGGCAATTTTTGCAAGATCATATTTTTATTTCTTCTGTTTGTTTAAGTTAGCATTTGCAATATTTGTAGGAGTTTCTTTTTATGTTACTAAGTTGGCAAGCAAGCATACCCACTTGGGGCACCAGGCTTCACTGGTAAGCGGGTTGTTGTGCCTATAAGCGCTTGAGACACCATTTGTAGGTGTCACTTAAGCGTTGCCAACCTCAATATATTTGTTCTTAAATCTTCTTTGCCCGGTAATATCACTCACTACAGCTAAACCAAAACACAGTAATATCAGAGGCACTTGCTTTATGGTGTGATACCTGACAATGCGGTGGTTTACCTAGCCAGCCTGTCATAATAAAAGACCTACCACGAGGAACGAGTAAAAATAAAACGTGTGAGGTTAAAAGTAACTTTTTTTGCAGCACAATTTGATCCTATCATTACTGCACATGAAAACAGTTGGAGACCATTTTCAAGTAAGTGTTCATTTTTATTTAAAAACAAAAAAAATACAAATATTTTTATTCAACATAAAAAGCTTATCACTTATTCGTTGAAAGTCCGTTCTATCACCTGCTACAAAACTAAACCTGTACCTGAGAAGAGCCGGCGAAACAAACTCAGTGGGTTATATCTTTATTTTTGTACTGTAATTATTATTATATTCACTGTATTCACATAGAGTGATAGTCTCATTCCCAAGGTGTGGTGTTCTCAAGGTATTCACTAATTTTATAATAGCCCTTGCCACAGAAACGTTCCTTGACCTTTATTTAAATATAGCATCACTTATTCTTATGTTATTAATCTTAGCAGACTCATGGAGATAAGACAAGTTTGATGAAGAAATATGAGGATCCAATGATTTTATATAACTCGAACCACATGGTTCTACTCTTAACTCTCTAAAATCTTGAACGGCTAGAATTTCAAACTTCGATATGGAATTTCAGTGATATTTAATTATCATTACTTATGTAAAAGTTTTGGGTTATGCCTGGTTTGAATGCAGGAAATTAAACAAAAATAGTAAATGAACGATTACTTGTTAAAAACACTTTCATCACATACTTCTTCTTATCGAGTGGTTAGTGTCTAACCTACGGGTCAGAGTTGTTCAGGCCCGTATAGGCTTCTGACACGACGATTATCAAATTGATAACAGCCGGGACCGACTTTCTAAGTGCCTTTCGAAGCACGGAGACGAGCAGTTGAAATACCACTGTGTGATCATCCATCTATTGACTGATCGCAACAAAGGTTGCTTAACCCTCCGATTGTTTACCGATCAGTCAGCGTACCTGGCTATGAGCGTCTCACATAACTTAAACACGTGAAATTAAATTAAATTTTTAAGATACCTAACTTTGTTTAGATAGCATTAAAAAGCATTAACTGCCTAGACATGAACTTTGACACCAAGAATGTAGAAATGATTTTCACATAATTCTAGCGCGGACAACATTGGGATTCTTAACACCTGCGTGTGTGGAGCAATACAACAGATTTGTACTGACAAGAAAAGTTCCACCGCGGAATTATAAGTACCATCATGAGATCCTTGCTGGTCAGATGCCGGAAGATGGCTTTAAATCGGGAGTCGATGTAAGAAAAACTTTATTTATGTAGGATTATTAAATTTTATGAAAATACTCTGACACTTCATTATTTTAAAAATTGATATGCAACTAGTATTTCAAAATAAAATTGACGTAAATTTTTATAATAAAAATTACCATAGGTTTTCGACCCAAAACCTATAAGGTACTTCTGGTTGACCAAGAATTGTCAATTTTGGTTAAAAGCATGGACTTACAGCACAAGTAAAAGGAAAATTCCGACACTAAAAAAGTTTAAAATTAAAGTAAATTGTGGTACTTACGTACGTAGTTTTCGTGAAAATCAAAATTTATAATATCTTTTTATCGTGTTGACTCAGGAACTTGATTTTTATACACCCACTATGGGCTGTGGCTCTCATTATCTGGTATAAATTTCAACTTGCTAGGGTCCCCGGTCCTTTTTTACCTTTTGAGGTACAGAACCCAAAATTAAAATAATTTAAATTTAAATGAAAACTTTTATTTCTCATCTACATTCAGTTCCGATGGAGAATAGTAGGAGGTAATAGAATAACTATTGAAGATGCACCATACCAAATCATGTACGGTAAATTCTGCGGAGGGGCTCTGATAGCACCAGAGTGGGTCATTACAGCCGCTCACTGTAAGTAAGTAAAATATTTTGATATTTAAAATATTGTTATTATGTTAGCCCTTCGAGATAACTCCAAGGTCGAACCAGTAACTCATTGGATAAGAGCAAATTAGCTATCATGAGTTAAAGATTATTATCAGATATGATAACAACCGAGACCGACAACGTCTTCTCCGAGGCACGGAGGGGAGACCCACAAGTTATTCGTCGCCCAGATCAAAACAGATCTTTTTACGATCAATATAAACGAACCGCAACCAAGGATCAAGATAGGCTCGCCAACACGCCACAAAGGTCGTCGTCACCAACACGCTCCGTAATTATTTTCGTAATATAGCTACATATCTCCGGTAGATAACTTTGGAAGTCGTAGAGTTTTTCTGTTTTTGCCATGTACGATCCGGCTCGGCCAATTAATATCCTCATATACTCTATCGACGTGACGTAATAGTGTTCGCACTGTTGCTTTCTTTAGATGATTGTGAGCGTCGGTGGCAAAGCCTTCATCTCTTAGAGCTCATCTTTCCTTTTCACTTTTTGCTCTACTTCCTAACACCGCATCTTAAGAGAAACTGCAGTGATGTAAGTGTTTCATCGGGTAGTTGTTATATTTGCCACTTTTATGGTAAACAATTATTTTACTATTTTATTATCTTGTGATTACATTTTTAGGCTTAAAGAAACGCATGTATATGCTGGTTCCACACAAAGGGATCAGACTATAGGTTATCCAATTTGCGCCCACATCTTGCACCCGTTATGGAATAAAACCAAACTTCACAGCCATGACTTTGACTACCAGTTACTTCTCTTGGAAAAACCCATACCAGTTTCATCGTTATCTAGACCTATTGCTATAGGAACTATTGAAGATGTTAGTCCTGGACACATGGTAGCTGTAACAGGATGGGGTCATTTGCAATTCAAGGTAAATAATAAATGTATTGTTAATAGTGTCTCCCTAGATCTTTGGATGGGTTTAAATTATTAATTAAAATATATTTTGTGTGGGGTGGGATCGGGGAAGTAGTACACTCTCACAGAATATGGGAAAATACTGTTACGTTTCCCATGATGAGTGAGAGCGGAGGCTCAATCTTCCACTCCCTCTGTTCCTTTTCCTTTTTTCCCTTCACATCCCTGCCCTTCTAAGCCTTAGGTTGGCAGCGCGCATATTCTCAGGCGATACTTCAAGTTTCGTAAGCGTAAAAATATTTGCAGTTCTTCTAAAAACGAACAATTATTCCAGAAAAGCAGAATGCAGAATATTCTTCACCGAGTGTTCTTACCTATTATACCACAAGAAGAGTGCAAACTGATGAGCGATGGCAAATTTAAGAATATCACAGCGAGGATGTTCTGTGCTGGATTCTCTTATGGCACTAAAGACTCCTGTCAGGTTGGTTGTATATTTTATTCGGCCTACAAAGCTAGTAGTGATAAATTTGAAGAAGTTTGTTTCCTAGTGACGTAATTTAAAATTATTTGAATAATAGAGTGATAATTGATACCGGCTTTTAATGGCAAGGGTCCGGTTAGGTTGGCACCACTGTAGTGTCAGATGTTCTACCGCAAAACAGGAGTTTGTATTTGAAGTTATTAGACTAATATTTATAAGAACGATTACCTCTTGGTTGGCAACGCGTGAGCGACACTTACAAAAGGATGGTGTTGCTCATAAGGTACGATAACCGTTTACCAATAGGTGGGCTGTGTGGTTGTTTGGTTGTTTGCCATTTAATTCGCAAATTATTTTTACAGCGTTACTTCTTCCAGCACAAGTGGGCGGGCTCACAGAACATCGGCGTAAAGTAACATGGTACTGTTGCGTTTCATGCGTGAGCAAGTGCGATGCGGGGAGCAAAATCTCCCACCTCTCTCTGTTCCTTTTCCTCCTATCCCTTGGGATGTAATAAGTCAAGGATCGCAAGGTTGTAATGAATCCTAAACGTCGGGCAGGCTTTCTAACCATCATGAAAAAAAAAATGTTCAAAATTTTCATATATTCAAATGACAATGCCATCAGGCCTATGTTATATGTATACGATTTGTTAATCATATTACTATTTTTAGGGTGATTCCGGTGGACCAGCGGTATACAATGGAAAATTAGTGGGTCTAGTCGCGTATGGGATAGGATGTGCGTTGCCAGACAAGCCTGGTGTATACTCGCACGTACCAATTGTTAGAGATTGGATACGAGCTGTGACTGCTCTACCGTTGTAAAAAGATATGACATTTTAATTCTTAAATAATATAATTTTTAAGTATTTTTCAATAAGGTCGCTAAATAAAAATGTAATAAAAATTTATTGAAGAAAAAAACGAACCCTGGGGAACACCTCAATATGAATAAATGTAACACTTTAAATATTAATAAACAAAAATAAATTAAAACCTACACACTCATCGACCCCCTTTAGAATAGTAATATATTAGTGTTGGGGGTTGTGAAACTTACACAAGGACAATAACAATCACACCCAGAACGGAACACATGCCTGTATGGTTAATATAAACATCTGCTCCGAGCGGGAATTGAATCAGCGACCGGTGGCGCTTATGGTAAGTTGCGCCACATCGTCGTGCGTCGTCAAAAGTTTGATTTATTTATATACTAGCTGACCCGAATATTATTGTAAAGTACTAAGGAATGGAAGAATCTGGAAGTAAAAAGGGACAGGCTTGAAATTCGATTACTTCGGACCTTCTCAACATTGAAGAGTGTGTTCTAAGCGTATGCGATTATATATAGTCTGCTAAAAGATAGGTTTACCTGACACTTTGAGCGCGTCTGCCACGTATGAAACAAGATACATCTTCTCCACTCTCGTCCGTTATGTGTGTGGACTGTGCTGTGTAGAAGCATTGACTGATATCATGATCTGATCAGATGTTATAGATAGGTACTTGCATTTGAATTAAACTAAACGACATACATGTAACATATATCGAAATAACCAAACATACAAACAAAAATAAATAAGGATAATTGTTATTATAATATTAGATAATTATTATTCCAATGATCATTAAACTCTTGAAGTTTTTAGAATTTTTTTATTTTTATCTTTGCATCTGCGAGTAAGAAAGAAAATAATATCCACTCTAATACAAGAATGAGATAAAACAACTTTTTTGAGCAACGATAAAATGTTATTTCCAATTTATTCACATCAATTATTCGTTATCAAATACTTATAGCAAATAGTTTTGCACCCGACCGGATTTCTTCGTCGGGGAGTTGTTATCAAGACCATAAAACTTCAATTCAAAAGTTGTTAAGCAGTTTACTGTTATTTATGTTTTGACTGTATTTTTATTGTTTAGTTTATGGTTTATTGTGGTTTTATTTGCTGCTTAGTAGTGTCAAACTTTAGAATATTCCTGACTCGTCGCAAGCTAGTTTAGATGTATGTAAAATTATCTGTAATACTTTTAAATTAAATTAAAATAGAATAAAATATCTTTTTGTTTTTTTCCTTCTGTTTCACTACACGACCTGATGGTCTCACTTACTTAAGAGCCTCTAGGAAAAATATTTAAAAACTGCGTAAGAGATTTTTCTCGAATTCAAATTTTAACTCCGTTGATCTTAATCGTAGGTAATATCTGTAATAAATAATTATTACAGATATTACCTACGTCTTATCCAGTGTCATGATGATTGAATTACAGGATCCACATAACCACATACACAGATACACTGGACTACTCATAAATTACTCCTTAAAAATCTTTATCAATTTTAATAAAACATGGGAAATACGAAGGCCCTGGGATTTTATAAATTTCCTTTTTTATTTATTCAACCAAGTATATTTTTTAAAATGAAAGTCGAATCTACAATATAAATAAAATAATTATAAATCGGATGAACTACGTTAGTGAGAATAAAGAAATAAGCTATGCTTGTTATTCATGAATCGATAAAGGTACTCCGAAAATGCTTTTTAATTTTTCTTTTATATTTTGCGTTGTTAAATTTAGTGACAGAGTAAGGGGCGATTGGTTAATTAATCACGGATTAATGTACTATGTTTTCTTTCACAATGTTAAATATCTCAATCTGCAACCAGTTATTAGTCTCGAATGTAACAATTTTGCATTGCTTTCGAACCACCACTAATACTATATACGCTTCATTAGATTCGAACCGACAATGGTTTAAGTTGTGCTAAGCCTTAATAGCCTAATAAAGGTTCCATTGTACGGTCTTTACACAGAATTAACCTTCGTCGTTTAATTGCTCCAGCCCGCAAATAAATTTAGATACGATAGTGGCTAAGAGTTCCTCCGATAGTGCTTAGAGGATTTACATTCTAGTATCTAGGCATAAGCAAATTTAATATTTAATTGATGATATTGGAAAGAAATTACTAAATTTTATGTTCGTAACTAACAGGAAACCAAAAAAGCGCAAAAACGCTTATTAGATCCAAGATCAGCGTCTCTAACGCTTATCTAATTAATACTTGTTGTTGAGCTATTAATTTTAATTTTGTTCACATGTCCACCTTTTTTTCTTAGATGATTATAATTGTGAGAAAACATATGCTAGCTGTTTTCCATTACTATTTTAGTAGCAGTAGAGCCATGCGTTTGTCAGAACAAATGGGCCAGCTCGACCGCGGGAGTCCCTAACAGAAAACCGGCGTAAAGAAACAGTATCAGTAGATACTGTTGCGTTACTGATACTCCCACCGTGTTCCTTTCCATTTTTTCCCTGGTCATCCCTTCCTTCTTGTTCATTGGGTTGGCAACGCGCATGTGACACTTCAACTATCAGAAGCTTTCATGGGTTTCGGTGACTTTGTCATGAAAAGAACATCAATCAGAATTCAGGCTAGGATGTTGCAAAAACACAAGCTAGTCACTATTGTAACAAAAGTTTATTTCTGAATAAGTTTATTTCTGAAAATTTTACATGTTACAAGTTACATGTCATTAAGCTTACATGCTATATTTAGTTATACATACATAATTGCTGAACTTATTAACCTTTGCAGGTTACTTAGATAACCTGTGTTAAGGTTAATATGCCATCCCCTATTGAAAGTATTATATGATACATACATGCAGATTTCACAATAAATGTTGATTATTGTAACATGGTGAATCTAAATTGTAACAATAAGAAAGTTTAATTACTATGCGCTATGTCTGCGTGCGTGTGTGTATGTGGGTGTCTGTGTGTGTGTGTGTGTCTGTGTGTGTGTGTATGTGTGTGTGTGTGTATGAGTGAGTGTGTGTATGTATGCGTGGCTATGTAAAATCATACTATTTATCTATATATATTGATTAAAATATTTTTCAGTTTCATCATATGTTTTCGTAAGAAAGAGACGAGTTATATTTTTTTACATTTAACATAGGGCATGCTGTACACAAATATCTCGCGGTTAATTCTGTTATATAAATAAGGGCCTAGATAATAAAAGTAATGTTTAATAGATTTAAATTTTGTAAAGGGTACGACACAAATCAGGTCACAACGCCGCTTAGATTTATGATTTACGTGGTATGGCGTTTTACGGTGTTGTTGAAGAATAGTGTTCACAATAAATAGTTGTCTCACAGTGAGTACGTTACATTCTCTATACAACTGTGTAGTTGGATAAAGAAGTGGTTTAAATGAACTAACCTTAAGTATGGCTCGTTGCGCGACTTCTAGGGGTTTCAATGTTGTTTTAGGAACACCACCCCAACATGATATACAGTAAGATATCAGAGACTGGCATAAGGCGTAGTATATTTTGCGTATTACAAAAGTATTAGCAATATCACGCAGATTTTTAAAAATACATATTAACTTACGTACTCGACCAGTAAGGGTATCAATGTGTGCTTTAAAGTTTAATAGCTTATCTACAATGATACCAAGATACTTGATATTATCAGTCGGGATAATAAGAGGGCATTGGCAACTATGAGTAAAGAAACAAGAATGGGCAACGAGAACTAAAGGAGTTTTTGGTTGAGAGGCTGGCCGGATAGAAAAATTAATAAATTTGGTTTTGGAGGCATTTAGGGTAAGGAAATGGGTAAGAAGCCAAGAGTTAATAGTATCAAAGCCTCGTTGAGCTATATCTTGAAGCTCGGTCCAGGAATCACCAAAGAATGTTAGAGCAGTATCATCTGCGTAGGAAACGGTGCTGCCATTATAAAGGGATATGTTACACAAGTCATTTATAAAAATGCTAAATAATGTAGGACCGATTATACTTCCTTGTGGAACGCCGTAGGATATGGGAAGCTCATCACTATAGTTATCGTTTATTTTTACTAATTGTGTTCGGCCAGAGAGCAGGCTGCGAAAGAACTGAAGTTGAGTGTTTCTGATACCTATCGCTTCTAGTTTTAACATAAGTGTAGAAATTGGAACGGTGTCGAAAGCTTTTGCAAGATCGACGAATATTGTCAGAACTTTATGGCCTTTATTGAGGTGGTCAACAATAAAACTAGTTAGTTCATGAACCGCATCTACTGTACATCTATTTTTACGAAAGTCAAACTGATGTGACGAGATCAAATTATGCTTCTCAAGGTAACTGACTAGTCTATTATTAGTAATACGTTCAAGTACCTTTGACAGGACAGGGAGAACAGCGATAGGTCTATAATTATTTATACAAGTGTTTATTCCTCCTTTAAAAATGGGGTGTATGATTGCTTTTTTAAAGATGCGGGAAGGAACCATTTATGAAACATAGATTAAATATATGAGATAGAGTTGGTGCTAAAATTGTTGCATACCTCTTAAGAATGATGGGAGAAATGCCATCCCATCCTGCTGCTGTAGCAGATTTTAGAGAGCGGATAATCGTAATAATTTCATTAGTATCAGTAGGCTCTAAGACAAATGATGAAAGATTCCTGGTTGAGGTGGTCGGAGAAGGTGGTGCATTCGGAGGAAACTGGTTTTTAATTTTAGAGGCTAATTCACTGGCAATATTTACGAAAAAGTGGTTGACCTCATTGCATGCCATTTTTGGAGAATCTGAAATTGTCAGTAAGACTTGAGAATTATTTTGCTTGGAGTCTGTGGTTTCAATGACCTTTTTAAATACGTCCCATATACGTTTAGAATTATTTCCCGCTTTAATGAATTCCTGAGTATCATAAGATTTTTTAGCTTGCTTTAAGATTTTGCTGCAGTAATTCCTATATCGTGAATAAGTGAGTTTAAGAATCATATTATCAGGTGTTTTTTTAAGCTTTTTATATAACATATCCCTATTACGAAGACATTTTAAAATACCTGGGGTTATCCAGGGTCTAAGTATCCTTTGTTTAGAGGGTACTTTGATAATTCTCGCAAAATCGATGGCGGTTGTTAATAAATGTATTAATAAATTTGTAGCTGTTTCCGAATTCGACATGTTGAGAATTGAGGAAAAGTCAGACTGTGCAATTGCAAGATCTAAAGATTTATAATCTACTTTCGATATTTTTTTAACCGTCTGGAGTAGATTTTTATCGTGTTTTATTCCTATCAAAGTCGAATTATGATCAGTAACGGTAGAATCGAGAACGAAAGTTTTAGTCAAGAGTTTCGTACGTAATAAAATATGGTCTAGACAATTAATTCCTCTAGTTGGAAACATGTGGGCTGGCAGGAAACCATGAAAGGCCAGATTGTTAAGATAGTTATGTGAGCGTGAGTTAGAAGATGATGATTTAATGTCTATGTTTATATCGCCAGTTATTACCACTGATTGAAAATTATTTAAGGAAGAAAGAATATTATTTAATGACAAAAGAAACAAATCAATGTTGTCATTTGATGGGGAACGATAAATGCAAATAAGGGCAATATCATTTGAGTTGAGTTTAATTATCAAACCTGATGCAGAATTTTTGAAGTCTAATTCCTCATAAGTGAAACAGAAGGTCGATTTTATATAAACGATCACTCCGTCACTCTGGTTTACGTGTTTAGTGGTTTGACACTTTGTATAATTAGGAATTTGAGGAGTAATTTGATTATTATTACATTCAAGCCAACATTCTGTAAGAACCATAACATCACAATCATAATCCAAGCGTGCGAGTAGACTAGCAAAGTTTAGGTAATTACAGTTTATAGATCTTATATTTTGTGTTAAAATTAAGAAATAGTCTTCAGGGTTCTGCAAAATCAGTCTTGAAGTCTCTGGCGTACAAGTATAAGCATCAGATATAGTAAATTTATCGATATTATCAAAAATACCTTGTATAATCATTGCAAGGCGTAAAGTAGTTTTGGGTAAAAAAGTTGTAGTAGGATATTAACATAGTTAAAATCTGGGGGAAAAAAATATATAAAATTAACTAACTTAATAATAAAAAAGACAATTGAAACGGGTATGGGTTTGTCGTTTCGCATGTTAGCCAGTAATTTAATTTTTAATATAGTATACATACGTATTAATGTAGTATTTATTTTTAGTGAAGTATGTGTATATGGTAGTGTACTGTGTTTGTTACGTGGATAAGCGGTGTTTTTAGTAATAGACCAATATCTTAGAAAATCACATTTTATGGAGGTAAATAATATGATTAAATTATAAAAACAAAAATGTTTTATAAGTGTGTAGTAAATGTTTAGTATATTATCATGTAGATTAAAAAAGTGTGTATTTAAAAGTAAAGTGTTTTTAGCGCTTACATAAATAAAAAATAAAAATCTGTAACTTAATACTAATATACCAAATAATGTAACAATATGCAAGTGGTTGTAATACACGTACATAAAAACAATATAATCTAGTCACATTTTTCCTAATTGTTGTAGTTGGGATTCATTTTTTACTATTATGTAATTACAACCAGCGTCTTTTCTTAGTAAGATACGCCCGTTAGAAGTCCAACAAAACTTATATTGATGTGACTTAGCGAATTCTCGGGTAATATAAAAAAGTTTTCGTGCAGGAAGTGTCAAGAGCTCTGCTATATATACAGGTGTGTTTTCGCCTGATAAACCCAACATATTAGATTGTATTTTAACATTAGGGTGGTTTTTATTATACTCTTTTGCAGCTTTTAAAAAGTTGCTTTTATTTAGAGTATTCGAAAACTCCAAAATCAGCGAGGATGTTTTACTGTCTTTTTTTGAGTGCTGTCTTGAAACATCACGAATATTCAATGATAGTATGTCAATATTAATTGCAGTACAAAGTTGTTTAATCATAGAATACTGGCTTTCCTTGGTTTATTTAGGGACATTTCGAAGTTCTACACACGTCTTAATTTGAAAGTGAAAAAGTGTACACTGACGGCAATAAAACCTCAAAACAATGTTTGTCTCTCATCAACAAAATAAATAGTGCTGTTAATCATGTTGTACTAATGAATCTCGACTATCCCGGGATACGGGAAAACGCTAATTCCTAACAATGTCAGCGGTCGCAATCACTACGATAACCGTTCGATCCCGCTGACGGAGCGATTGGCTTTCGTGATTTCATTACCATTGCTTTGCTAAGTTTCTCTATTGTTCGAATTGAGTTAGGGTTTCATCTCGATACTTTGTATCATTGTTCATTTAAAGGATTAGATAATTTGTTATTATGATTGCTCTACTACTAGAATTTATGCTATTGCGTGAGGCCGGCTAGGTACCACCGCGATAAGTACGTAGTACTTATTACCTCACGATATTCTATCGCAAAGCAGTATATTGTGTTTCTTATTGAAAGTCACTGTGGCTGTAACAGCATAGTAGTACTGTCCACAGCTGGTCCCCCCACTACATTAATAAATTTAATTTAAACATTGGTACATTCAGGAATAGCAGGGCGCCCGGGAATTGGGGGACTTAGTCCGTCCTGGCTTACCTTTGAAAGGTTTTCTCGAATTTGCCACCCTGAGCAGGCTTGTTGGTAATCGCAGGGCGTACCTACTTGCAATAGTGTCGCTGCTGCCCGATACTGGTCTATGTTATTTAGTAAGCTACGCGTATTGTGATGGATACACCGCCATCGGTCGGTCGCCGTTGCTTCGACTGTTAATTAGCAACACGAGCAGGTTGGCTTGGAGTATCGAGCTGGCAACAGCTGGATGAGAGTGGCCGAGGATCGTGCTCAGTGGTGTAAAGCTGGAGAAGACTATGGCCAGTAAGGCTTGATGATGATGGTGCAAAACTGGATGATGATGATGATGTTTGCAATACATCGTTTTCGTGTTTTGTCATTATCACATCATCAATTTGCAATTTAAATGAATCTAGCACGTGATAGGGTGAATAAGCTCATAATCAAAGCTAATAATTATCAGTACACATAGTATAAAACAAAGTCGCTTTCTCTGTCCCTATGTATGCTTAAATCTTTAAAACTACGCAACGGATTTTGATGCTGTTTTTAATAGCATCCATTAAATAGTGGAGGAAAAATAATTTTTTTGAGGTTTCTAATGTGATGTCGTAAATAATTACATTTAACGCGTGCGGGCCGTAATGAATAAATCAAAACTACTGGATCGGTTTAAATCATTTTTTCAGTGAATGACATAGGCTGTACATTTTATACCCGTGCGAAGCCGGAGCGGGCCGCTAGTATGTATAAAACTTACCAAAGTTATGACGTAAATATACTTAATTATGAAACTCGTCATCATAATATGTGCGGGGATTTGGTGCACCCATCCTTTTGGAAAAAGTCTTATATTGTTTCTTTATCTTTTATATAAGATGATAAATATTTATTAAAAGTCTTATATCTTTCGAGTCTTATATTGTTAGATGGTTTCATTTTGACTTCTAAACATATATACGAATATGTAGAAAATATACGTAATTCATTTCTGTTACATAATTGTCTCATAAAACGGTCTGGCTTAAGCTTTCTAGTTCTTCAATACTTTTGTCATACAAACTTTATAGCTATAAAGGGTCACTAACCTAATTTTATGATCAACTTCGGGTCTCCTGAGCCCTTATGGCTATTTCATTCACCGGACAATTTCGTCCCCTTGTTAATAAATTGGGTCCACGGCTTATTGAAGATTAAACAGGAGGTCTAAATTGAATTTTCTATTACTTGACAGTGTTGTGAATACGTTTACAATAACATTAAGTGACTTTTAAACTACGTACACTTCAAAAATGTAAGGTAATTAATTTTAGTATTTCTAATACTGTCACAGAACCATGTAAAATTTTCGATCGAATGAAACGAGGCTAAGAATGTTTTATCTTTGTGTATGTGTTTTTTAATACGTACCGTTGATCAAGTCCTTCTGACACTTGTCATTTTCTATGCTTCGGTTAATAATTTAAAACATTTTTATGCTTGTTAAAAATTGTAATAGTATTGGTAATAGTACATCTTCGTCTATTTATGTATATAAAAAGAGAAGACCCTTGGACCTAGAAAGCTGAATTACAGGTGCTGTTTTTAAAATGTAAACGGGCACTAAATAAGGTTTTTTCGAAATACAACCCTTTAGGGTTAAAAAGGGGTTGAAAGTTTTTATGGGAGGTCTGTGAGTTTTGAAATTAGAAGTATGAAAATTATGTGTTTTTGCAAATAATTAAAAATAAAGGATCAAAACAAAACATTTTCACCCGAATGAATTAAGACGTTTCAAACTTGATATAAAAAAAAGGAGGTCTTTGTTACCTTAAATTTAACGTGAGCGAAGCCGTAGGTAAAACTTGTCTATCTATATAATTACAAAGGCTTGATTGAAACTAGACACTCAATTTAGGTAATAATTCATCCCATCTAACAGCTCAGCGCTGGTTTGATAGTCTTAAGCTTGAGTATTATGTAGGATTATACAAACTTGGGGGGATCATATAACATTGTTATAATGGTTAGTAACTTAAAGTTTGCTTAAGACTTTTCGGTATTAAATTGCCTGTTGATAATTATGGGAATTTGATGGTGGTTTAGTAGAAAATCGACGTAAAGTAATAGTATTGTTGCTGTTGCAGAACTCTCTGTACAAACTACCTTCCGAATCAATGGTAGCCTCACTTAGATAGATACAACAGACTGTATTGACGATTCAAAAGTGCTTAATTGCCTATTTGAATAAAGAATATCTTGAGTTTGAGTTTCAGTTGCCGGAGTATCAAATTCCCACCCCTCTTCCCTTCATTTTTCCCTTCCCATCCCTACCCTCCTATTTTTACAGTGACTGCTTACTAATAGGCGGCCGTACGGTGTTTGCCAACCTTCATGAAATAAAAAAGTGTTTTAGGTGAGATGAAAAACATTTTTTTTTACTTTGGCTCGTATATTTGCAGGTTCTTTCAAAGTATTCCCTATAAATATTTATGTGATGTAATTTTATTTTGAAACAATGTTAAGAAGGCGGAAGGCCTCGAAACTTAAAAGTGTAGAAGTACTGTTAATAAACGTTGAGAACAGCTGTTGTACAGCGTAAAGCTGATTTACTATCTCAATAAAGAACAAAACAACCTTCAGCTCATTTACAGAGTGTAATTTATTTATTATATCGTGGCACAGTGGTAACGAACATGTTTCCTTCGATTCCCGCACAGAGCAGATTTTTGTTACACATATATATTTATTTCGGTCTGCGCGTTTGTGGTTGTGGGTCTCCCCACCGTGCTTCGGAGAGCACGTTAATCTGTCGTTCCCGGCTGTTATCGTAACGTCTGATAACAATCGTTAACTCGTGATAAGTAATTTGCCCTTATACAATGAGTTACTGGGTCGCCCTGTAGGTTGCGGAGGTCAAATGGCAATCGCTCTGTGTAAAAACTAGTAACCCGACAAATGGCTTATCCACATTGTAGGGTTGTTAATCATCCATCAACAAGCAAATTGTTCACATATTTCTGCGAATGTTATGGATTGGTAATACACGTTGATTACTTCCGAATGTTGGCCACCAACATTTGATAACTTTGCTTCACGAAAAGTAATTGCACTGTGGATGCTCCATTACACAAAATATATAATCAACAAACTATCTCTGGGTAACTTCATCAATAACATCACAAAAGACCATTACATAGCTGTAATCACAAAAACAATCAGCCTCCTTCTTATTGCTGGATCGTCATTATCTCAATGGCATCTATACATCGCTGCTCCAAAGCAGATGCGAGCACATTTATTACCTTCATTAGCTATAAGCGAACACGCAATGATTGAAAGCATCGATTTAACACAAGAAAATTACCAACATCAGAGGTGTTCGAGATGATTGTTGAATCGATTTGCTGTAAATGGAAACATGCCAAGGGAACCGATAAAAATATATCGACATACCTGTACTTTTATGGGCGTATGATGATATGAGATTTGGAGAGGAGATTCTGTATGTAAATATTTATAACCTATACAAATAAATAGAATTGAAGTGTCAGTTTGTAGTTACAAATTAACAATGCATATGAACGAATATACGGTACTTACACAAGAAAAGAAGTTGTATGTCTGTTTGTTCCGGCTAATCTTTTAAAGAATAGACCGATTTTAACGGGAAAGACTGAAAGCTGAAGTTATAAGGAGTAACTTAGGGTACTTTTATTTTAGAAAGAGAATTAGCGTTTCGTCCAATTAATAAAAATCAGTAGACAGTTAATTTATGCTTTTTATTTTATCCTGGAATGGGCACCTTTAAGATGGTACGAAGAAATGAAGAAGGAGGAAGGACTGTGCACCGTGCACAGGCATGAACCGTGCGGTCCACTCCGCATGTAACAGCGCCTCTCATTTTACATTATACGTAGTCGCGATCCTCATCAGTGACGGAACGAGAGAAAAATAGAATTTATGCTACAATTTTTTTTTACTATAAATTTTACGATACAGTATAAGAAAAGTATCTCTGTGATTAAGGCTTATGTGAAGTTACGAACACGTTTTTAAGGGAGTTTCTTTCACGTTGGAATTGTTTTCCTTTGCAAGCATTTCTTTCTTGCCTACAGTAATAATCAAACCTAAGCTTTAAAATAAAAACTTCTTACAGTTTGATAATAATTGTTAGTACTAAGAAATTGGAAGTAGTCTAGACAGTAGACACTGTATTGAATCAATTGAACATTTATTCAGAGGACATGGAACGTGTTGATAGCCTCAATTAAAATCAAGGAAATACGAGTACGTCTATAAACAAAAATAAAGGCTTTACAATTTTTTTAAGAATAACCGCTTCGTGAAAAACTATTTCGATACGAAAAGTTTACCATTAATTTCCTTAATTCTTCAGCATTCCTTCGGGATCGTTTAAAACTTTGCACTAGTTGAATATAAAAATTGTCCGTGGATTTATTTACAAGTAAATTTATTCTCAACAAACCGTTAAAATTTTTTTAGATTTAGTCCAAAATTATACAGTAACATTATTTTGGTATTATTATTAAACATGATACATCAATATTGCTGGATTCCCAATTTCCCACTCTACTTTCTTCCACTTTCTTCAACCTCGTACATGAAGATATTAATATGTCTTGGACTCAAATTATATGAAGCACGTAGCTTTCAAGTAGCTGGCGCGAGTAGTCTGAACGTGGACATACATTTGAAACCAACTGAAATCCGAATGGGAATAATAATTAAACAAAAGTTTAAATCTAAATAATTATTATCAGTCAAGTGCGTTGTGGATCACGCACAGTTGAATCTAAAAGGTTCCGCAGCTTGATGATGAACAATCTTTAGGATATTAAGGAATTAAAAGCGACCGCAAACATAAGTTTGTAGTTTCATAGTAATTATTAAAACTAATATAAAAATAATATGAAAACCAAAGTTTAGGGAAAACTTATATATCTCTAAAATTTGTAGACCTTTCTTTTTCAAAGAAAATGTGGTTGAAAGTTCTATGGATGTTCTACAATCTAAATTTTTGCCATAATTTTTTGGGACAAAATTTTTATGATTTTAGGAGCTAATATCTCAACAACTACTAATTTAATCAAAAAATCAGAATGAAACCTCGTTATCATTTTGAAAGACCTATTCAAAGATATATAAGATATATATCATAAGTTGCCATACGCTTTAATTTTTTTTGAACTTTCAGTTACATGTTTAAGTTTAAATTTCCCGAAGAACAAAATATACAAGGCGTTTCATCATGTTCTAATAGACGAGTACAGCGTGACCAAATCATGCTCTATAAAATTTTAAACGGAAACGTTGACTCTTCTTATCTTCTATCCAAAATTAAATTTAATTGCCCCCGAATAAACTCAAGACACAAGCCTACATTTTTTTGTTAAATCAAGTAAAACAAATTATGCTCGAAATAGCTTTGTTAATAGATGCTGTTTACAATATAACAACTTATTCAATAAATTGGACTTGTTTCATCTCTCTCCTGATCAATTCAAGAAATCTATAAATGAGGTTTTAATTAAAGAAATTGAGTAACCTATTTACTGTACATTTTTAAGTCTTTGTGTTTTAAGTATTTTTACATAATTTGCATGGACATTTATTGATTATTTATTTAATTTTATTGTTCTTTTAAAATTTTAAATTTTAATATTAAATTTAAATGAAAAATGTTTTTGAAGACTAGTTTTTTATGCCATTAAAAAGCGTCTATACTCATTGTCAACTAATTATGTATTTACAAATAATTGGAAACTATTTTGGTTTAAAACTGTTTTATATATTATTGTTTATAATAATTATAGTACTGTATGTTTCCAGAAAATAAATAAATAAATAAATAAATAAATGTATGGACTGCTACCTTTAATTTTGAAATATTTTACTATCCCACTACAAAACCCTATAGCGGTGTATAGAGTACACCAATTTATCAAATTTCGTATAGATAGAGCCAAAACACTCCGAGTAAAATGACTGTTACATACGGAAGACCAGGCGAACAGATGGACATGACGAAACTATAAGTATTCCGTTTCTGCCATTTGGCTATAGAACCCTAAGAAACACACAATTACCGATCATCATTAGGATATTGATATCCTGTGTCGGGAGTCGGGAAACATACACAACGACAAGGACAAACACACCCAGAACAGAACACATGCCTGTATGGTCAATACAAACTTTTGCCATTTGGCTACAGAACCTTATAAAGGTGAATATTAAACTATACGAAAACATGGCATATTTAAAATTCATGAACAATCAGAAGTTATTCGAGTCATCGCTCGTGAATTCAAAGATATTTCCATACCAAACAGAAGTTCCTGTTTCCAAGAAATCAAGGCTCGAGTCAAGAGGAAATGTATTCGTAAATTTCTTAGATTTCTCTGAGGTATTTTATTTTATTTTTCCGAAAAACATTTACGAAAGTGGAGCGTAGGTTATTTAGACTATCTAGGGAAGTTAGATGAACCTAATTATAAATAAACCACTAAAAGAAAATTAAAATTTGTAATTACAGAAGTTTATTTGAATTTTCCACCTACCAATAAACACCGCATAACCTGATTGTATTCTGTCCCCTATAAAATTAAAATCTATTTTTCTCTTGTTTGATTTAATTTGCCCATTATTATTAACTAGCGGCCCGCTCCGGCTTGGGTGTAAAATATATAACCTATGCCATTCACTGAAAAAATGATTAAAATATATCCAGTAGTTTTGATTTATTCATTATTGCCCGTGGCCCGCACGCGTTAAATTTGGAGGATTTAATGGATATTACTATACATATAAATCTTCCTCTTCAATCACTCTATCTATTGAAAAAACCGCATCAAAATCCGTTGCGTAGTTTTAAAGATTTAAGCATACATAGGGCTATCCCTAAGAGAAAGCGACTTTGTTTTATACTATGTAGTGATAATAAATCATTTAAAAATATTTAAAGTAATACAATATATACTGAACTTTATGAAAAAATATATACAATTAATAGCTACATTTCTGGTTTTCTTTCATCACCTATTTATATAATGCTTTATTATTTTGACTAAGTGATAAGTCCACTCGTTAGCGTCGGAAAGAATATATTTTTACCTACCTCGATGAAAAGTTAACTCTTTGTCCCTTGTACGAGGGAGGGAGGGGCTCGATTCTCTCCCGACAAGATGAACATTTGCCGACTTACTTTTACTCTAATTTGTTTAAATGTAATTTATATTTTTACGTTTGTAAATATTTTACAGCAGTCATTTTTGGGGTCCTATTTGTTTTCCATTGTTATGAAATCATTCGTACATTAGCATCGCGAACGACGATGTTTTCACATAAACGTGCTGTAAGTGAAATACGTATTGGGTTCTGTAGGATTTATTCTCGAGCAAATTGTATCGAAATGTCGCGCAAAACTCCCATTTATTGGATAAATGGTCTCATTTTGCACGGCTTTCATAATAAACGCGCTGCCAACACAACGAGGTGAATTGTTTGAATTTTGAATGTAGATTTGTGAATCGTAACTACGATTATAAATGTGAAAGTTTGGATGGATGGATGTTAGTTACTCTCTCGCGCAAAAACTAGTTTGAAAGATTGAATTGAAATTTGGTACACGCAATAACATATTTGGTACAAGCATAGAAAAAGGTTGGGTTCCCATGGGATCATTCAAAAACTAAATAAGCTGCGCATATAAATGGGCTGGTCCATAATATATAGTAAGTCATGATTAAGAAATAAAAAATTAAAAAAATTCTACCTCCAAGCAGTAGTGTCTTTGGCATTACCGTGTTCCGGCTTTAAGGGTACTGTAGGCTTGTGAAATTACTGGCCAAAGGAGATTTAAGAACCAAAATCTCGAGTTGGCAACGCGTGAGTGGGACCTACTAATGTTGTTGTAAACGCTCATAGGCTACGGCAGACGCTTACCTTCAGGTGGACCGTATGCTTGCTTACCAACTTAGTAACATAAAAAAAGATGGTGAATTTCAATACTGAATCTAAGATATCAATCTACGATTAATGAACGAACAGTCTGATTTATATTATTGTTTTGGCAATACACATTAATATAAGTTACGTCAAAAACCGCGGATTTCATGTTTTTTGTTATATTTATATTACTCCTCAGCCATAAACGTTAAGTGCGCGGTGGAATCGCATTAAATAAATTGGTTGGAAAAAGGAAAGATCGTGTTGTTGTTATCTTCCATATTTTAGAACTAGCTCTTGCTTCAGGTTCCGTTTGCGTGATAAGATATGTTTTAATAATGAGAAGTATTTCTGTAAACCAATCTATCCACGTATAATAATTCAACCCATTGGTCACTGCATGCGACTAAGCACATTAAAATAATTGACTTGCGAGCAAGTATACGGCCCACCTGATATGTAATATGGTAAGCTGTTATCATAGGCTATGAGTTGCTGTTTTCTTCATATCAATCGTTTTGAATACATTAATAAAGTCCTTGGGGCTCACGAAACTGAAATTGAGCTTAGCTTCACATGATTTAACACTATTAATAAGTAGTGATTCAGCAACGGTTGGAGAAGAAATTAATGACAACCTGTCTAAAGAATTACGCCGATCGTTCGTAGAGGGAAACAACCTTATTAAAACGTTAGTCTCGGAGGGGGCTCCAGGGCGTCTTGCATTGACGATCGGCGCGGGACAAAACGGTTGCGCAATCGACCCTGTGGCTTACCACTATGGCGCAAGGCGTTTCGTTGGGTTTTAGTGGGTATTACTTAGCTCGATTATCGAGTACTATCACTACCACTACTTGTTATAGTGCACGTAAATGCGTTTCCCAACGTTAAAAGAAAGTACTTCACCAGTCGAATCGGCAAACTCAAGTCGAAAATAGAAGGCTCAAGCAAGTAAGTTTTCAAGCAATTTCAAATTCAAGAAATATTAAAATTCTTTCCTTAATGTGTAATTTCGACGTCGGCTCTAGTATTAAGAGATGAGAGAGATTAGTGAATTAAGGTTTATATTACAACGATTATATTTTAGACGATGCCGTCATCATGTTAATGTTGCTATTACGGAGACCGCGGTGTGTGGAGGAAGGGGTTAATTCATTACTTGTCCTCGTAATTTGGAAATTCAGTTCTGGGTCGTCGAGCGTCAAAGGGTTATCGAGTTTCTTAAGAGTTTGGGGTTGATGGTAGTGATAAATTAGATAAAAATATTTAAATTCGTTTAAAAATTCTGTTTATAAGTTTAAGTTCGTTAAGTAACTAGTTATACTTAATTATTGTATTAATATATCTTGATATAAAGACAATGAAACATTAAGCCTGAATTACTCTACTAGAGCTGTTTTTGGTACTGTCAAAATTTATAGAGATATTGTCAAACCCAATCAGAAAATGTGATTGTTGGTAACCTAAATAATTATCATTCAAGTGCATTGAGACAGCTGGACCGACAGACAGACAGGCAGACAGACAGACTGTTGTCGACACGCCATCTGTAACTAAGAAAAGAAACTATAATGTAAAACATGTAAAATTGAAGTAAATAAGACAATGTTTAAGTAACTAAGTAAGCAAATTTAAATACATAAGTAAATTATCTAAGAGTTATTAATTTGTTAAAAATATAAAATATAAACATAAATAAATGTAATTTATAATAAAATAATATCTACCAACTACGCCATCTATTGCTAACATGTGAAACCTGTAAATATTGCTTAATCTGTTTTGGTTAATAAAGTTATGGGCTTATAATGCGAGAGCAGCGCCACCCTCGAATATGTTAAATGTTATAACCCGCAATAGCGGAGTCGTTTTGCAGTCTTCCGTTCGCGATACCATCCGCTCTCGTATTCTTTGCCCTCCAAGTGTAAAATAGTATTTTATTCCCTTTTAACTTCGCACTTTAGTATTTTTCGTATTCTAACCGGTACACAGACGAACAGAAGGACAGGCGAACAGGTGAACAGGCGGATTTGGCTAGGGAACCATAAAAAGCGTTAATGATATTGTTTAAAAAATTTGAACGAATAGAAACATCAGTTTCATTTTGTTGTCGTCGAAACTGATATTACAGTAACTTAATAAGTTTTTATTAGATAAATAAATAAACGCTGCACACTCAACGGCCACCGTTAGGTGATGTCCTGTGTCGGGGGTCCAGAAACACATACAAGGTCAAGGATAAATAGGGTATATTTGTACGGAAAATATGCTTTAATGGCCAATATAAACATATTATGCTCCGAGCGGGAATCGATCCTGCGACCTGTTTAAGGTAGGTTTGCTATCGCTGCGCCACAATGTGGTCAAATAAACGAAATCTATAATATATTTATTGACTTACTTTGAAGATTTCATAAATTATAATAATAATCTTGTAACAATCCTACGCCTTATTTTCACATACGTATAGAATGTAAATAAGGAATAAGATTAGTCATCCAAATTATTCTTAAGAATTTTCAGTTTTAATTCAAGACAGACTAGAATTAATTACACGAGTTTTCGCATCTTCACCGCTGTAGTCGAGCACCATCGACAACGCCTCAAGAACCTTCGCCTTAAGTACGAATGGTTGTTTGTACAAGTCTTGAATTTTCCAAAGATTTTACAACGACAAATTTTGTTCTCTTTCTTATTTATGTAATAATTATATTTTTTAATAAAATAAATCTTACGAAATATTACGTATTTGTATGCAAAATTGTACGGAAGTATGTTTTTATTAATAAGCCCGTGGGGCAAATTACATACTCGTCCTGATGGTAAGTGGAAGTGGAGTCTAAACGTGAAGGTGGCTAATATGGTTGTAGAAGCCGAACTGCATTAGCCACTCTCGCCCTGCCTACCCACAAGATGCCTCTTCACGCCTCGTTTCAAGGACCCCATGTTGTAGGGAGGGAACACTTGTGTCGCTAAGATATTCCATTTTTTTGACTTGCGACTAAGAAAAGAGTTGGCAAACCGACCTGTACCGTTGTGGCCAGATTCGCTACCAACACGTAGCGAATCTGGTTTTAGTCTAGACGGTTGCGGGTTGGATTCCCACTTGGGCAGACCTTTGTATTTATACAAATATCTGTTTTGGTCTGGGCGTTTGTTCTTGTGGGTCTCCCCACCGTGCTTTGGAGAGCACGTTAACCTATCGGTCCCGGTTGTTATAATATAATATCTGATATGATCGTTAACCCTTGATAAGTAAATTGCTCTTATCCAATGAGATACTGTTTCGCCCTTAGGGTTACAGAGATCAGATGGCAATTGCTCTGTGTAAAAACTAGTAACCCGTCAAATCTGGATAAGATTAATAAGCAGACTCTTGGTAAATAATATAATACCGAGAACACTGCTAGGATGAGGTATGATATGACAGGACAAATTGTATTATAATCCGTTATTGGCCTATTTTTATGTTTTAAATGTTTCTTTCGACAAAAGGCAGTTTGTTGCAAAAATAAATCACACCAATAGATCTATAAAAATAAGCAAACTAGAAGTATCTAGGTCAATCTTTGTGGCGAACATAACTGACAATAATATTTCAAATTCTCAATCGCGCCACCTCGCAGACGGCTCAGCGCCACCAACACAATCAAATGTCTATATTTATTATAAGGTTCATTCAAATAGAACGATCTTTAACTTTGTACTAGGTCTTTGATATTTATAGTACATTTGTATTCTATAACAGTTTATTTATTTAAAGAAACCCAAAGATAAGTTAAGGCTATTCAATTTAATAAACCAATTAATTTCAATATGTTCAGTCCACTTTAGAAAAGTATTACATAGCTATAATATCTTTATTGGCAATATAGTTAGTTTTAGTTAGTTCTCTTGGTCACTAAATAATCAATCTTCTTGATTTATCCACAATAAATTCAAATTCAAATATTTTTATTCAACGTAAAAAGCATTACATTTATTAGTTGAAAGTAAGATTCTACAACCGGCTCCAAATTTAAACCTCTATCCGAGAAGAGCCGGCGAAACAAACTCGAGGGGTAATATTTTTTTTTTATGTATTATTAATTTTTTTTTTTTTGAAACGTCAAAGTAATTTACAGATTATGTTCTCTGAAAAGCCCGGAGTGACTGTCTCATTCCCAACGTGTGGTGTCCTCCAGGTAATCACTAATTTTATAATAGCCCTTACCACACAAACGTCCCTTGACCTTTTTTAAATTTGTTAATAGAAAGTTTTTGAACGCTTTCTGGGATCCTATTGTAAAACCGTATACAGTTACCCTTAAAATAGTTACTAATTTTGCACAGTCTAGTAACTGGCATTGCTGATTTATGTTTGTTCCTAATGTTAAATAAGTAAAGTTACAGGGGGTCAAAACGCTTCGTGTCACTTCCAGAAAAGATGTTAAAGAAATATATTGTTTTCTAAATACTTCGACGTTTATGTAAGAGAACGTAAACTTTTACAATAAAAGAATAATGAAAACGTACTTTCAAGGAACGTAAGCAGCGGCTCGCTTGTCAATAATCAATTGGTCGGATTGGTCCACTCGCTACAGAACATCGATTGCGCTTCGAATATCCTTCCGCGCAATCCAATTACTTTTAAAACTGCGCAAAGCTTAGTACGATAATATTTCTTCGTTCGTTCCAAATTGTCGATTGTGGTACAAAATGTGAAACACATTTACACGTTTAACATTTTAGCATTTATAAAAAAGTAGCGATCAGCGTCGACTTCGTCCGGGTACAGTTCCGTTCTTAGGTCTCCTACCTATCATAACCTACTTACAATCATTAGATAATACAAAAATTTTCCCACAAACTTCCCGATCCCATCTATCTCGTTGATCCCGTACAAATCTTGTACTACACACAATACACACACAACAACAAAGAATTATTCAATTAGGTGCAATTTTTCTGAAGTTATACGCGTATATACATTTCGAGAAGTTATTTTTATTTATATTAGATTGCATTCCGGATTTTTCTAGGGTTTTGTAAAATTTATCGTACGAACAAATATTCATTTAATTACTTTTTAAACAATTACAAAAATAAGTTTTAGGTAACAATCATGGTGTGCTTGATTGAAATCATTTACTGTAAACCCGCCTTACTTTGTTAGCTAAAATGCGAGATGAGGTATTTTATTGTAAGAGGCTGGCTAGGTTCAGACCACCGCAGTGTCAGACTTTCTGCCGTAAAGCAGTAGATTAATATGTTCCGGTTTGAAGGACACTAGCTAGTGAAATTAATGGGCAAAGGAGATTTAAGAACCAATATCTGTAGGTTGGCGTCAGTAACACCTACAAATAAAAGCCGACTAGCTAGCAAGCGTTCCCTTTGAACGCTTGCTGTCGTATGCTTGTTTACCAACCTAGTCGCTTAGTAAAAAAATGTGCAGTCGGGGACCCTCGTCGGGATCGTATTTCCATAAATTTTGTTTCAACTCCGAATGTAATAAAAAGAGACAGCGACAGAGAAAGAAAAAGAGAGTTGCGCACCCGGCTCATATTTGACTATGACGAGTTCCAGAGGACACTGCATCCAGACAGTCGAAGCCACGTGATGTATTAAGCTTTAAACAACAATTTATGGCTCACCGTTACTAATAGTATATCCTATATTTGTCTGTACTCAGCTACAGTCGGCCAGACAAAGCTTAAAACAATTTATAGTAGTCCTGGCTCGAACACTTAACGAAAAGTTATTTGCGTGATATTTTTACAATTTTATAAAAATACATATGAATCGAATTTAGACCAATTTACAACTTGCGGGATGGCTCAAGGTTGACATAGTCTCAGATTAAGTTACTTATTTTTATTTGACCGATCTTGCGCTTTCATATAAAAAATATATCAACATACTTTTTTATATTGTCATGTTGCATAATTAAAGCATAAAGAAAAGACGAGGCAAATATTACACAAAACAAAAAACGATTAAAAAAAACAGGCCACTCACACTTCCCACACTAAAATCAGCTCAATACACTCAATCTCAGAAGAGTTGATTGGTGGTTGATAATTATTAATAAGAAACTTTTTCACCGGCTTCTCTATATTAATAACTCCCGAAACTGTTCAGATTGAGAATAAACCAGTAGTAACTTTTAATTGTGTAACTGGAATCCCTGTTATATTAACCGCTCGCTAATTGCGACCACTTATCGAGTTACACGATTGTTTTTGCGAAAATGACCTCGCAATCCCCCCCGCACCTCACTCTACCACCTCCCTCGAATCTTTACATGAATTTATGATTAAATTATGATTTTGATTATGATTCTGATTTGCATGAAGTTTTATAAGTAATTATTAATTTAAATTCATAATTTATACAGATTGCTGGAAATCCGTTGTCTGTAATAAAACCTTTAAGAATATACGTAAACTTTTTTTTCCAGACGGTTGACAAACAAGTGTATGGTCTGTCTGATAGTAAGCAGTTACCGAAACCTATCAACGCTGGCGATATTTGAAGTATCATATGTTATCAACGCAAGGGATAGGTGAGAAGGGATGAGAAGTATGAAAATGATGGGGAGATCGGGACTGCGGCGCTCTCACTCATGGCATGAAACACAGCAGTCCTGATACTGTTTCAGTGTGTTGAGGGTTCTTCGATCCAACCGGCCTCTGTGTTGGGAGTATAATGGCGTTACTACTATTGAGAAATGTATATTGTTTTCTGTTTTCAATTCCGAAATTGTAATAATGAATAATTCATTAAGCAATGATATCGCAGGAATCTATGAAAGGCCAATTTAGTCCCTTTGAAATGGTACTAACAAATAGGACCAAATGGACTCCCATTATACATGTTTATGAGTAAACCTTACCTTTGTTCTATTAACTAACTGTTAATAGGGACCAAAGTAATTGCAATTAAATGGCCTTCATTCGACAAACAGACCTCTATAAAACTTTGTGGAAATGAACTGAAATATTAAAGGGTCAGTCAATTGTAAATGGAAAGGAGATCTCATGTTTTTGATGTGTTTTGGGATATTTAACTAAACTCATTAAGTACTTATAATTTACTTATGCTTCTTCTTTGCGTTTCCCTGGAGAACTGTTGGTGGAATAACCTCTGTCACAACAGAGATTATTCCACCAGTGCAATCAGTCACACTGGTGGTAGGTCTTTTGTTGCAAGAGGCCGGCTAGGTAGGTACCACCGCAGTGTCCAATATTCTGCCGCCAAATAGTAGTGTTTAGGCACTACTGTGTTCCGGTTTGAAGGGCATTGTACGCTAGTGAAATTACTGGGCGAACGAGATTTAAGAACTAATATCTCGAGGTTGGCAACGCGTGAGTGGCACCTACTAATGGTGCTGCAAGCGCTCATAGGCTGCGGCAGCCACTTACCATCAGGTGGGCCGTATGCTTGTTTGTCAACTTCTAACATAAAAAAAAAGAAAATCTATATTATTGTGGCCCAAAACGCAGCCACATTGACTGCGTTGTCGGAAGCCATCAGATCTTCCTGCGTGCAGGTGTTAGGGCACGCAGGGCACGATGTAAGGTGGGACATCGTTTGCTTTGCACAAACAATCTAGAAAGTACCATGAATCTCTACCTGAACATATTGTCCTTGCTTCGGCAAATCCGGGTCCGTAATCTGTTTAGAGACTTTCAGACCTGCCATGGCAAATCATGCTGAGGTGGAAGACTTTCGGAAGGTAACGCCATCGGTTTTGGCAGGGAAACTGTCTCTCTTATGCTTAAAAAATAAAGGAAATTAAAAAGTAAATTAGGAAAAATAGCGCACTTACATCATATTCTTATGGGTTCACTCACTTCATTCACTCATAGCAACTGTCAGCCATCACAAAACACGGAAAGCTGGTGGTCCTACTTCTTATAATATAACAGCTCTTGGGAAACAACTTCTTCATTCAGCATAAGGAATTGTGGAAGTCAGATGGGTAGATTTGCGTAAAAACAAGTAACTTATCGAATCTGGGTAAAACTAATACTAAGACTGAGCAATCTCGGTAATATACTTAAAAAAAGAAACTTATAGGAAAATTCTCAAAAAATTGAAACATTTGTTTAAATAAAATAAGAGCCATTTATCAATATGAATCACAAGTTTTATTTTATATTTATGTTGAACAAACGAACTGTCGAGCGTTGTGGATACATATCTTTTACGTCAATTTCGATTCAACGAGATACTTTGAAGTGAGCGCAGGCGACACGTTATCCCTCGTTAGTGATGTTCTTTGAATATTGCTCTGGTGCAAGTATAAGAAGCGATTGAAAAATTATGAAGTTAATAATTATTTATTAATTTTTGATAAAATTATACTGGAATTGGGAGCGCAATTTTATAGATACGTCGCGTTTGGTTTTTTTACGTTAGGAGAGCCATGCTTCTCTCAGCAAAAATATGCCGGGTCGACCGGGGGAGTAATACCCTCTAAAAGAAAAGCGTGCGATGAGTGGCCGGAGGCCAAATCTTCCACCTTCCTTTTTCCTTTCTTTTTTCCCCTTCTCATCCCTTCCTTCTTGTTCTTAGGGGACAACACGCATGTGATACTTCAATTATCGCAAGCGTTCATAGACTGCTTACCATTATGCGGATCGTATGCTTTGTTGCCAACCGTCATGACATCAAAAAAACTTCAGAAAAGGGAGACACTCTCAATTCAGGGCAAACTTTATGAACTGATTTTGGTAATAATTAATTGCATTTAAAGTTTCGTTCTCGTGTAAGTGTAAGCACCAGAGGCAATATCCAATGAGTTACTGGTTCATCATTAGGTTGCGGTTAGGTCGCTCTGTGTAAAAACTACGAGTAATAAGCAAACCCTTGGTAAATATTATACAGTTAATAATGGTAGGAAAAAGAAGACTATTAAATTTTAAACTGTTAGATTGGGTATTGTCTAAAAAATATATAAGTTTGTGACTTGCGCCGTGATTGTCGGTAGTACTGAAAACCGTTCAAACTTCTGTCGTTCAGATGAAATATGCGTTATAAATTTACTTCTTCATACAATGTTTGATTGATGTTTTCTTTTGCGCAATAAAATCTATAAATATTTTCAAATAAATGATATTAACGAAAAATTCCTTGATATTACCAAATGAACCGCTAATGAAAAACTTAATAACTGATGATGAAAGCCATGTAGTAATAAAAAATCTTGATTTGGGTTCCAAATAATCCATACGTCAAAATCAATAGAGAGGAGAGAAAAAAGAAGGAACTGATGGGGTGGAAGTTTGGGCCTTCGGCGCTCACAGTTATGGACTAAACGGAATAGTATGAGCATAGTACTTCACGTCCATGTGTGAAGGCAGTACTTCCCCGATCATATCCATTCATATAAAAAGAAAATCTAGTAACACTCTAAAATATATTGAAAACTCTCATAACATATAATACATAACATAACATAACATAACATATAACATAACATACCTATAAGCTGCTAAGATGCTTTTTAGATAGCTTCAGATTTTGTGAATTCCGTTTGGCAAATCATAATTCTCTCACGAAACGGAGTCATGATTAAAAGTCCAGTAATTTATAGTAGTATTATTAGTAATGGTAGCGTTAAGAACATAAGATTTTCTGAGGACACCATTAACTTGAAACTACTGAATTGGAAAACGTTATATATAGTAAAACCGTTGCGACTTTGCGAGACGCTTCAAGCCGGCTTGATCGCGAAAATTGCACGTTCGCTCCGCTGAGACGCGAGATGTATTGAAGTGGCATCACTTATTCATAACGTATATGGCTTTGCAATTTGAGCGAAGGTGAACTACGAGATGTAAAAAAATCTCAGGTAGCTTTTGTATATAGTAAATTATAAGTTTAGTTTTGAAAGAAGACGTAAGTAGGAGTGAAAGGGACAGTAATACGTAATTTTTTTTTATTAGTTCGTGACGGTTGGAAAACAAGTATGCGCTTGATGGTAAGCAGTCACGGCCATCTATGAACACTTGTATACTTCTTTAAGTATACAAAAGCATCATATGCACTTTGCTAACCAAAGGGATAGCAATAAAGAAGAAGTGAGAAGAGAAAAAAGGAAGAGAACAGAGGAATGATACTGGTACTTTACGCTGATTTGAGAGGGTAGCCCAGTCGAGCCGACCCATTTATGCTGGGATGGGCATGGGTTCATGCAGAAAACAGCAAATCGTACTACCTGTTTTCTGACGTAACTTTTCTATCAATATTAAATAAAAATATGTGGTTTTGAATATATTTAGAACAAAAAATTAAAAATTCTGTGATAAAATTTAAATAAATGTTCCGTAGCGAATGTTTTCTCCTCTTATTTTATTGCTTGTAAATTGTTTCTAAATGTTGCAAGCGACAATTACAAATAAATCCACGTTTTATATTTTGTTCCACTTGGCTTTAGGTACAAAAATTGTTATTCCGGATAAAAATATTGGGAGACGTTGGAGACAGTCCAATTTATTTTGAACAAACTGGGGCTTACTGGACTGAGTGTAAGGTTGGTGTTGATTTATCAGTTACGTAAAACAATATGAAAATCTAGTGTACAAAATAAAAATCACTTATCTTTTTAAAAATGATTATGACTTATGAAGAAGCTAGTGTAGCTTCTGCCAGCGGCTTCGCCCGCGTGAATAACGATTTAAATACAAACTCTGAAATCTCCTACCCTGAAATCTAAAAATGGCAATACTTTCATACAATTCAGACCCCCTTTAGTCCCGTACAACCCTTTTTCGCATTAAAAAGTAGCCTATGTCCTTTCTCAGGTTCTAGACTATCTGAATATTGTAAATTTCATGGGATATAAAATGTTATTTTTCTTACCTCAATAAATACTTTGCTTTTTGTCCCTTGTACGAGGGAGAAAATGGCCCGATTCTCTTCCGGCAAGATGACACTAATTAACTCACTTCACCTCCCAGTAAACTAGCAACCTTTTCATTGTATCAAAAAAAATCATATACGCACCACGGGAGCAAAATTAGTAAGACTTTGCCACCCGTGATTGTTGCAATTGCGATTGTAATCGAATCGCGGGTGGCAATGTCCTACTTTTCTCTCTAGATACGTCATGTATTATTATTTACATGAATACAAATTGGAATTTGAACATTTTCTAAGATATTTTGTCTCATTTACGACTTGATAAACAACGTTAAGTAGCGACCCCAAAAAAGCGTTCTGTCGTAGTCCGTCGTATCTAATTTGTAAGCCCCCGTCAGCTCATTGTTATTCAAAGTCACCCTCAGCATTGACTTCGGCACCTTTATATTTTGTTATACTCTTCTTTGTAAATCCAAGTTCGCTAGGTAGTAGTAGAGTCACTATTCATAACTATTTTGAATTATAATTACAATTTAATGATATAGGATCTAATTCAATTAAAATATTATAATTAACGCGACCAGAACGGATTACACGTATCAAGCAAGTATTACTCATTTTAATTAAAAGAAATCACTTTTAGCTATGGATGAATAATATGTGAGAAATTTATAAAACCTAACTTTTATTGTCCAGTATGTCGTTATAATAACTCGATTATTGGAGCTGTTAAAGACATGAGCCTCCCGGCACAAAAGGTCCGCTTAGCACCCGGAAAGTACTACCCTCTCACAAATAATCGGCGCTAAGTAACAGTATCACTAGGTACTGTTGCGTTTCATGCGATGAGGGAGATCTCTCACCCCTTCTTTTTTCAGCCTTCTCTTCCCTTCCCTCGTATGCTTTGGTTAAGCCCTATATGAAATATAATAAGCTAAACCTATATGAAAAAATAGATTAATTGATGACAACCAACATCTGCTGGTGGGTTATTGATATCGAGGCTTGGAAAATCGGTGTACTTCCATTTTTGTCAGAACACAATGTTTTTTGGTAACGCTTACTACCACAATATTCTTATCACGATGATTTTAATGCAAATACTAAAATAAAAAAAATGTATTTCTTCCTCTGATCAGCAGAAATTCTATTATGTGGTTAATAAAAGCCCGGAGCGCCAAAATTAGCATTAAAAGGAGATCGTCCCAAGGCCTATTGTCATCAAACGCTGTTTTATTACATCCAATTTTCTGGACGCGGATGAACTTTTGTTAAAATGTAGATTATAAAATATTTTGTAAATGAAATTTATAAGTTACGTGTTAGCGTGGCATCATATAATGATTTAGCATTAGACTATTGTTCAATTCATTGACGACCTTGTTATAGTATTACCGAACCTGCCTTAAGCGCCACGGGTCGCGGGTTAGAGTCCCGCTCGGAGCAGATATTTGTATTAACCATACAAGCATGTGTTTCGGTCTGGGTGTGTTTGTCCTAGTCCTTATGTATGTTTCCGGACTCTAGAATATCACTATACTAAAAAAAGTTAAAAACTGATAAAGCTTATATTGATTTTTTAAAAGGAAAATATAATAAAAATCTTTTCACGGCAGCGATAACAGCACTTATTTCTCAAGTTAACCATAATTATATGATAAAGAATTCTTTAAGATTCAGTTTAAAATTTTAGAATATTCGTATCGTATCGACAACACCGGCGTTTTACCGGCGTCGGGATGTGACGACCCCATCGCCCACTGTTGGGATAACCTCTGTCACAGCAGAGATTATTCCACCAGTGCAATCAGCCACACTGGTGGTAGGTCTTTTGCTGCAAGAGGCCGGCTAGGTAGGTACCACCGCAGTGTCAAATATTCTGCCGCCAAATAGTAGTGCTTAGGCACTACTGTGTTCCGGTTTGAAGGGCACTGTACGCTAGTGAAATTACTGGGCGGACGAGATTTAAGAACTAATATCTCGAGGTTGGCAACGCATGAGTGGCACCTACTAATGGTGCTGCAAGCGCTCATAGGCTACGGCAACCACTTACCATCAGGTGGGCCGTATGCATGTTTGCCAACTTATAACATAAAAAAAAACAGCGTGGCTTTGTACTTAAGTCGGCTGTTTCGGAGTGAGGAGCATTTTTGTCGCATTGATTTCTTATTCATTTTCTTATCATTATTCCCGGTAGTTACCCAGGGTCTACTTATGCTCTTATCCTGATTTGACGGGTTACTAGTTTTTACACAGAGCGATTGCCATTTGACCTGAAGGGCGAACCAGAACTCATTGGATAAGAGCAAATTACCTATTAAGAGTTAGCGATTATTATCAGTTGTTATGATGACAACCTGGACCCACAATTTAACGTGCTATATAGGACCCACTACGACAAACGACCAGACCGAAACGGTATGTATAACAAAAATCTGCTTCGATCGGGAATCGAACCTGCGACCGTTGAAGCTCAAAACGTTCACTACCCGCACGCCACAGTGGTCTTCGGTATATCTTTTTTGTTTCTTATAAACTCGAAATTTCGAAAAAGAAAAGTTTTATGTGAATTTTGGTGCTACCTCAATAAAGTCTTCATTTTAATTTTTTTTCTTTATAATTTTACCTAAATGATGTCACTATTTTTTTCAAAAGATCCATCTTCTTTATAAAACAAATTTAAAAGTAAAATGGAGCGCAAATTGCTTTAAAAATAGCCACAGGACTACAAAATAATAGCGATGTAACAATTTCAGCATTTTACCCGGAATCCTGTTAATGGTTGCTTGATAAAATTTCTCGGCGATTTTTCTAGAAATTTTGTTGAAAATTGTTATCTTCTACTAACTTTTTATACGGTACGGTGGAGCCATTCTCATCCCCGCACAAATGATTCGGCACGACCAGGGAAGTGCTACCCTCTCACAGAAAATCAGCGTAAAGTAACGGTATCAGTAAGTACGGTTGCGTTTTGTGCGACGAGTGAGAGCGCCGGAGGTCTAATCTCCGACCTCCTCTGCTCGCTTCCTCTTTTCCCTTCTCATCCTTTCCCTCCTGTTACTTGGGTTGGCAACGCGAATGTGATACTTCAAGTTCCACCAGTATTGCTTACCATCAGGCGAACCGTATGCTTGTTTGGGAACCGTCATCAAATAAAAAGTCTGAGGTGGGCTGGTGCCCCGTAACGTTGTCTTTAAAGGGGCGTTTTATAAATGAAATATGAATTGTTAATACAATTTTCTGAAAATTTAATTTAAAGTTTTAGTACAAAATCAAATAAAAATATAATCTTTTCATTCGCACCCGTTTAATCCTCAAAACCAGATAGAAACAACTCTATACGAGTAGCTGTTATTCCAATCAGTGTTGCAAACATTCTATTCTATATTGAATATTCGTTAAAATATCAAATCGTTTTATGTTGTATCAAATTTTGTTGAAGACCATAACATGAGAATTGTGATAGTTTCTAAAATGAACACTTTTTCACCAACAAAATGCTATGATGCGAAATGCGAATATTTGACGTTGTATTTTTACTTATTATATAATTTTTAACTTAGGTATAATATGAACAGTTGTTGCTATAATATCTTGTGAATCAAAAATACACATAAACATATATACACATATACATACACTCACACATACATACACACACACGCATACACACTCGCGCGCACACACACACACACACATAAACACCCCACAATTATCTTTTGACACAATCTCTTAGTACGCAATAAGAAATATTCAAAATATTCATTTATCCTTAATTTTTTTTATTTACATAGAACAATATTTCATTAAAATATGAGAGAGGACACTGATTTCTGTAATACAGGTCTTTGAGCCTAGCACAGACATCAGAGACTTCATTATAATTTGTTACTTTTTATGTGAATAAAGATTTTTATTATTAAAAAAAAATAGTAGTTAAGCTGGGAGGAGCGAAGTACCACCGCACGCTAATTTTGGGATATGTAATCATTTTCATTAAGTCTTAGCTGTTTTCATGATTTTTATTACAATTCATTTAAAAAGAAAATATTACAATTATTATAGCAACGCTTTAGAACCAATTACTGCGGAAACCTACTGAAAATGCTTCATTAGAAACAAATATCCCAACCAATGGCCAAAGTTGTGTTAAGCTTTAATAGGCCAATAAAGATCATTGCTCGGTCTTTACACGGAATTCACCTCCACTCCAAACTGGTGATAAATCTTAGATCTAATCACAGTAACTCTACACGGTACAAGGAGATAGAAGTTGTGGTAATATAATTATCATTTTCACCTCTATCCATAGCTTATGTAGCATTAAAACATTCCATATTAATTATATTTGCAAAAAATAAAATTGCTATAATGAATCAAATCCTCAACCACCGACATCATAGGATGCTTCTACAAGAAATTCATTATTGACTATATGGGTGATCTTCACTGTCGGTACGCCACAGTGAAACGTGATTCCACGTGTTTACATAGTTCGAGTTCTATACTACAATATTTTTTTAAATATTAGTAATATTTATTGTAGTTACAAGTTCACAATTTACAATAATTATTAATATAGAACATGCATTTCTTATATTCATTAAGACACCGATAGATGAAAAGGATAAAATTATGTGTGATACAGCTAATTAACCACAATTGATATAATAAACATTGTAATAACAAGAAAATGTATCGTTATATGACAACTTTACCGCAATTGTCACTCTCGAAACCAACAAAATGTGGCGAACGTGAATTTCATATAGACATACTAATATTATAACAAATATCACCATCATCAATATCATCAGCCTGTATTAATCCACTGCTGGACATAGGCCTCTCCTAAATTGCGCCATGATACTCGATCTTCGGCTTTTCGCATCCGATGCTAACCGCTATTTCCAAATCGTCGCTCCATCTGGTGGGCGTCTTACACCACGTTTGCCGATACGTGGTCTCCACTCATAAACCCTTGCACTCCATCGTCCATCGGCTCTACGACAAACGTGACCAGCCCATTGCTATTTCAACTTGCTGGCCTTAAGAACTACGTCGGGCACTTTAGTTCTCTGGCGAATAGCTCTTGCTTCTTTCTTCATCGCACTAGGTTATCCCGGGTTGCTATTGAATATACGTTACGGGACCTTTTTCCTTTAAGCAACTTTGGTCCGTGTGCATGTGCAGATTCCGTTCTCAGATTTATTTAGATCATAGTATTTTTTATAAACACTAACAGTTTTTAAAGTGAAACTTTTATTATATCGCCTTAAATTTTTCGTTAGTCTTTAGCACGCCGGATTATAGCCGGCCGCGGAGACTTCATTTATTATAATTTAACTTTTTAATATTTTTATGTATGTGTTTTTGTTTCTGTTTGCTATATTTTTTTATCAATTTCTTTAAATTAAGATTAAAAAAGCAATTTTAATACCCTGAACCCAATAATAAAAATGTTAAAAGTTACACTTGCTTCGTGGTTTCAAAAAACCACACATTTTGTAACTAATATTTTCATATCTCATGAAACTAAGATTTTAGTTGGTTTTAAGTGTGTGTATTGCGTCAACGGTAGGCTTTTCTACCATTAATAATTATCTAATTATAATTATTAAAAAAAAAAAAAACATATACGAGAGATTCGTGGAATAAATAACTTTCATTAACAATTGCATTTAAAATTGATGTCAGAATGAGGTTCAGTACGGAAGTTAATCGCTTTATTCTTTAGAAAATAAAGACTTTTCAAAGGCATGTGCTTAAGATGCGGGAACAATAGGCAATAGCGTAGTGGACGTTTCGAAATTCATACATGTATGTATTCTTTATCGGGAAGTTTAGTTTTAGATTATTTCAAAGTATGGATGTAAATATTTTTTACTCTTAAAATTGTCTTCCTCTTTCTAGCATTATTCCTGGTATTTCCAGGTGGTACCCAGGGTCTGCTGTTACTCTTATCCTGATTTCATGAGTTACTAGTTTTTACACGTAACAATTGCCATTTCCGCAACCTAAGAATTCCGCAACCATTTTATTTTTACTAGTATCTCATTCTTAATATTTCTATGTTATGTACTTTTAGTCAGACGATAGGCAAAAAGATAATTATTTAGAACCAATTTAATAGGCCATTAAAATTATCCTTCAAAGAATACATTGCCTTATTCAAATCAAATTTTCCTTTGGAATACCTAAGCCTGTCATTATCGAGGGTCGACTCTCGGCAGGGTGAGCAGGTGTCCAGTGATTAAGTGGTAACCCTTTTCTTTGTCACTTCGGGAAACACATGTGATGTCACCGACGAGAATTGATGTATTTCTACATACATAGTTGTGTGAGGATTACCGTTTTTATAGCGAAAATGTTTGGTTTTTTATTTACATGTATAAAATGTATTATTTATTTTTCAGTGGGTTTTTAACGGCTCAGTACAAATTTTGTTTGTTGTTTTCGTTATGAATGAAATTAACACAAAGAAGAGGTGTCCGTACGTTTGTGCGTTTGATAAGTGGAGATTACAGGCCCAATCTCTTACCCCTGTTGTCCTCTTCCTACCCTCTTTTTTGCTCCCATTCATACCCTTGTTTGCAATCTTTTGTCTGGTACAAAAAAAAAATTTACTGGCACGACTCATACAAATTAGAACTTACATTGTATCTTGATAAATATTATTATTTTAAAATTAATAGAAACCTTATTTTTAGATATACGCTACAAGAAAGTTAAATTAGAATACTTTGGAATAAAGATCGTTCCTACAACGAAAGTTGTAATAAAACAAATTTTATTCTTCAACATAAGAGTCGTCGTCTATGTGACGTTGTGGATATGAAATTGCGTGTTTAGCCTTAATATGATATGACAAGTACACGCTTAGAAATATTTTATTATTAATAATAACAGCCAAAAAAAACGCAATAAAAATGTATGTCAAATTACATATATATATCTAACTAAACATGCCATTACTATGTATTTCTTTTGTTAAATCATAATGCCATTCCATTGAATACTGGTGGTAGCCTTTTAATGCAAGAGGCGGGCTAGGTAGGTGTCACAACAGTGACAGTTGTTCGACCTCAAAGCAGCGCACATGCTTCGGTTTGAAAGACGAAGGAAATTTAAGAACCAATATTTCGAGGTTGGCAATGCGCTAACTTTTATTCTGATTGTGTATTGCTGTTGGTCCTACCTTCCTCGACAGCGTCACCGGGCAAGGATGACTGAGTCCCAGGCGAGAAAAAGGGGCCGTCTTCATTAGCAGGCTGTTACTATACATTAAAGATTCATAACTGCTTCTGAACTAGTCGAAACGTGCTGCAACACCTGTGCTCATCACTAACTCCTAATTTCAACAAAATCACATTCGTCCCCGAGGAGTACTCGACGAACGTAGAAATAGATTTGTAGCTCAGACTTCCTAGTCTGGTTTACGAACTTACAAATTGTTTCAACGACGCTACTCTCTTGGGACTTGTCGTTACTTGGTACAATATTATTTTAGAACAAAACTTCTCATTTATATTTATAGTCAAATTTGTGTTCGTAGAGCTTTTCTGTTGCTAGTGTATGGGAGTCTATAGTTGGAACGGGGATATGATTAAATTACTATGCAGAGGAGATTTAACCAATATCTCGAGGTTGATAACGCGTGAGTGGCACCTACTAATGGTACTGCAAGCGTTCATAGGCAACGGCAACCACTTACCATCAGGTGGGCCGTATGCTTGTTTGCCAACTTTTAACATAAAAAAGGATGAGTTTTGGGGCCCGAGACCCATATGCCGGCCCTTCGTTCCACGTTCTAGTTTTTCGTTCCTAGTAGTAGGGTTCCCTACCAGCAAGGGTGCCAGGGGAATCCTATTACTATGGCATTAATTAAAATTTGAAACTAATGGACAACAAGAAATATGATTTTTTTTTCTACGGTTGTATTGAATCCTTTATGTTTCTTTTTGTTTTATTATATTATTAATAGAATATCGATCACCTTTTAGTGAACCGTATGCTTATTTTTACCCTTATTGGTTTTAAAAACTAATTTTTTTAAACAGAAACGAGATGAAACTTTGTATGGAGAACCAATTATTTTGGTAGGAGCTAGTATTCTATTAAAATACCGATTTTCTGATAGCGCTATGAATGAATAAATGTTTTTCTAACTTCGATAAAAGTAGAAAGCAAGGAGTTTGTTAATGTCGAAGATCAACAGTAGACATGGAAATAATCAAGACTTTTTGTAATATGAAATCGTGAACAATATTCAGGGCATACTATAAAATACATAATACATAAAAAATGGCAATCAGAATATCAATTAGTGAGACGACGGTCCGTGTACCAAGACGCATTCGTTAGAAATGCATCCAGATACCACGCTGCATAGCTGTTTATAGAAACGTACTGATAATGAAATAAGGTGGGAGCAGAGAGACTAACTAACTTCGAATATCCAACAACCCCCGCTTTTGTTTCATTTTAATCGAACACCCCATTACCGCCGTCTTGGTCTAGTCAACATCGAATGTCTTACTCCCAACTAAGACAAATACATCCAGATTCTAGATTCACTATTATGTGAGTAAAATAAATGCTAAGACTTATAGAATGTACAATCGAGTCGAACATACTAACTTCCCACGGGAAATCTAGAATTCTCTATAACATATTGATAAATATAACAAAATCGAGTGTGCGCAAAATACCTTTACAAACAAATAGTTCGGAGTGGTCATATCGTGTAGTTTATTCGTAAATCTTTTGCGTGCTTTATTTTAATAGTTATTCTACTTATTAAGCTGGTCGGCAACATTTACTACTAATAAAAATACAATTAGATGTCCCAACAATTTGGGCCGGTGAGTCGACTGAAACATTCAATTCTGAGTGGGGAGAAAAGAAACTACAAGCGATACAAGTGTTCAAGTGCGAAACGTCGACTATCCTTCTGTACTTCTATTGAACTGTGATTCGGAAGTTCTGTTCAGTAACCATGAATCTCATTAAAGTGTCACTTAGAGTCATCAGGTGTTTTAATCCAAATCTTCGAACCCCAGCACGTAACTTGTATCGATTTCCGCTCCTCGAAAGTAAGCCATAAATTTATGATATTCTCTGGTGTATGTAAAGTTGGTGATTGACTCAAAGGTGTAAGAGTTTTCGTACAAGGCAAGTTCTTCGTTGATTAAACTTATAAGGAACACCTTAAAGTGATATAAATAAATAAAATAAATAAACAAATAAACGCTACACACTCAACGGCCCTCATTAGGATAATTATATCCTGTGTCGGGGTCCGGAAACATTCACAATGACAAGGACAAACACAACCAGACCAGAAAACATGCCTGTACGATGAATACAAACATCTGCTCCGAGCGGGAATCGAACCCGCAACCGTCGAGGCTTAAGGCAGACTCGCTACCCACAACGCCACAACGGTGTCAACATATAATAACAAAATAAGATCAAAATGACTTAAAACAAAAACATATGGAAGGTTTTAGTTTCTAAAGCGTAGAAGCTACACGACATGCAACGCTCAATAAGTAAAACAATCCACGTTTGTATGTTTCCTCATCACTAACAACACTAATGAGCGCAGTTCCTTGTTCCGAGCTCATTTGCGCACTTAGTGAGGGAGTTGCAGACTTTGTTCATCATTGTTTAATATAGTCAGAACAATGTGAAAAAATAATGATTTCATTATATTTTGACCCACATTTCTCAGTACGATGAACTAATTTGTTACAGACCTTTGTAAGATTTGATTCGCCTATTTAGCTTACAATGTAAAGCTAACATAATTATGCATTATTTATGGACAAAAAATTAACAAATATTCTTCTTAGGCTGGCTCGACCAGTGGTTATTCCACTGGATAACAGCCTCAAGCAGATTGTGGTTATCAGGTTGCATTTCACTCGATAAGCGTTAGCGTCAGACATCAAAGCCTTATTTTTTCCTCTTTTTATGTCCTTCTTCTACCTCTCTCGTAGCATAAGGTGATGAAGTAAGTAAATATATTTTATGTTTTTCCCTTTTTTATGTGATTAAGTTAATAAAGCATATGGCTTACCTGACAGTCAGCGGTTGTCGTAGTCTATTAGCGCTTACAACACCATACATTTGTAGATCACTCTAACGTTGCCAACTTCGAGGTATTGGTTCTTAAATCTCATTCGCCCAGTAATTTCACTAGCTACAGTGCCCTTCAAACCGGTACATAGTAATACCAAAGACACAACTGCTTTGTGGTAGAATATCTGACAATGCGGTGGTACCTATCTAGCCGGCCTCTTGCACTAAAAGCCCCACCAACAGTAATTAAAATATAGGTAATGTAGCCCTGTTATATTTAGTACCGTATATTGTATTCAAAACCATTATAGGTGAAAACAAAGTTTAACGTTAGGAGTTAATATGAAACTCCACATCCCCGGAGACATGTCAAACATGCAGGAAACTCTATCAAACTTTAATAAACTAATACAAGACTATGAAGTGGATGAACAAAATGGTTGGCTAAAAATTGCTCTACACTATTATATTATTAGCGACGGTACTTTTTTATGTTTTAGTAATAAAAACGATACGACATAACGATAAGACCCATACTCCTCTCAGCAAAAATGGCCCAGCTTGACTGGGGAAGTACTACTCTCTCGCAGAAAATCGGCTTAAAGTAACAGTATCAGTATCTGTTGGGTGCGATGAGTGAATGCTCTGGAGACCCAATCTCCCACCCTCTTTATTAACTTCTTTTTTTCCTTTCTATGGCTTCCCTCCTGCCCCTGGAGTTAGCACACGCATCTTATATCTCAACTATCGTAAGCGTTCACAGGCTTCATTTCATTGCAGGCGGACCGTATGATTGGTTGTCAATAGTTATGAATAAAAAAATAGGGGTCGGATAATTGGATTGAATTGGTCAGCTTATTTTATACGCCGAAAAATGCATTTTTGCAAACCACTACTTAAGTGATAGTTTAGAACTTGATCACTAGTTTCTCTAAAACTTGGGGAGTCTTAGGCTTTTTGTCGCAGTAGTCATAGAAAGGTATGTTGAATTTAATTTTTACAAAAAGAATTAACTTAAGTTACACTTATTGTTGAACATATTAAAAAAAACTTTCTGAATTTCAGATTCTACCACAATTTGAAGTAAAGTGAGTTAGATCGGATTTCAAAATATAAAAATATTTTTTTGTTATTTCATTCCTATTCTTGTCGATTCTAATCCGTTAATCCGAATACAAGGAGATGTTCATGTAAATACGTCAATGAAGGCTTCTGACTGATTTAACCTACTTGAAAAGAAACGCTATTTGTTCTCAGGCTCAAGTGACACAATAACAAGCTGATGGTAGGTAACGAACTTACTCGCATACCGAACGGATACTGATATAAGGTTAGAGCAAAGCGTAACAAAATGAACATACGGGAGAATAATTGTGGTAAAAACAGTAGAAAATAATTACAGACATCAAAATTAAAAAGCAAAGAGTAAATACTTTCCACATAATACTTTTTTCAATCAAGTACTATCTCGGGATGAGAAGGAAAAAAGAAAGTATTCAAGGGTAGGAGATTGGGGCTCCGGCATCACTCATCACAAAAACGCAACAGTAGTGATACTTTTATTTTACTTTCCCGGTCGAGTCGGACCAATTCTTAGCTGAGAGGAGTCTCTACTACTATAATTACTAAAAACTATATTATTTAGTGCCAATTGATATCACGAAGTAAGTAATTAACTATGTAATAATATGATATTGATACATAGATATTGAATAATTTTGATTAAAATGACTATAATTTGTATATATAGTTATAATGGAAGAGCTTTATTTCTGATTTAAGACGCGACGTTTTCAAGCGAATTATTTAGTCGTATGTTATGAAACTATTGACAAGTTGCTCAGTTTGATTCCATTATACGTCGCAACTTGACATAACTTAATAAATACAGCGGGTTCCCGGATATTGAAGTATGTATATTCGTGATCAAGTGCTGTATATAAGTTATAAGTTAGCCCTAGTTATGTATTCTTGTTTCTATTAAAGACAAAGTGTTGAAAATGTCACAAAGAGCACGATGAATACACGTTATGAATGCAGTTTTTCGTACGCATTAAGTATCCATATTTTTTATCTTGTTACACAAAATTATAACTTTTGAAATAAATATTTGCCTATGTGTAGTTTCGAAAACCCCATACCTCCGATTGCTATGAAATTTCGTATTACGTATTTTAATGCGATGATAACTAATATAGAACTAGGCGAATTGGTTTATCAATGCTAAATCTAGAATTATTTTTAACTTTTTCACGTTAATTTTATAGGATTATGTTTGAAATAATATCGACTTCACACTGAGAGAAGTCGGCACTAAATAAACAACCGTCATATAATGCACCGATTTTTGCAGAAAGACTAATAATAATGTTATTGGTTTGTTTTTTAATCTTGAAGTTAGTATATTTTTTTGTTATTTTTTTACTGACTATAAATACCACTGAAAAATAAGCAATTTCGTTTTCTTGAGTGAAATATTCATAACTACCGATTAAGCGATTTTAATGAAATTTGTATGAGACAAACCTGAAAGTGTATCCTTTCAAATAAAAATCGTAATTCGAAATAAAATCTGTATATTTCAATAGGTTATATGATGAAAAGAGACAGACAGAAAGAGAGAGAGTTGCGCACCCGGCAGCACATTCACTTGCTCGTATACTCATTTGCATGTAGTAGGCTCGATACGCACACATACACAGCATTTCGTTACGTGACGATTTTAATTAAATCGCACTACCCATAAGCCACGTTCAGAAACTTTGTTCCAACAATTGAAAACCTTAACTATAATATGTAAATTACTTTGCCATTTAAAAAAATTATACATTAAAAAGATATAACCTCCTGAGTTTATTTCGCATGCTTTTCTCGAGTAGAGGTATAATTTTGGGCCGGTGGTAGAATCTGACTTTCAACAAATAAGTTATACGCTTTTTACGTTGAATAAAAATATTTGAATTTGAATTACACTACCTTTGTTTATGTAAAACCAAAAAAAAACATTAATCGACAAAATTTAAAATGTACATCTCTCTCGCTTATAGCTTTTACCACATCCCTACACCGAGATGTTTACGCGCTGTCATACTGTATTCATGGGATTAAGAAATATCGCTCCCGTCTAGGCATATTGTGGTCGCGTTGAAACTTCTCATACGTGACGGAGACGTGTCGTTTCATGTCTTATTAAGCAGAATATGTTTTACATATTTAATATGATGAATTTAAGAAACGTGATCGCAATGTATTTTAGTTTTGTAAATGATTACTTAAGTAAGAACTGTGCTCGCGGCTCCGCTTGCATGGTTTACTGATTTCTTCTTTTGAATCAAACCCTAATTCTTTTTCTAAAGTAAGAATAGGCTAAGTTACTCCTTATAACATGATATAATGATCAGTGAAAGTCCCGTTAAAATCGGTCCAGCCGTTTCAGATGTTAGACGAAAAAGACAGACGGACAAAAGACACGGTTGTGTGTATTTTTTGAACACAAAAATTCATAAAAATCGGTCGAGCCGTTTCGGAGGAGTTTGTTAACAAACACCGCGATATGAGAATTTTATATATTAGATATTTCATGAATAAGTTATTCCAGAAAACTCCAACTTTCATATTACAATTATTAATGCAAGCGAACAAAAGGATTACCAAAAAAATGAACTGAAAATTCCATAATAACAATCTTATTTTATTAAACCTTCGCCTCACATCGGTCGAACGATCGCGGCTGTTACATTAACGTTGTCCCGGGATTTCTGATTTTTAGGTTTCCGATAACCAACATACAGTTGAATATTTAAAGGGCGGTTTTGTTAAGCTTTTTGGAGAGGATTAAGTTAGAAACTTGTAAATGGTTCGATTCCCGCTCGGAGCAGATGTTTTTATGGACCCCCAACACAAGATATCACCATCCTAATGGAGGTGGTTGAGTGTGTAGCGTGCATGTTTTTAATATTATTATCTTCTATATATATAAAAGGCTTTGTCCTGAATGACTGACGGATCTACGCACAGAATAAACCGCTGATCGTAGAGACCTGAAACTTGGAGAGTTTGTTCTATGTATGACATAGGCATCCGATAAGAAAGGATTTTCTGAAATTCAGGTAGAATTTAGGGGTGAAAAGGGAGGCAAAATTTGTATTGGATAACGTGATTCCTTGGTCCAATCTACTTCAAATTTTGCATAAACCTTTTTTAACAGAATTGATGGAAGACCTGTTTCATATTTTATTGAAATTCATCCGATAACGGGGTTAAAAAGGGATAAAATGTTATTTTGCTTCGAAGTTTATATCAATACTACTTAGCGTTTTTGATTTAAATTACACATTATTGTGACACATGTTTGAAAGCTCAATCCAATTTTATCTGACAAGTCTGTGCTATACATACATAAAAGCAGAAGATCTGACTGGCATATCAACGCCCAGCCTAAACTAGAAATATTTTTTTCAGATTTTTTCACAAGTGTTGTTTTTAAAGCGTAAACGAGTGAAAAGGATTTGAAAGATGAAACAGTTTGAATGTTGGATGTTTGTCATTTTTGAAACCTGAATAGAATCATGAAACTTTGTTGGCGAACGATTAAAGTTAAAGAAACACGTGTTTTAACATTTTCTAAAATTCCATCCTGAAGGGGTGAAATGACGGTCCAAAGTTAGTATTAAACCGGTATTCACGCGTGCGAACCCGCTGGCAGAAGCTCGTATTATATATAATTATATATTATATTTAAGATCAAGGATCGCTATGAATATTGGAAAGTTTTTAATTAAGCGGTAATGTCGCGGCCGCGGGGGAAATTACTGGCCCTATTAAACTCTGAGAATTTATATTTTTACAAATAAATTGCTGACAGCAATTTCATATTCTGCTCTTGATATTTTAAAATAAATAAACCGGTCACACTCAACGGACCTATTACGGTAATTATATTCCTTTTTTAAAAGGTAGGGGGAACTACACTCAAAAACGATCACAACTATACAAAGATCTGCTCTGAGTGGTAGTTTCTGTCTACGACGGCGGCTTCAGCCTTCGCCTTGGTTTTGTATAATTTCATATAGATGAATTCCTACTTAATTATATACATTTGAAAGTAACTTTTTTTTTTTTTAAGACGTGGCAAACAGACAGGAAGTCATCACCTGATGTTAAACGATCACCGCCGCCCATGAACATTTGCAACACTAGAAGGCATGCAGGTGCGTTTCCGACCTTTAAGAAAGAATAGGCTCTTCTCTTGAAGGTTCCCAGATTGTATCGGTTCGGATAGACCGCCGGCGGAAGAACTCTGTCCGTTTATCTTTTACGCTTTCAAGAAGAAACCACTAAACCAATTTGATGAAATTGGTACACAGATAGACTGTAGTCGGTGTAGCCCCGACTACCGCGAGCGCTTACATGGAAAGCGCTTGGGGGCTTTCCCACTGGGAACGAACTTCCCTAGCCTCCTACGAAGCACAGTGCTTATCAGGTCATATTCCTTTGTTCTACGAGAGTTCCCGCAACCTGACAAGCGCACTGGTGCCGGCCATCGAGTAGGTTTTATATAACCCGGCTCTCCTCCCCAGGAAGCCGGGTACCTTTTAGCACATTTCCTCCCTGTTAACATAAAAAGGTCTACCCTTTGTGCCACAGAAATCAAGTTAAGATATTCTACCCAGTTCGCTTGCGTGGACACTTCAATATATATTTATAACTTATTTACTTAAATAAAGTAAAGAAGTTATAAATACGCAACACGACGAATTTCTGAATTCATTTATTATATAAAAAAGAGCTTGCTTTAATAGGATTTCGACCAAGTAACATTAATACATCGCCTTGGGAGGTCGGCGGTCTTCATTAAGTATAAAAGCTTTTTAATATTTTTTCCAGAAATATTTAATACAAAAAAAAATCTAATAACAAAATTACATTAGTGAGTGGATTATATTAAAAAAACGTTACATGAAAATTGAAGTTACTGCTAATGATATTAATAAAATTTGGGTATCGAATATATAAACACAGCGAAATATCTGACATTCTCATTAAATTCTGATAATAAGCCACAATATAATTATGTAAGTGTTCTGCTATCAGATATTTTGAGAGCAGTTTAAAAGAAATCAATATTGAAACATTAGGGTGCTTTCAGACCCCTGTTTTATATGAAAAGCTACTAAGTTTGACAACGTTGTGCAGTACCTTTACTAACATTAAAGTAATATCAATATTATAGTAGTCATTATAGAGCTTGTTTTTAGCTTTTTAGGAATTATTATTAATGCAGTTGGGTTTTTAGTTTCATTTAATAATTCATTATTATGGATAGTTACTAGATGCCTTAATATAATAATGGATAATATTTATTCAGGACTGCACATGACTTGACTTATTGTGTTCATTTTATCAAAAATATTTACAGAAAAGCTTTTACAGCAATCCATATAAACTAACAATAAATCCCGTTAAAGCAATTGAACATTCGAATAAAAATATTTGAAGCGAAACTCAATAATTCAATAACTATTGATATCGAAAAACATTTTGTTTTCAAAACATTTCAAAACAAAAAGTCAACGATAGATTAGAACGATATTTCTATTTAGTTAATTGAAATATTTCAGTACATACTCTACAAAAAATCGTAAACAGAAATGTATACGTTTTAAAGAATTAAATATAATTGAAATATAGTTAAGCGCTTGTTCCTGTAAAAGTGAAACCATAAACTCATATAAAATGCTAAACAATAAAAATATATTTTATCGGCGTCGCGACGTGACGGCCCCATGACCCACTGTTGGGATAATTTCTATCACAGGCAAATTTCCACCAGTTGCAAGAGGCCGGCTAGGTAGGCATCACCGCAAAGAAGTAGTGTCTTTAGCGTTATTGTGCTTCGGTTTGAAAGGAACTGTAGGCTAGTGAAATTACTGGCCAAAAGTGATTTATGAATCAATATCTCGAGGTGGGCAACGCTACAACGTCGTCAAAAGATATATATATGTATATATGTAATTTTATAAGGTACAAACACTACGTAACTATCAGAAACTTATATTATAATGAAGTTTTAATAATTTGACAGATTTGAAGCCACAAGTTACAATTGAAGGTGGAGTTTAATCAATTTTAGGCGCTCGCCCGTGAAATTGTTCACTATTCCAGCTTTCATTTGTGTTAATACAATCACGTGGATCGCTTTCCCAACTCAAATATTCGTTCGTCTACTAATTTTAATGTGCACTCGCTAACGGAACGTTTAGAGTAATCATAGTTATAGTAAAGAGGTTAGTAAAAATATCCATACATTTTTTTATTTTATGACGATTGGCAAATTAGCATTAACGATTTAGAAGACATTTTCTTCCTCGCATGTGGATCCAACTTCCGCTGACAGTCGTTTCGAACTGATACGACCTGGAAACCTTCAAGAAAAGAGCATACTCCTTCCTTAAAGGTCGGCAACGCACCTGCATACCCTCCGGTGTTGCGGATGTTCATGGGCGGCGGTGATCACTTAACATCAGGTGAGGCTCCTGCCCGTTTGCCTCCTCTTACACAAAAAAAGCATGCACTACGCCTGGTACCCAGTCTCCGCAACCTAAGATGGCGCGCAGTACTTGAAGTATTACGTGTGTGTTGCCAGACCGAGTTATAGGAGGGAGAGGATGATAAAGAAAAAAGGAAGGCAACAGAGGGGGTGAGAGATTGGGCCTCCGACGCCCACTCATCACCGAGTTATCTACAAGGTCGAATCAGAAATAATCATGATTCAACAGAGAACCTCAAGTGAAGTGAAGTAAACTCACTGGACAGGAGGCTCAACTGATGCTAAGCGATTGCCGCCGCCCCTGACCATCTGCTACACCAGAGGGCATGCAGGTGCCTTTAGTGTGTAACAGGCTGACTGAGCTTGAAGGCTCGACAGCTGGCGAGCAGTCACTTCATGAGTTTTTCACCAACCGCCTGGTTAGCTACAACTGCACGCAGGCGTGCCTTTTAAGCCTTAACGCCAGCATCCACATGTCTTAGAATTTCATCCACGACATGCAGGTTTCGTCACGATGTTTTCCTTCACCAATAAGCAAAGAGAGGTGCTTGCCCGGATTCGTGACATTCATATTAGCAATACTAATAACAGCCCAAGGGGGTCAGGATCAAACCCGCGACTCCAATCGTAACAGAGCGGAGTCTACCGTCGAGTAATTGAGGCTTCGAGCTTTGTCTACGTTTTCGATTCACTTTACCATCTCTGCTTTAATGCATCGCATAAACTTGCCTAAAATTATTGAAAATTTATAAAATAAATTAGTAAAAAAATCTTAATAATTTAATAGGTATTTCATGTCGTCTATCAATGTTCGGAAGTATTCCTCTAACGAATTCCTGAAAAGTTACAAGTTGTAGTGAAAGTGGGGCGCGAAGGGGGATGATCTTAATTATATTAGTAAGAAACCGATGAAGTTCGGGCACGCGACTCGAGAACTTCTCAGAGTATTATTTTCCTTGGTTTAGATTAATTAAAGGGTCTTCGGAGTAAGTTTTTGGTAAGTAATTGCTGTTTACTACGAAATTCTGCTTGTTTGTTTTCTTTTATAAATTTATAATGTGAAGCAAAGGCGTAGTAAGTGAAATATAAACTAGGTATATGTTTAACTTAATATCTTTTGATATTGATATTGTTGAGATATTTCTCATGTGTAAAAAGGCCGACTCATTAAAAGCCTCAACGTTAAAAAGGCCAATTCCGATAGGGCACCTAAGAATTTTCTTTAGAAAATGAAAACTTGAATAGTAAATAGTATGTAAAAATCGGGAATAAACCTATTTACTTTATAGCATCATTATCTTCTTCTTTTCTTTAAATATAAAACTCGCACACTTAAGTTGGACGACTTTCTAGAAGGTTTCTGGCATGAAGCGTGTCGTTTAAAATTAACGTGAAATAATATCCTACTGAAGCGTCGTCGTCGGAAATATTTCTTTGACATAATACTTATGAACGTGTGATTTAAAGGACAAAGGAAGTACTCAAAGATTTAAAGTAACAAAGAAATACTTAACTGTATGTTGGCGCATGACGAAGTATAGAACCTATTTAATACGTTGGGTTAGAAAGACAATATTTGAAAATATGTCATTCTAACGGAGCGTCACATTGAAAAAAAGATAAAACCCCCTGAGTTTGTTTCGCCGGTTCTTCTCAGGTAGAGGTTTAATTTTGGAGCCGGTGGTAGAATCTGACTTTCAACAAATAAGTGTAATGCTTTTTATGTTGAATAAAAATATTTGATTTGATTTGATTGATGGTTACTTCAATATTTCACGATACAGAAAACTTTTGTCAACCCTATATCATAGGACGAATCGTGGAAATCCGACGTAATAGTTACAGTGCTGTGCAATTTATTGTGTTATCTAGTAAATGAATTAAAAGCATTGTCAGTTAATTCACAATAAGTTAATTAGGTAGCCATGGTTGCGAAAACTGGCCTAGGGTCAAGATTTTCTTTGAAATTTTCTGGTGATAGACCTTTTATTGCAAGACTTCGAAGGACTGTAGCTAGTGACATTGTAGCTAGTGAAAGATGAAATAAAAATTTCAATAAAAAAAAAATTTAACTCTTGTAACAAGGACCATTAGTTTTGTAGCGTTAATATTGAAAGGGACTGAAGCTCTGTACTCGAATGATGGAAGTGGTTTTAATACCTCCTCGAATTCAATAAGATTCCCGCCGTTGAGGATGCTGATTAGGAGAGACATGGGTAAGAAATCGGTTTACCTGCCAAGCTGGTGTTTTATAAGTGAAAGGGATGATAACGAAAATTATTTCGTTTTATGTTTACATTTTATACATACTACAAATATTGTTTACCTATGTGAAAGTTTGTGAGGATGTATGTTTGTTCACGCAAAAACTGCTGAACAGATTTGTATGAAATTTGTTTTTGAAGTGAAACTTCCTTAGAATCGTCGTGATTTAAAATCGTGCAACGAAAAAAACGACATGTAAGAGACACAAATATAAAAATGTGTAGGAAGAATAATACAGAAATATACATACTATGCTTAAGTGAGCCAGAGTAAGTTTCACTTCTATCGTGTGTGAATCGCACACACACCTTTTTTATCTAACATATATGATACTTTTTATCCCAAAAAATATTGGGTTCTCATACATCAAAAAACTATACAATGCGAGCGGAACTGCGGGCATAGCTAGTGAACTATAACATTATACTAATCGCTCTACGTGGGACTTGTCAGATTAAATCTAGCACTATACGTAATTTATTGAATACTAGACTCGCTTACGGCAGCCATATTAATCAGTTCTATAACGATATGACAGGGATTGCATTTGAGAATTTCAATATACATAACATACATGAAGTGTCTTTATGTGAATAGTGATTGCATTGAATAGACCAATGATGTAATGACCTTTTTTCCTACCTTCATAAAAAGTTACTACCACTTACCACTGGTGGTAGGTCTTTTGTTGCAAGAGGCCGGCTAGGTAGGTACCACCGCAGTGTCAAATATTCTGCCGCCAAATAGTAGTGCTTAGGCATTACTGTGTTCCGGTTTGAAGGGCACTGTACGCTAGTGAAATTACTGGGCAGACGAGATTTAAGAACCAATATCTCGGGGTTGGCAACGCGTGAGTGGCACCTATTAATGGTGCTGCAAGCGCTCATAGGCTTATTCAACCACTTACCATCAGGTGGGCCGTATGCTTGTTTGCCAATTTTTAACATAAAAAAAAAAAAAAAAAGTTCGCTTTTAGTCCCTAGTCCCTACTAGGCAGAAAAGTCCCGGCTCTCTCCAGGCAAGATGACACTAATTAACTTACTTAACCTCTCGGTAACCTAGCTACCGTATGTTTATTCCTCGTACTAGCGACTAAAAGCGAACTTTTCTTCATAGGAAAAGTATCGGTAGAAAAGTAGAACGTTGTCAACCGTGATCGCCCCGATTTTCACGATAACCTGCGTGTGAGAATGTCCTATTTTTCCTCCTAGGTGCGTAATGTACTATTTTATATCAAACATTTCTGTTACAAATAATCTTACGTCAGTCCGTAAGAGGGAAGCAGTTACTGTGGCCTATAGAAAGTTGCCAAATTAGTAGCAAAATCAGAAAGATAATAGAGTAGACGGAAGAAAGAAGACGAAGAAATAGTCTCATCATCAGCGGCATTTGTATAAGTATTTATTTGTTCGACAATAACTGCCCAACCATTCTTTTAAAATGGACTGGCTCGACCAGAAAAGTACTATCTTCTCACAGGAAATCAGCGTAAAGTAACAGTCAGTAGGTAATGTTGCGTTTTGTGCTATGAGTGAGAGCTCTGGGCGCCTAATCTCCCACCATCTCAGTCCCCTTCGTTTTTGCCTTTCTCATCCCTTCCCTCCTGTCTCTTGGGTTGGCAACACACATGTGAACGATTTGTGAACCCTTAAAATATTTAAGTGTCGCAATCGTTCATAGATTGCGGTGTCTGCTTGTGCATCATGTGGACCGTATGCTTGTTTGCCAACCTTCATGGAAAAAAAGAAGTTTGTTCAGTATATTACATTCAAACAACTAAAGTTCGATTGGTGATTTTATTAAAAACATACAAATATAATAATATAATTCTATAATCAGATATCACATATAGCATAGCCACTGTTTACCTTAATCAAAATCAATTTAACTTTATCATTTTGAACAAACTTCTTTCTTGTTTGACTGACACGACATGCATTTTCTACCGATGTCAAATTCAGAACTTCCGGTAGCAAGTTGCTATCACTTGTATATTTGCGCTCAGTCGGAACTGGCAATTCGATGGCCACATGCTGTTATTATTTACATTTCTATTTGTATTCACCGAAATAACACATTAACGTCATAACTCTCACACGTAACACAAAGTAAGACACACGGCCGTATAAATTAAACAACGCGACGCCTCTTTGTAACTCCATGTCAACGATGTTTGCCAAATTGCCTTGCAAATTCGCAATAGCATTCAAACTGTTGAAATTTATACCGCAATACCATTGTTATTAGGTTTATTGTGGTGTGATGGTAATTGTATGCATTTCACGGTGCGTATGCAAGGCGCGAATTGCTAACATTCACGTTGACTTGTGGGGCTCGTTTACTTGAAACGATTTCATTGTTATGTTTATAACATAATTGACGACCGTTTTGGCGTGCTGGTAGCGAGCCAAGGTCGTGGATTTGATTCCCGCTCGGAGTGATGTTTGTTATAAATATCTATTTCGGCTTGGGCGTTTATACTCCCTACCGCGGCATGGAGATCACGTAAAGCTGTTGGTCACGGTTGGTATCACAACATATGATGATAATCGTAACTGAGTTTCTGGTTCGCCCTTAAGGTTGTAGAGGTCAGATGCAATCGCTCTGTGTAAAAACTAGTAGTCATATTTGGATAAGAGTAATGAGTAGATCCTGGGCAAAATATCGGAGCTTGGTAGGATAAATTTGTGATATAATTATTTTATTATATAGACGTGAGAAGATCTGTTATTAAACAAGTTTTAAACAATCCAAGGAAGTTGGAAGGAATTTTAATGAGTAATTAACTAAATTCAGAGTTTGAGGTAATTATTTGACTAAGATGAGTGTCGAGCCATCAATTCAAATAAGATGTAATATTGTTAATAGGTTTTTAGTTTATATTAATAGAATTCTCCGCTCTGTTAACGCGAGATTGACGAGTCCGATCCTGACCCCCTTGGGCTATTGTCGTACCCACTCCTAGCGCATGCTTCGAGCTTATTTGGAGGGGCAGTAGAAATATTAGTAGTGACTTAAAAAAGCATTGCAAATACTCGTTTAGACAAAAATAAACATTGAAGACAACTTGAGATCAACAAAACATTTACAACTTTTATTTTATGCCTACTTTTAAGAGGAATGTATTTCTAATGTCTTCTATACTATATAGAAATGGGAGACGGAGGTCGAGTAAAACTGTCGTCATCACTGTAATCTTCCATTACTATTTATTCCATTTTTACTTAATAATGGCAAAACTAAGAATAACAATAAAATTGACATACTATAATTAATATTTTAGACTTACGATCACTTTGACTTCTCTACGAAATTGAAATTTTTTTATATTTTCGATAGCATTTTTCTCGAGGAAGGCTAAAGTCTATATAACATACGATATGATCGATCGATACAGGTAATCGTTGTGTAAAAACTAACTCGGCATATCCGGATAAGATTTTTTTATTTTTTTTTCGGAGTGTCCATTGCTGTTGGCCCTAGTAGCCTTGACAGCGTCACCGGTGGGGGGGCTGGGTCTGGAGACCTCGGCCGGTAAAAGATGGACTGCCACGCGGGGCACAAGTTGAATCCGTCCCAAGGGCCCCTCCTGCGAGGTCGAGCCTAGACTTGGGACGTCATCGGGAGGGAGGAGCGCTCCGGAGCCCAGTCTAGCGACCGTACGCGGCGTGGTGCTCACCGTCCGGGGTGAGCGGTCGAGTTGGCGTTGTGTCGGGCTGTGCGAAACAAGGGTCCTCGTCTCCGCCGGCGGAGACGCTGCAGCATGTGTGTCTGATGTCGTGTTCTGTTCGTGTATGGGGCGTTAGCTGTTGTGATGCTATCGTCTGGGTCTTGCAGGACGTGTTTGGGACGCCTGAGTCGTGTCGGTAAGTCACCTCTACGTGTGTAAGTGGCGGCCTGTCTGACGAGGGGGTTCGGGTGGGATAGGGCTTTCTCGAAAAAGCTCTTGGAGAGCTTTTTCATGCATTTCGCTATCGAATCGAGATCGAAGTCTCTGTGGAGATCTACGTTGCGCACGTACCATGGACAGCCCGTGGCCATGCGCAGAAACCTATTCTGGATGACTTGGAATTTCGCTAATTGCGAAGAACTGACATGGGCCGGATAAGAGTATAAGACCTGGCTAAATACCGTGCATAATGCTAGAAAGAAAAAGGGTCATGAACATGTCGCCAATCACGGGACTCGAAAGCATGATGCCTCGAAACCATGTGCCTATGGCAGATTCACTACACACGCCACAAAGATAGTTTAGGGAACATAATTATAACATCATTATACTTTCAATATGACCATTAACAAAATTGTCATAAGGGTATTAATATTAAGGCCTAATGGCGATTCAGGAACTAAATTAATATTTGATAATTCAGTTGTGATTTAATTATCTAGCTGTTCATATTGCAAAATTGAACTCACAATGGCAGGAAGATAGATATATAGAAAATCTATCTATCTACCATTTACCATAGACAGAATAGTATAACGCACCCAGAGAGAAAAGTAGAACATTGGCACCCGCAGATTAGTGCCAACCAAGCCCAAGGGAAGAATAAAATCGCGATTATGACAATCGACATAATCGTGGGTGGAAATAACATACTTTGCTCTGTGCGTATACGAATTTTTTCCTACGATGAAAAATTCGCTTTTTGTCCCTGGTAGTACGAAGGATTACTTGGTTACAGGGAGGTAAAGTGAGCTAATTAACGTCATCTTGTCGGGAGAGAATCGAGCACTTTTTTGCCTCGTACCAGGGGCTAAAAGCGAACTTTTACAAGATAGAAAAAGGCTTTTATTGACTGACCATAAGTATCTTAACTTAAATTTTATAACAAAAAGGATGTGTAAACTAAGTATAATAAGAAGTGTATCAAATTTTCAGTAACTAGTTTTTTGTCAAGTGGTCCTTCACATAAGCTTCCCCTAGCTATGAAAGAAGGGAAAAATGGTGCATTATTTTTTCATCACAGTTGGCCAACAAGCTTGCGGTCCAGCTAATGGAAAGCATTCGCTACAAACTTATGAACGCTTGCGATACTTGAGGTATAATAGGCGGTGCCGACCCTAGGGATAAGAGAGAGATAAGAAGAAGAAAACGGAGCAGAGGAGGTGGGAAATTGGGCCTCCGTTCTCACTCATCGCACGAAACGCAACAGTACTCTGTTTGAGAAGAGCATGGTCCTACTATTACTAAGACTGGTATAATTTGCTTAAGCAAAACATTAAAAATATAACTAAAACTTCTTCAATAATTTATACCAATATTCCTGTTATTAGAACGACGGGAAACTCAGACTGAAGCATAATAAATAATGAACTTGTAATATCCTGACAAACTAGCCTCGTGTCCCGCCCCACCCGGTATGAATTATAACTGAGCGAACTGTAAAACAGTTCATGACTCAAATCCCTACTTCCATGTAGTTAAAGATTAACGCCAGAGCTTCATAGTTACAGACAATTTTAAAGTTAACTAGCTGATCCCAGCGGCTTTTCCCGCCTGAATAGCTATTTTAATACGATACTTTAAACCCCTATTTCCCCCCTCTCAGGAGTGGAATTTTAGAAAATGCTAAAATACGTGTTTTTTTATCTTATCAATAAAGCCTATTACTCGTTAGAAGAATATTTTTCTGATAAAAATGCTTGGGACTCTTAATATTGCTGGATCTCATTCAAGAACCAAATTTTATATTAAAAATACAATTGTAAAAACATATATTTGAAAAGAGTAACTGTCGAGTTTCTTGTCGGTTCTTCTCGATAGAATCTACCTTCCGAACCGTCGGTAGCGCTTGACTATTCAAAAGTACTTTTTAAAAGTCTACTTGAATAAAAATAATTTTGATTTTGATTTTGATTTTTAATTGTACGCCAAAATACAAAGTTTTATGCTTCTTGTTTCAAAAATTACGGATTTCCATACAAACTTTCAACCGCTTTATTATACCCTTAAGGGTTGGAATTAATTCTTAGTGCGTTCACGTTCTAAAAACAACACCTGTAAAAAAATCTGGTTACTAAACCCATAAGGTTAGGTTATTTTGTATAGATATAGCTGAAAATACATATATTCTGTGACTTTCGAATGAGATTTGATACCATTAGTCAACTTGTTATTGTGTTTCTGTAATAACGTAATACTGTAATACTATTATCTCAGCCAAAATACGGCCCTTAGGACAAATAACGGGAAAAATATGTTGAAATGTTTTCGTTAGATGCCGGCACGAGGAAAATATATATTGCAAATAACAGATAAACGATTTATTATCTTATTACTAGTTTTTACTATTTGTACTAGCGTCTGCCCGCGACTTCGTCCGCGGTGAACTTAGAATTGGCTAAACATTGCGACATCAGTAAAAATATTTTTGACGACGTTCTGGCGCAGCGGTAGCGAACCTGCCTGCGCAGGTCGCGGGTTCCGGTCTGGGTGTGTTTGTTCTTGCATTGTCTATATTTCCGAACCCCCAACACCGGATATAACTATCCTAATGAGGGCCGTTGAGTGTTTTGAATTTTTATTCCGGGATAAAAAGTTTTCTTCCAAATCCGATCAGCCGTTTTTGCGTGATTGAGTAACAAACATCCAAACATACAAACTTTCACATTTATTATATTAGTAGGATAATATCATTTTTCGTTCGTATAAATGTTGTTTGCTTGGTAGGCGGAAAGTCGAAGTTAGAAAGTTTTATACGACATTGGTCAAACGAAGTTTAGATTCGGGTCGTCACGCATGTTTGTACATGTTTCGGACCCCTGCCTGATTTACCTTTATTTTATTCAAGAAGCTATTTAAGAGCAAAAACTATAAAGACGTAAGGGATTTTTAGGGGCAATCTGGCAGGAGGCTCGCCTATTTATAATTATCAAGTTGTAGTAGAATAAACAGAGTGGTTGTGCGAGGAAGGAAATGTCTTCTTAATCGCGCTGTTGTGGATTTCCAGACATCGAGATGGTATGGATGGAATTTAGAGATTTGTCGCGATGTCCGATGGTGAAATTCCACCGGCAGGATCAGTCCAAATAATTCCTCAGAACATTCCCGTCATCTTTTTATAATGAGTGGCATCAGCATTCGCTGATGTCAAAGTCGGTTACTGCATGGTTATGACGTATTCGGGTCCTCCAAAGAAAACTTCAGTATGTGGATAGACTTTGTTCATTTCAACGGCCAGCGTAACGACGGCCTAGATAGGTCCGTACTGTATGACGTCTCGAAAACGAATTAATTGAAAACGACAAAGCAGCCAACCATTTCAGGAACCAACACAGTATGTAGTCGAAATTTCTTAAAAAGGCATGTACGTTGTTCGCATAGAAGAATATACAGACTTACAATATTAAAACTCACAATATAGTTTTCTTATAAATGTTTTCAACACTAGAAGTATCACAAGCACGTTGATGACCTTAGCGAAGGAGGGAGAAGATATGGTACAACATGATGATGATGAGAATTATCATAAGGCTAGAGATTGGGTGCTCGCACTCATAGAAAGAATGGCAATCAAAATGGCAGCAATACCGCTGCAACTTCACGTCGTTATTTTGTGTGAGGGTAGTACTTTACCTGTCAGGATCTATTATAAACTAGCTTCTTCCAGTGGCTTCGCCCGCTTGAATAACGATTTTAATACAAAATATGAACAAATTTACAAACTTTGAATGTTATATTTATTAATATCGAAACAAGAAAATAAGTTTCTAGCTTCTAGGTCTAAAAATGACGATACTTCCCTACAATTTTCATCCCCCATTTTCAATCCTTTTTTGCGTTAAAATATAGCCTGTCTTTTCTCAAGCTCAAGACTATCTGTGTACCTAATTTCATTGAAATCGAATCAGTAATTTTGACGTGAACACGTGACAGACAGATAGTGACACAGAGTTGCTTTCGCATTTATAATATTAGTAAGAATAAGAAGATTATAATATAATACATATTATAATCTTCTTTTTACGAAACTCTAGAAATATTTATTCGAAGCTATTGATTTCATGCCGTGTGTATTTTAATAAATTTACCAATAGAACATTCAGTAAAGGGATATTAAAACGAATTTTTGAAATTCTTGCAGGAAATAGAAGGATTTCAATTTAAAGCTAAACGGTAATGAAAATGGTACAAATCGACATAGTGCTGCACTTCATTGCTGGTGCAATTGTGTTGCGAGCTCGGATGGGAATAGCCATATATTTTTAGTTTACTTTAGTTTCAAGAGACAACACACACGTCTCTGGACTTATTCGTTGACGGACGATAGATTTATTAAAATTTTTCTTAACTAAATTTTTGCAAAGGAGATTTGAGAACCAATATCTTGAGTGTGGCAACGCCGGAGTAAATAACGCTGGAGTAAAATAAATGCATCAGGGGGTCGTATACCTGCTTATGCTTATTGCTTGCCAACTAAGTGGCATAAAAAAAATTACCGAAGGACGAAACAAGCGTATGGCACGCTTGATAGAATTTTTATCGTGGTTTATATTCACTAGTGTTGAGATCAGGCGTAGAAGGAAAGGAAAACTGGAAAAAAAAGGTAACAGAAGGTGTGTAGGGTTTCATGCCTTCATTGTTACTACTCATCGAACAAAATATATATGAATACTGTCACTTCACGACATCCTGTAGTATTATTTCCTAGGTGTAGCCGCCTCATTTGTGCAATATAGGTTGTAACGACTAGCAATACTATGGAACGCTATTTCGCTTAAGTTTATAAATAGCTAAAACCAGCTCAAATACGACTTGTGCAGCATTGATGACTTATTTATTACTAAATATCAGTTTCAATGGCTCACATTTGGTTCTGAGAGAAATATAAAGGAATCTGGATGACATTTTGACGACGTTGTGGCGCAGCGGTAGCGAACCTGCCTTAAGCGCCACAGGTCGCTGGGAGCAGATGTTTGTATTGACCATACAGGCATGTTTTCCGGACAAGGTGTGTTTGTCCTTGTCCATGTGTATGTTTCCAGACCCTCAACACAGAATATAAGTATCCTAATGGGGTCTGTTGAGTGTGTTGCGTTTATTTATTATTTATTTATTTATTTTATTGAGATCCTTGCATGTTCAATATAACTGAATGCAGTCAAGTAAACTATTGGTATAAAAATCATCCGCAACAGTGAGCTGCGTTTGATTACAGTGGAGTGTGTATAGTCCCTAAAACGCTCGACATCTGGGAGCTAGCGAAGACAAACAGATATTTAAGGCAAACAATTCTTGTTACGAAGAACAAAATAAAGGCCCGATGTCCAACGCATTTCCGCTCAGCTAAATACTATTCGTATGTTAAGAGCAGTTTTATTTGCCTATGAAAATAGTAGAAAAGTTTTACATATTGTGGAAAAACTAATGAAAACCTATTATTACTAATTGCTTCATTATACATATGTTTTATAGCAGCTCATAACTGAGTTTATATAATCATATTTTTTGTTTCAACCACTACTTACGGGCATTTTTCTCTTGAAATAATCCATAAAAAATATTAAAAAAAGTATTATATTTTAATAAATTGCTTCGAAAACAATAATTAGGCGGGTGGTACAACTTGTAGGTAAAAATTCAAACCTACCCAGACAGCTGGATACGACGGGGCAGCGTAGGAGGTGGTGGCACCAAGCTACGCTGCCCTGGTGGGTGGCCTGCGGACGAATGTCGCTGGGGCGACAGGAGTCCGCATTGCACAGGCCCCCACCGCGAGGATGAGAGCGAGCCTATGGGTTTCTGCTCGCTCTCATGCCCAACAGGGCGAGGAGGGTCTGCGTCCATCTTGACGCAGACAAACGCTGCGATGGCCAGACGGGGTCAAGTGCCCTGCACGAATGCCCCCGGCCGTCGCCTGGCGTAGAGATGAAACCTGGTGGAGTTTTAGTGAGTAGGAGTCTCACATAACCCCGGCAGCCCCAGCTCCCGGGGTATCCATGAGGATTTCTCCACCTAAAAAAAAAAAAAAAAAACCCAGACAGCTGGACAGCTACGATGATACCGTCTTAAATATCACTACGATATTTTCTTAAAACACTTGAAATACTGAAAATTAATCAAACAAACGTTGATGTTGTGGTGCAGCGGTAGCGAACCTCCCTTATGCGCTACAGGTCGCGGATTTGATTCCCGCTCGGAACAGATATTCTGTACTGACCATACACGTATGTGTTCCGGTCTGGATGTATTTAGCGTTGTCATAATGTATGTTTCCGGCCTCCGACACAGGATATCACTATTCTAATGTATGTAGAGCTTATTTATTTATTTAAAAAATTAAGAAATACTTTAACTTTCTTGAAGAGAGATGTATCAACTTTCAAACTCCAAGCGATAGTCAATACAAATCTATCAAAAAAATGAACCAAAAATTTATTTATTTATTTTATTATCAAGGGAAACAAACAGTGTACTATTTCTTAATAGCTAACTTACAATAATAAAGAACTAACCAATAAAGTTCCACTAATTAATAACACAAATATAAAACAAAAAACAAAAGCTAAACACCAACAAATTCACATACGCTTAAAATATAGAAAATTAAAAGTAAAATAACTAAATACAAATTTAAGTAACTGAGCAAAATAAAATTCAATTTCAAAATCAGCAACTTTTCTCCAAGATAGTTTTTTGAATTTGATAAGACTATGGTTAAATATATCAGAAATCCACCGTATCACAATATTCTATTAAAATTTTCCATGACAAAGTATCTCGAACAATCATGTAGGAAATATTAACATTGTCCCGGGATTTTGTCTGGGGAATAATTGATGCGTCCAACAAAGAAACGGTCGGTCGGCTTTTGTTAGATTTTTCTGGAAACCCTTCGTAATGCACTTTGAGACTTGGGATAATGCGGTAGATATTATTATTTTTGTTGACGTTCTATCGTTAATTTGATATTCTCTTATATATAAAATTCTCGTGTCACAATGTTCGTTCCCATACTCCTCCAAAACGGCTTGACCGATTCTTATGATTTTTTATGCATATTCAGTAAGTCTGAGAATCGGCTACTATCTATTTTTCAAATCCTCAGTGTAAGGGGTGTCCACCCCAAATTTTTATTTTTATTTATTGGATAAAATTTTTATTTTTATTTTTTTATTATGTGGCATTGAAAAATACATACGACCCTAAATTTTCACTTTTTATCACCAACCCCTGCTTTTTAATAGCCTTATTAGTCAATCGAAAAGTTTCACCGGGTAGAGGGCGCTGCTATCGGGCCCCAGATTTTTTTAGAGGCAGGACAACGTCTGCCAGGCCCGCTATTTTTTCTATAATAAATTAAACAAAAACGACGTTAAGTTCGGTTCCCGCTTGAAGAAGATGTTTAAATAAATAAACGCTACATACTCCACTCCGATTAAGATAGTTGGACTTGTGTTGGGGTCCGGCATCATACACAATGACAAGGACAAACACACCCAGACCGGAACAAACTCCTAGTATTGAACATACAGGCATATGTTCAAAAATACAAAACAGATACGCAAACATACAATATATAAAATACTAAAAAGTCATAGAATAATAATAATATAATAATAAATGCTGCACACTCAACGGCCCCCATTAGGATAGTGATATCCTGTGTCGGGGTCCGGAAACACATACAAGGACAAGGACAAATACACCCAGACCGGAAAATATGCTTGCATGGTCAATACAAACATATTATGCTCCAAGCGGGAATCGAACCCGCGACCTGTGGCGTTTAAGGCAGATTCGCTACCGCTGCGCCACAACGTCGTCAATAATAAACTAAATGCTAAAGGTAGGTTGTGATACGTGGGTTATGATTTCCTAATTAATGAACAATGACCTATGAGCGCTTGCAGCACCTCGAGATATTGGTTCTTAAATCTCCTCTGCCCAGTAATTTCACTAGCGTACAGTGCCCTTCAAACCAGAACACAGTAATGCCTACTATTTGGCGGCAGAATATTTGGCACTGCGGTGGTAACTACTTACCCGGCCTCTCACAACAAAAGACCTACCACCAGTGTGACTGATTACACTGGTGGAATAATCTCTGCTGTAACAGAGAGGTGGGAAAGGGGACTTTGGTTGAATTCGGGAGACGATACACAAGGTTATTTGGAAATAACGAAACGATTACTGTATGACTTGATTTATAAAACAGATAATAAACGAAACTATTATTGTACTAAGCACGGAGTTTAATTTATAAAACGTGCAATTTATTCTATTATTACAAGGGTGGTCGAGCGAGCTCTGACAGTGGGAGTTAAATGACAAAGGTGTCCAAAGTAGTAAGCCGAAGAGCAATTAATCTCGACGGCCCACATGCGCGCCGGCTAGGATACGTCAGAACACTTGATGAGTACTTCCAACAGCATGGATGTGCGAGCCGATACTAGTTTTAAAGATTTCGGTTTTATCGCGGTATTTTTAGTTTGTAACTTAACTTTATTTAAATAATTATTTTTTTGGAACGCTCTTTAACGCGGCTTACGGGTAGTGCGATTTAGTAGAAACCGTCACGTAACGAAATGCCTTATACGGTGTGTGTGCGTGTGTGTATCGAGCCTACTACAAGCATGAGCAAACGAGCAAGCGAGTGACGGGGTCCCCCGACCGCACGATTTTTTATTTGACAAACGCATTCTGACGATTATACTAATACACGGGAATAGAAAAAATTATACACAAAAATGAAGTTATAATTTTTTTTTTTGCACTGACCTCTTGTAGCACGTATGAAAGTAATATGAGGATTCATTTATTTTTCATATATACGTAATGCTATGTTCCAAAAATGTATAATGACATAAATACTTAAGATTATACTTTAAATATACCGTATCCGAATTACCAGATATCCAGGCCAGCTTCCTGTCCAAAGTGTCGCTGTCCACGTGACTGTCTCGCTGGTTCGAGTCTGTACGAGAAGCAACATTGGCACCGCAGCTTAGACCTTATCAAGCGGAACGCTTCAACGAAATATAAAAGCTCAACGATGCCTGTCCTGTCACTGCGATGGACATTATCGCTTAGAAGCCGCTTTTAAAAAATACTTGCAATTATTTAGTTTTTCTTTTATGAAAATTTTATAGCTTTATATAATTTTGAGTAAGACTACCCACTTCGCCATAACGGTCTCGTTGTGGGTAGCGATTTTGCCTTTAGCGTCGATGGTTGGAAGAAAGAAAGAAAGAAAACTTTATTTTGGACACGCAAAAACAAAATAATAAAAAAAATGAACTAATAATAAAATGTAAAACATTTAAAAGCATGGACAATATTATATAACAGAAAAAGTTTAAAGATAAAAAAAAGAAAAACAAATAAAAAATTAAAAAAATTAACCTATTGTAAACAACACAAAAAAGAATCAATAATTAAACTACGCATATATCAAATACAAACAGCAACATTCCGGTGTCCTAAAAAAGGTGTGCCATTCAGCATATTTTCGGTGACATGAATGCACCTAAAGCTGATTTTCAATGGCACCCTGCGGATTCGATTTCAGCTCCGAAAGATTTGCTCTTAAAAATATCAGTTTCGGTCTTGCCGTTTGTCCTTGTGTGCCTCCCTGCCTCGGAGAGCACATTGAGCTGTCGATCCCGTTTGTTATCACATAACATCTACTAATAAAAATGATAATAATCTTTAACTCTTGATAAGTAAATTCCTCTTATCCAATGAGTTCCTGGTTCGCCCTTAGGGTTGCTAAGGTCACATGGCAGTCACTCTGTGTAAAAACTAGTAACCTGTCAAATCCGGACAAGAGTAAGCAGATCCTGGGTAAATACACGTATAGTACCGGGAATAATGTTAGGAAGAAGAATAAGATAACATTTGGTAATATTTTGATTCTATTTACTGATTAGATCTTAAAAATGGCATGATTACATTCCCTTTAAAAATTACATTGAAAGATAGCTATGCCCGCGGCTCCAGTCGCGTTAATTTAGTTCTTTAATATTAGGAACAAACTTTCCGTGATAAAAAGTATCCTACATAGTAGCCTAGATAATAAGCCATATATGTGCCAATTTTTATCCGAATGCGTTTAGTAGATTTTGAGTGAAAGAGTAAAAAAACAAACCTGTCTTACACTTAGATCACCCTACATACCTCTCTTACATTTAGATCACTTGTCATTAAAATTGTAATAGGTTTTGATAAAGTAAATCGGTTTTAATGAGATAAAGACTAAATACTTTTCGAAAATATGCTTTATCATTGTCTTCTTAGTTTAAATGTTGTAGTTTTGTCTAAATTGTGTATGGAAGAAAATAGTCTAATATAAAGTTTATTAAAATTGAACTTTGTTAATTATGCATAAATTGAGCGAGCGAACATCGAGTTAACTAGCATAGAGATTTCCTATGAGTAGTGTGTACGCCAGACGAGTAGTCTTGTTGAGTCATGCAAATAAAACGTAGAACTCGAACGTAACATAAAGCCTTTATTACTTAACAAGCTATTTAGCAATAATATAGGTGTTGAATTTATCTAACACCGTTGTGGCGCATTGATAGCGAGTCCACCTTTAGCCTCAACGGTTGCAGGTTCGATTCCCGCTCGAGCAAATGTTCGTAGTGATATTACAAATATCTGTTTCGGTCTGGGAGTTAGCCCTTCTGGGTCTCCCCACCAAGCCTCGAAAAGCACATTATGCTGTTGGTATAAGTAAATTGCTCTTATCCAATGAATTACTGGTTCGCACTTAGAGTTGCGGAGGTCAGACGGCAATCGCTCTGTGTAAAAACTAGTAACCGGTCAAATCCGGATTAGAGTAATAAGCAGACACAAGAATGCAGGGAAGAAAAAGAAGTTATTGAATGTACCGTAAAGTTATTTCAAATACGGTAGAGGAATTGTATAATATCACAGGACATATTTTCAACAAAACGGACCCGAAAGCTCGTATGGAGTAACGAGAGGGAAGGAAAACACCGTAGTTAGGCATGTCGCCAGTCCAATATTCCAGATTTATGGACAATTTCATTAAAGGACTGTAGTTGAGGCTGACGCTTACACGGTTATGAAATATTTTCTTCATTAATTCTTATTTGATGAATTATATAGGTGCGAGTGGTTTAAATGATAATTATGTAAAATAAACGTAAAATAACACTATCATGTCTATCATTGTTCCATAAATAGACCTTTAATATAAAACTGGCTATACGCTGGCTGACCTCACCAAGGTGTGGTGGTAACCAGGCGGAAATAAATACCTTAGCACCGCTAAAAAATAAAAGGAATATATAAGCAAAAAATAAAATAAAATTGAACCAATTTTATATATATACATAAAATAATACAATAACTATGTTGTGGCGCAACGGTAGCGAAATCTACAAAAATGTTTGTATTAAGCATACAGATAGGTCTGGGTGTGTTTATCCTTGTCATTGTGTGTGTTTCCGGACGCCCGACACAGGGTATTACTATTCTAAAGCCGTTGAGTGTGTAACGTTTATTTGTTTATTTATTTTATAGAAATATTTATCCACGCTTTAGGTATTTTAAATTCTACCATAACGGTGTAAACGTCGGCCAGTGGGGCCATAGCGCGCAGGCGTCTTACATAATGCATGAAAATATATTTTTACTAGTACCTCCCGCTGCGAACGGACTGCAATCACTTAGTTAGCCCAACTGGGTTATAATTTCCAATCCTAGTTATACTTTCAACAAGAATTAAAGAGACAAATTGTGGTAACAGTTTTAGCTCTGACTGAGTCTTAAGCTTAAGCTAATGTTAAAATATGAAAAATAAAAACTTGAAAAGTATCAAGGGTCGCGGTAGGAACTAAGTTCGTTTCGCTATTCTACTAATGTTAAAAGGTTTCGTTATAGTACTCTATAAAAATTGTATACGCTATTTTTAAAGTTTTACACAAAACAACGAAAAATTAGCTACTATATGCAACTTTAAGAAATTGGTTAAATAAAGTTAAATTAGATAAAGTTTAACACTTTGATTATCATAGACATTGATACAAATAATACAATTACTTCATTTTACCTTATTACTACTAAGATTATTACACCATTTCATTAATTGTAATAGAATTATGACATGCTACCCCTACTCCGCTGGAGAAAGTACTCTTCAAATCAACCGTGGTATGGACAAGAAAAGATGGCGCGTAACCGAAAAATGTGACGATAATTTTTTTTCCAACGTCGATAAAGAAGTTTCATTTCAATTACAAAAAAAAAAATCAACAAAAAGTCGCTCTTCAAGTTCCTTCATTTCACCGCTAAACCATTGTGTTTCACCATCAAATTCATTTATAATCATATGTCATTTCAAATAACATTTTCCAATAACGATACGTTCATTTTATGCTGGCTTGGTCACCTATTTTTTAAAAGTTCGGAAACGTATTTACGCGCACCACTACATTTCTCAAACTTAGCAAAAAAAGCATAGCTTTGATTCCCTCTCACTCGCTTTCAATCACTCGTTAATACACAATCGTTTTCAGTTTGGGATAAACGATCAGGAATCCGTTAATTAATTTTCATTTTCATCAGTTCTGCAAATACTTAATTGGATGGGCATCTGATTGATTTCCGATTAGACTTCTCTTGTACATTCTTTTAGGTATAGCATTTTGTGTATAGTAGGTAGGTTAGGTTAGGTTTCGTTTGATGTTAAGAAGTGTCAGAGGCTAAAACTCAAACACTGTTCCTCAGACAAGCAAGGCTTGCCGTCTTAAAGGTATTTTTTTTAAATCTTGTGGTGCAGTGATAGCGATCCTGCCTTATGTGCCATAGGCCTGGGTGTGTTTGTCCTTGCCATTGTGTATAACTCCGAAACCCCAGCACAGAATATAACTATCATAATGGTGGCCGTCGAGTGTGTAGCGTTTATTTATTTATTATTATTTTTTTAATTTTCATTTAATTAGTAGTATTATTAGTATAAGTGCCGGCATTGGTTAGTTGATCATTAAATACTAATATCCTATGTCGGGGGTCTGGAAACATTCACAATGACAAGAATACACCCACACCTGAAAACATGCCAGTATTGTCAATACAAATATCTCATCCGAGCAGGAATCGAACCGACGACCTGTGTCGTATAAGACAGGTTCGCTGTTGCTGCACCATAAAAAAGTAATTACGTATATCACATGTATTTTTTGCTGTTTTAAGCAACTCATAAATATTTAGTGTCACATATTACATATTTTATAAGCATAACTCCATGCCCCTATAACATATCTAAAGACGAAAGATGTCTTTATGATTCGTTTGTTAAATTCCCTTATATTTTCTTTTTATCTTTTATAAGAAGTCATTTATCGTGACAGGCGACAGTCATAACGAGTAGGTGTCATTCTTCAAACTCGGATTGGATCTTCAGTCGTTCTTCATCCAACGCTGTGAGGTCACAGACTTCATTTTAATTTAAAGAATGCTTGAGACCGAGCTTTGTCTTGTTCATAATTTTATAAGAATTACGAAATAGCACTAGTGGTATCATAGGGCTTAGGACACCTTTGTGGCGTTGTGGGTAACGAGTCTGCCTTTAGTCTCGATGGTTGCGGGTTGTATTTCCGCTCGGGCAGGTGCTTGCATTGATCTTACTAATACCTGTTTCGGTCTGGACGTTTGTTCTTGTGGGTCCCCCACCGTGCCTCGGAGAGCACGTTAAGCTGTCGGTCCCGGTTGTTATCACATAACATCTGATATAAATCGTTAACTCTTGATAAGTAAATTGATCTTATCCGATGAGTTACTTGGACGAAACACAACTGTACATATACACATAGGTACTTCTAGTAGATATTCTTAAAAAAGCAAGTACTTTAATGACGTTACGGCGCAGCGGTAGCGATCCTGCATTAAACGCCACAGGTCGCGGGTGCGATTCAATAAATAGACCTTACGCTTTTATTGGAGGCGGTACCCAGGATTCACCACGAGGAAGCGACCAGCTTACCACCAAAAAAAGTGACTCATTAGGTTGAGCTGATCATCAACTCAACCTAGTAAATATTAGCAACGCTTTTTCAAGGCATTACTAATATTCCTATTGCCCCTCCAAATAAGCTCGTAGCATGCGCTAGGAGTGGGTACGACAATAGCCCAAGAGGTTCAGGATCGAACCCGCAACTCTATAACGAAGTCTATATTACGTTATTTTACATACGTAATTTTACATCGATGCACGATGGCAAGTTATAATGTAGTTCAACAAAAGCCATTTTGTTTAGAATGCAATTTAATGTTCCCCGCGACACTTTTACAGTGCAAGCATCAAACTTCCGAACAACAAGTTGAACTACGAGGTGATTTAACTCTGAGCTTTATTTCATTTAGACTCAGTTAAGGCTTACATTGATTGAGACCTCTCTCATTTTGAAATATTAATAGTTTCTTTAACACATTTATGAAGCTTTAACTTTTTTTTTTTTTTTTGTTAGAAGTTGGCAAACAAGCATACGGCCCATGATGGTAAGTGGCTGCCGCAGCCTATGAGCGCTTGCAGCACCATTAGTAGGTGCCACCCGCGCGTTGCCAACCTCGAGATATTAGTTCTTAAATCTCGTTCGCCCAGTAATTTCACTAGCATACAATGCCCTTCAAACCGGAACACAGTAGTGCCTAAGCACTACTATTTGGCAACAGAATATTGGACACTGCGGTGGTACCTACCTAGCCGGCCTCTTGCAACAAAGACCTACCACCAGTGTGACTGATTGCACTGGTGGAATAATCTCTGTTGTGACAGAGGTTATCCCAACAGCGGGCGATGGGGTCGTCACATCCCGACGCCTTAAATTTAATTATTTAATTATTTTTAACCGTCTGTATAACCAGAAATATCAGTATTCTTGAACCAGTTTTCATGATATTTTTATTTATTTATTTATATAAAGGTCACCAACAAACCACACATCAATAAAAGATTAAAGTAGTTAATCGATTGACATAAATGGTGTCTCAATTACAGGTGAGACTACATTAATACATTTTTATGTATATGGTCTGCTTTCGAGATGGTCCTATATAAATTATCTGTCTTTAAGTGCCTTTTCACACATGCCGGTTGCTGGGTAGCCGGCGCCGGGTATCCGGTAGCGAAGTGTATGGGCATGTATGGCAGCATTCACACCCACCGCCGTAATTTTGCTCGGAAAGCGGTCGCTGGGTGCATGCCGGATTTACCAGTGTGCGTCTGAGGTACTTGATTCAAAATTGGGTAGTGGGAAAACGAAATGAGTTACCGGACAGTCAGCGCCGGATACCCGGCAACCGGCACCTGTTAAAGGGCACTGATGCCTTATAATTTGAAGAAGATTACTTTTTAAACACTACAAATATTAAATGAATATAAATATTGTATGAAAAATTGTTAGCTTTTAGCTCGAGCGTTTTCGCTCGAGCCTAGTATTTGTACTAGCCATATAAATTGTTTCAATCCACGTTCTCGCCGGTATTTATTTAGAGTACTTTAGAACCTCAACTGATGATTTAACTTAATGGGAGCTACTAAGAGTAGACTTACAAATAAATCACTTTTGAATAAATAATTTCCAAACGTTCTTTAGCGTCGGAGTCTTCACTAATGAGAGTTATGAGTCTTAAGAAAGAAACTGACGCGCTGTTTACTTTTTCAATGAAAGAATATAATTGCGGACTGCGAATGGAAACATTTTAGTTGGAAGAGAAATATAGGAATATTGTTTTGACTCGACCGCCGCAGCCGTCGTGGAGACGCCTCGGTGGCCGCTTCTTTGTTTTACAAAATATTTAATTTATTTCGAATAGAGTCGTGCATAATAAACGTCTTTATTCTTGAGACTTTCACAAAAACTACTAATAATGACTATAGTATATAAGTACATACTAAAAGTTCTGTTTTTTTTTAATGTGAAATTTCTTATGGACGTTAAATGTATTTTATAAAACGAAAAAAGGTAACGAAAAAGATACTAGGTGTCTCTTCTAAATGAATATTTATTTGTCACTCTCTCTTTATTTCACTATAACACTATAGTTTAAGTATTATCAAGTTGATAAGTACGCAGCCACCCATCCATGTACTGAACGTATCTTAAGTTGCTGATAAGTTATTTAAACTGGTTTTTTCCTACTTTAATCAATAATTAAATTGTCGTATAATAGCTCTCTTTCGCTCTACTTACGATCTCCAAAGGGTATTTATTTCATTCTATTACAAACTAACAAGAATACAAAGCTACACTCGATTATTTTTAATTTTCTTAGCTATGTCTTTATATCATTATTCTGATATAAGGTCAATGTAAGTCGCAAAGCAGTAATCACCTAAAAAGGAAAGATATTTTTATTCCACAGATTCCTGCCTCTGTGACCAGCTTTTCCACCTTAATCTCTAATCATCACCCCCCCTTTTTATGTCATGACAGTTGGTAAGCAAGCATACGGTCCGCCTGATGGTACACAGTACCCGCAACCTGAGAACACTTGAAGTATCACATGAGCGTTGCCAACGCAATGGATACGAGAGAAGGGAATAGTAAGGAAAAAATTGAGGGGGCAGGGGATTGGGCCACCTGCGTTTTCACTTCTTATTATTCAGAAAGGTTTCAGAGTGTCGTATGTATTTCTTGTGTTTGTGACTAGAAAACGCCTGAAAAATGTATGTCAAGTAAATTTTTTCCTAGTTTGCTTATAACATAAGTAACACTAAAATGTAAATTGTAAATGTTAAATTAAATAAAATGAATATTAAATTATGAGAATCGTCATTTTAATGAACGCAAAGAGCATAAAACACTACAGTAAATAGTACCCCTTACTCATAAGTACGAACTCGTTACATTTTTCTATCCTTCTGTCCGTTTGTTCGGTTATAAAACTGCTAAGGCTTATATGAGCCTTTTTGTAAAGAGATACTTTATCAGCACAGGGTTTTATTATTATTAGAGATTAAAGCTGAAAGAAATTTACGACATATTTTATTAGATAACTCCTTGTCGATATTTTTCCGTTCTCATATTTACTGCGATATAAAATTTACTACTTGAGGAATATGATTTTGGTATATGCTTTTACGTAGAAATAATTCACAGGAATCGCGTAGACTTTGTATTACAATGTTTGGGGATAGAAATGATCAGTAGCGTAACGTTTTCTTCCTCGCACACTTTGTGGAACCAACTTCCGCCGGCGGTCTTTCCGAACTAAACCTAAGGAACCTTCCATAGAAGACCCTATTCTTTCCTTAAAGGTCGGCAACGCACCTGCATGCCCTCTGGTGTTGCAGATTTTATGGGCAGCGGTGATCGCTTAGCATCAGGCCTCCTGTCCATTTGCCACCTCTTACATAAAAAAAGAAAAATTAAATTTAAATTAATTTATTAAATTAATTATTCTTTAATATAAAGAAGCTCAACCAATGGCATAGCATTTAGTTGTATCGCAGCGCTAGCGAACCTGTGTTAAGCGCCCCAGGTCGCTAGCACCACTGTGATTTTGTAAGTGTCACTCACGCATTGCCAACCTCGAGATATTGGTACTTATATCTCTTTTACCCAGTAATTTCACTAGCTACACTATTAAGTATTAGTAAGTATTTCTTTACATCCACTACGTGAAACAAATGCGTAGTTTAAGAAATAAAAAATTTGGCACTGCGGTACACGAGGCGGAGCTGATAACGCATACAAGTCGCGTCCTCAAATATTTATGAAGCACTCAATAAAATCGGTTTTTGTTCAAGATGAGTGAAGAAGACTTTTATCATATTTTGTTGAAATGTAAATAATAATAATAATAAGCGCTGCATACTCAACCCCCCTATTATGATACTGATATCCTGTGTTGGGGATCCGGAAACACAAACAATGATAAGGACAAACACCCAGACCGGAGCATATAACATGGTCAATACAAGCATCTGTTCCGAACGTGAATCGAACCGGCGACCTCTGGTGCTTGAGGCAGGTTCGCTACCTCTGCGCTAAAAAGTGCCACAACGTCAAAGTAATACTGAAACTCATAACGTAGTAACATAATTAGATTTAAGTTAAATGTAAGATAATATAGTCAGAGAACGGGGGAGGGTGAGGTCAGGGGGGGAGGTCATTCTCGTGGAAAATATTGGAAAACGCGGTAAGTGGTTGCAATTAGCGGGGAATATAGCGAGATTCCAGTTTTACAATTAAAAGTTATCTCTGGTAAATTATGATCGCGAGCATATCTATCAATTTCAAACCAGGCATTTGCATTTTTTTATGTTAGGAATCTTCATTGTGGTTGTGTTTTTAGCCGGTTTTAAAAAGGAGGTTAGGAATTTGTTTGTATTTTTTCCGATGTATGTTACAAAATAAACAGAGTCTTGTATAAATTTTGTGATGATAGCTTAATCTATAATATAGTATATGTTCTTATGTTTGGGCCTTAATGGGACTTTAAATTAAAGCCAATGGGCTGTATTAAACATATAATATTTAAAAGTTGTTATTTATTACACAACAAGAAAAAAAGAAGTACAAAATATTATTTAACGAAACACAACATGTACAATTGTCTTATCGCTTAGCAACGCTTTCCAGACAACCTTTGGCTAGGAAATTGGTAAAAAAAATATGTAAAAACGTAGTAGAACTCACAAAAGACGTAAAGTAACAGAGTACTGTTGCGTTTTGTGCGATGAGTGAGAGCACTGGAGGCCCACTCTCCCACCCCCTGCTCCCGTCCTTTTTGCTTACATGTGATACTTCAAGTATCGCAAGCGTTCATAGATTGCCGTGTCTGCTTACTATTAGGACCGTATAGTTGTGGCTCTACTACTAAAAACTTTTATCTAAACCGTTCGATTATATAAGTTAAATTTCAATATAAAACTTGTAAGGATTTCGTTCTTTAGTACTGACGCCACAAAATTTTTACGCAAGACCATAATTGCAAGTTATAAAAAACTGTATTGCGTCGTAGAGCTGAAAACTCGCCATCAAGATACTCTTGGATGAAAATAAAAATATACGCGAATCGTGTACAAGAATAATGATGAAGGCAATATTTTGACTGAGAACAAAATGAACGCTTTTAATAACAGTTTTTCTTATATATGAAAATAAATAAAGGTCTATATTACGATTTTCACCAAATCCATATGAAAGTATATACAATACTTACATAAAAAAAACAATTTTTAAATTTTTCTCTTTGTCTGTTTGTTTGTTCCGGCTAATCTCTAAAACGGCTGCGCTGTTTTAATCAGGATTTTACTGGCAGATAGCTAATGTTATAAAGAGTAACTTGGATTTTTGTTTTGCCTTCCCTCTATTCCTCGGGTTGGCAACGCAGATGTGATACTGCAAGTATTGTGCACGGTCATAGATTGAGGTGACTTCGGGCCGTCTGTGTGGTTATTTGCCAGTCGTCATAAAATAAAATAAAAGTTACACTATAACTATAAGTTTTTAAGGGTCTTTGAAGGGGCATATTGTATTGTATTCAGACAACAAATTCCCACTCCTCTTTTTGTATTCTCTTCTGCCTTGGCCATCTCTCCTACTCCCTATCTGGTCACAGTTTGTTTGATAAGAACATTAGTTCGAGCAAGGAAAAATTAATTTCCAAATTCAATATCAAACATGCACTCATCTATGCTTTAACAGATTTGTGTGTACTCAATAAATGGAGAAACGCTCAATTTTACAGCTGTTTGCATTCACTTAGCCATACAAATCGACCTTCATTTACTACATAGGATTACAGCCTCTATTCCTACTAAGTCAAGGGTTGATATTGTGTGCGCTTGTATTGCCTATGTTTGCCTACTTTGGTAAACATAACATTTTTTACGCGTGAAACGTGACCCAACATAACCAATATTTAGTTAATTTTTAAAATAATTGCTCTTAATTTTTGTAAATTCTTATATTTAATGTATTTTACAAACCACTCGCTTCTACTTATACACAACACAATTTATTATTATGATGAGTTAGGCGGCCTATACACTTATAATATTTTAACATAGTAATTAAATTCAATAATTAATAGTAGTAAAAGAAAAAAAAAGTTTTTTCTGCACTTAAAATGTTTTTATTATTACGAGTATATAAGTATAATTTAATCACCTTCCAATTATATATAATTCGGCCCAACAACCCCGTGGAAGTACTACCCGCTAACAGAAAATGGTCGTAAAGTAACAATATGCAATAGTAAAAAAAAAATAAACGGACGTGGAAAGTGAAAAAAGAAAATACTTTTTTTTTTCTGCACTTAATTTGACTTTTTTTATTATTACGAGTATATAGGTATAATTTAATCACCTTCCAATTGTATATAATTCGGCCCAACAGCCCCGTGGAAGTACTACCCTCTCACAGAAAATGGGCGTAAAGTAACAATAACAAGTACTGTTCTATTTCGAGCGATTAGTGAGAGTGCCGGAGGCCCAGTCGCCCACCCCCTCTTTGGCCTTCTATTTTTTTTCATCCCTTGGGTTGCATCCCGCGCATGTGATACTTCAGGTATCGCTAGCGTTCATAAAAAATCATAATTATATTCATTAAGTAAAATGGTAATTTTTCTGTCTCTTGTACATCTATTTTTGATATATAAAACAATTTGAGGGAATACAAAGGGATCTCGAGGTCTTATATTTACATAATATGATCCAGAGACGTTTGTTAGAATAGAGATGCCTTCTTCCACCGGTTCGTAGCTCGTAACTTTTGCTCGCACATCGCCGTACTCATAAATTTTATATCGCTTGTGAATTGCACTTTATGCAACATTGCAGAGGAACTCTCTCAAGAGGAAATCACACTGAGAAGGAAAAGTTATATATGACTTGCATTAACTATCATTTAGAAATATTTTTCTTTCGTAATATTTTATGTGTATTACACACATTGCTATGGACAGGCCCTCCAACGAGATAAAATGTCAAAGACTAATTAAACAGTTAATTCAAGGTTGTCTATAGTATTATACAGTCTATGATTGCACATATATTGCACATAATTTATCAATGTCATTTGAAAACTTCGTTTTCTATATGTCCACTTTGATTGGCCAAAATTCAAACTTATAACTTATTCTTCTTCTTATCGAGTGGTTAGTGGTAGAGTAAAAAAAAGAAAAAAAAGGGCCAACCTAGAACGCTGACAGTTCTTAAGGTCGCCCGTCTAGGCTTCTGGCTGAACTTACTTGAATTTCGACCATTATCAAATTGATAAAAACTGGGAGCGATATTTTACGCGCCCCCCGAAGTAAGGAGACGGCAGTTTGAATACCATCTCGTGAGTGACCATGGCTAAACTTAAGTGAGCGCATAATATAACTTTTTGGCCAATAAGAAAGCAGTAACTGGATGACCCAGCTTTGCTCGGTATATTTTTTTTTAATGATATTTAAAAAATATATATTATATTTAGATACTAATTACATAATTATTAAATATGAATATTATTTCTTTATTATTCTCATAGACAAAAAAGGAGAAAAATAATCGGACTGGAAAAACACTATATATAACATAGGATAAAACTACATTTTATATAAATGAATCCTATCTAGATCGATACATCGCCGCCGAAACCTTTCGGTTTTTCTAAATTTCATGAAAATTTTTGGATCCGATTCCGAGATTCAAATTGTATATAAAAACTTGAGAAGGCTTCGCAATTAAAAATATACCCATAAGTATTAGACAAATATTTCACTACCTACGGCGGTTCTTAACTTCCCGCAAGTTTTTATTACCAAAGTTAGTCTCGAGGCATTTCTCGCTTGAAAAGCTAAGAGATACGTTGATGAAGTTTTTTAATCAGCCGTCCTCAGATCCAAACACAAACAATCTAATGCGGTAACGAGTCCTTATTAGATTCTAATCACTCGCTCTGTCGATTTTTGTATTTTAATATCTTTTTTTGCCAAATATATTACAAAGTAATTAATATTATCTTTATGTTTGCATGCCTAATTTAAGGTAGATTGTACAAGGATCTTAATTTTTGTAAACATCTATATCACCTACTTTCTGTGCAAATAAATTATATTATTGATATTATATATTATTAAGTTAGAAGGTTAAAAAAGTTTTTTCTCACAAGAGGTTTAGGTTTAGGTTTAGGTTTATTTATAGAGTTGTCTACTTATTTATATTGTGTATATTTATACTGTATACTTATTTATATTTATAGTCGCAAAGTCAAGTCAGAGGTCTATGCGGGGTGACCTGAACAACACTGACACTAAGAATTCTACTGGTGGTTGGCCTTTAAGTGCAAAAGGGCGGCTAGGTATGTACCACCTCAGTGTCAGTTCTTCTACCGTTAATCGTGTATTGGTAATATATTCGTGACCATGCAAACATGTGACCATGCAAACATAACATTAACACTAGGAACAAACATAAATTAACAATGCCAGTTACTATTTTAAAGGTAAACTGTATACGCTTTTACAATAGGATTCTCAAAAACCGTTCAGAAACTTTCTATAAATATGTAAATTAAAAAAAAAGTTCAAAGAACGTTTGTGTGGTACAGGCTATTATAAAATTGGTGAATACTTTGGGGACACCACGCCTTGGGATTGAGTAAGTCACTCCAGGCTTTTCAGTGATAATAATATGTAAACCAATGTCACTTTAACAAATACATCTAAAAAAGATATACCCCCTGAGTTTGTTTCTCCGGCTCTTCTCAGGTAAAGGTTTAATTTTGGAGCCGGCGGTAGAATCTGACTCTCAACAAATAAGTGTAATGCTTTTTGTGTTAAATAAAAATATTTGATTTGATTTTGATTGGTGTTGCGGTCTGGGTGTGTTTGTCCTTGTCTTGTGTATGTTTCCGGATTCCGACACAAGATTTCACTATCCTAATTTGGGCCGTAATATGCGTAGCATTTAAATAAAAAATTTCTGTGTACTTCGAGCTTTTTTTTGATTCTCAAAATTTTTATTTTTATTTTAATTAAGTTCGGACATAACTGGACATTACATCATAAAATGTCGTCTCGACACCCTTGTCAGCGAAGTTTCAGACTGACAGAGAGCAAAGAGAGTTTACATGTATATACATGAGCTATAATCTCCATTTATTAAAAACCCGAGAGGGTTATGTCAGGGCTGTGTCTGGCCATCTGCGAACCCTTTTCCGACATCATTGGCTAAATGACCAAATTAATTTTAAAATAGGACCTTGCCTAAGTGTTATTTAAATAATATTAATGCACTAGCTTTTGCTTGTGGAAAATAAGGGTGATACTTGGTTTTCACATTCATGAACGACGAATAATTATAATAGAATAGAACATATATTTTTTTTTAGTTCTGTGGACGACTCTACTCCAATTGATGGTAAATGAAAGTACAGAAGTCGCCCTTGCGCTGCGTACCTGCAAGATGTAACTGGTTTCACGCTGGCTCTGACCTAGCAACGCGGCTGACGAGCAATCACTTCACAACATTTTCACCCACGGATGGTGGTAGCATCAGGCGGGTATTAAGGCCTACCACTACAAATACCATCACCACTATCCTAAGCTACTGGGTCCTCACGGCTTAAAAGTATTTAGATGTAAAGATCTAACGCGTATAAAAATTTAATACAAATATCTTTGAAGGTATAGTAAAATGTTACAAGACGTTCTACTTGAATGAGCTTTATAATGAACGGAGGGATTTTATCGTATTGGTGGCGCTAAGCCACCTGTGAGGTGGCAGGCTCGAGAAGGAATTTCAAATATTGGCTTAGTGTCAGTTATGTTATCCGTCACAATTATAATGTTATAGATAATATAAATCACCAGTCAAGTGTGTGGGAGGCCACACAAAGAGAAAACTAAAGGGTTCCGCAACTTTTTTTTATAACTAAGCATACGACCTACCTGATGGTAAGCGGTTGCCGTAGCCTATGAGCGCTTGTAAAACCATTGGTAGGTGCCACTCACGCGTTGCCGACCGCGAAAGATGGGTTCCTAGGTCTCTTTTCCCAGCAATTTCACTAGCCTACAGCGCGTAGGCTTATTTTTTTCCCTTCAAACCGAAACACAGTAATGCCAAAGACGTAGAATCCTAATATTTAGTAGTTATTTTAAAGTGTAACCCCACGCAAATTATATGTCAAACCACTATTAGTTCCTTTTCACTAGTGCCGGTTCACGGGTATTCGACTGTCTGATAACTCATTCGCTTTCACACAATTCGATTTTGAATCAAGTAGCTTGGACGCACAGTGGTGAATCCGGCGTGCACCCGGCGACCGCTTGCCGAGCGAAACTACGTTGGTACGTGTGAGAGATGAAATACATGCCCATTGTCCATACACTTTGCTACCGCATATCCGGCCCTGGCTACCCGGCAACCGGCACGTGTGAAAAGGTACATAGGGAGATTTAGAAAGGTTTCTTTATTTATAACCCATTAAAATTTAAAACATTAAACGAAACACGAAAGGTTTTACACCCACAGAATTATAAACATTTGCTTAGGCTTAAGTAATCCTTTGGGTGAAACGTAAGCATTAAGTTATATTTAAAATGAGTAAATTGTATTTAGAACTGGTAAATTCAACAAATATAATTATTTTGTACGAGTCAATAACTATTTTAGAAATTTATTTTATTTAGCAGTTAAATTAAATTAAAGCCTCAATAGTTCAATGATAAAAGGGCCGACTACACTCCGTTAACTTGAGAGTCGCAGTTTCGATACTGACCACTTGGGCTATTGTCGTACCCACTCCTAGCGCAAGCTTCGAGCTTATTTGGAGGAGCAATAGGAATATTAGTAATTCCTGAAAAAGCATTGCTAAAGTTCTATAAAATAAAAAATAAGTACAAAAACACATATCTAATTAAACAACACAAATTCTTGTGTTAAAAAAATAGGCAGTGATAGGGACTGCCGACAAAAGTGAAAACTTGTTTCATTTCATTTCATTTCATTTAATGGACACCACTCCGTCCAACTGAAACCCACAACACAAATAATAAATAATCATTTGCCTGCGTTTTATATTATCTTCAATAAATTTAAATATAATTTGTTACCACTATTAAACTCGAAGAAGAAACTAGATAACCCTTTAAGGCTCGACCCCACAATGAAATACGAAATTACGAAGACATTACTGAATTAACGCTTCCTCCGCACTCCGCGGTTTTAGCGGCTCCAGCGATAGTTTCCTTATAAACAAAATTATTATGATAAAGGCAAAGCTTTTTTACATAACCGATATAATTTAAGCATTAATTCACTTTCTTCGGGATTGGGTTTTTTATAAATAAATAAACGCTATACACGGCCTCCATTAGGATAGTTACATCCTGTGTCGGTTACATACACAAAGACAAGGACAAACACACCCAGACCGCAAAACGTGTCTCTGGTCAACACAAACATCTGGTCCGAGTGGGAATCAAATTCACGACCTGTGGCACTAAAGGCAGTTTCGCTACCGCTGTGCCACAACGTCGTTGGGTTTAATAAGCATAATTATGTTTTCATAATTAATACTGTCAGAAAACAAAATCGTTTCATTCCTTTCCCTTCCGTTACATGATATTTTTAACTCGTCCTTGTCCTCGTCCCAGATATTATACACAATGTATTTAGGACCCCAAGAGAATAACCAATAATTAGTAAACTAATGAAACCCTAATTATTTAGACCACAAGCCGCGATTACCGCTATTAACTACAGGAGAACATTGATTAGGCCCGGTTGTTTAGTTGCCCAGGACAGTTTATAAAGTTAATATTTTTTTATTTATATGTCTTTCTGTCCCAAGACATATCTTGTACTTGCTTTTGTCTATCTGTAAATACTTCGAACAGTTCGATCAACACACACAAACGCGAGCAGTCACAGTATATTAATAATTATGCAGGTCGTATGAACAAGATACACGAGTGGAAATTAATTAATAACTAAACAAAACTATCATTAATAATTTGAAGATAATATATTTAAATCCTTATAAAATTGAATAAACCACCCGTTGTAACAATTTCATGTTCAAGAGAATAAAGCTTAAAAGTGCAAGTCTTTCAGTGTAGCTTCTAATATCTCTATTTTAAATTTTATTTTAAGGTTATTTTTTTCTTTCAATTTTTCATATTTGAGTCATAATAAGTTGATTCCACAGAGTGGTTGTGCGAGGAAGAAAATGTCTTCTAAATCGCGCTGTTGTGGATTTCCAGACATCGAGATGGTATGGATGGAATTTAGAGTTTTGTCGCGATGTCCGATGGTGAAATTCTACCGGCGGGATCAACCCAAACAATTCCTCAGAACATTCCCCGTGATATATGCAATAGAAGATGCAGTGTAATCCGAAATCTCTACGCAATGCCAAAGTATCAAGCCAAAAGAATTATATATTACTCTAATTTTAAGTAATACATCAAAAGTATCGATAATTTTTATTATAATATTTGTGAAACCGAACCAAAGTGAAAGTGGGTCGCTGGTAATTACATGTAAAATTCACAACACAAAATTATTAATACAATTTTGTAGCAAATAACATTCGAGGTCTTCTCATTTTCGAACAAAACACGGAATTCCGAATTCGTGATTCAAGATTGTTTGTGAATTCTTTGCTAATTTACGTCGCTAATTGGCCGGGAAGTGGCGTATTTTAGAATGTAATTTATTTGTTTGTCAATTCCACCTCTTATTTAGCTTATTACATTAGAGGGATATATACTCAATTATAGCATTATGATAAAAATAGCAATATAAATTACATTGATTAAAAAAATTAATACATTGGATTAATTGTTCCACGCTATATAAGCGGGACGGCGAGCCGACTCCTTCATTTGGTTCTGAGCAACGTGCGAAGAAACTACAAACGATACAAGCCCTCAAGTGCGACATCTAGTGACCTCGGCTATCCTTCTGGACTACGGTTGTGATTTCAAAGGTCTGTTCTGTAACCTTGAGAGCCATCAGGCTTAATAATCCAAATCTTTGAAACCCAGTAGACGATAGTAGATAAAAAGCTTTATTGCACATAAAACAGAACAAAATAAGATAAACAATTCAACAATTCTGGTGTGCAAAGGCCGTCTTATTGCTAAAAGCAATCTCTTACAGACAACATTTTGACGGACAAAACTGTTACAGTGAGAGATAATATATTCAATAACTATCATATAATAATATCATTTTCCTACACAAACACACACAGCATATATGAAAATCACACACACACACACACACACACACACACACACACACACACCCACACACACACACACACACCCACACATAGGCTCAGTACACACAAACTTAATCTGCTTTTTAAATTAATTTACCTTTGTTTTCTTTTTTTTAGGTAATAGAATAAGCATAATCTCTGTTACATTTAGTTTATCAGTTAAATTTGTTTAATTTTTAATATTAAGAAATAAACAATATGTTACAATGTTACAGAAGAGCGGCACAGGCCCTGGCACAGGCATTGTCATGCTTAAAAGGGGATTTTAGCCACTACTTTTTATGTCTTATTCCTTACCGAAAATAAAGAAATTTTAATTTTTAATTATTTTTTTAATATCATAAACTAAAATTAATATCGAAAAAGGCAAACTACATAATATTTTATACATATCATACTATATTACATATACACACAATATAATATAAATAGGTGTATATAGTAATTAAGTTTACTAACAAAACTGCATTCAACGATTTACGAAAGAGCAATGCAGCATTTCTATGAGCATACAAGTTCGAACGTAGTCTTCAAACTTAAATTCCGTTTCACTGAAGTTTCATTAAAAGTTTTAGAATAAAATACTCTTGCATAAGTTCCACAACGAAAAGAAACCGCTACTTCACTGGACGTAAATCTGAATGAAGTCTTAATCACATGAGAATTTTAAATGAGATTCGTTATTACAGAAAGAACATTTTGCAATAGTAATTACCTTACAATTTAAAACCTCTTTTAATATTTTACTAAATTAACATATTTACTGTCCGTTTATTGAAATATTGTTTAGTCGAACCACTATCATTTTCATTTTGGCTGTGTCCGAAAGTACCCTCTTGCAAGAATAATATAAGTTTACTAGCGGACCCGGCAGACGTTGTCCTGCCCTGAATAAAAATCTGAGACCCGATAGCAGCGCTCCCTAACTGAGTCTAATTATGAACAGAAGTGATTCGGATATTTAATTACTAATATCGCTTTTAAAAAATCGGGGTTGATGCTAGAAAGTAGATAATTTAGGTGAAAATTTATGTATTTTTAAATGTTGTATCATGCTTAACATTTATGTATGAAAAATAGATGTTGATTCTCAGACCAGATATGCACACAAAACTTAAGCTTTCATAAAACCGCTCGAGTTTTTTAGAGGAGTTTGGTAACAAACACCGCGACACGAGAGTTTTATATATTAGACAAAAAATAATATGCCAGAATAAACTTAAAAAAGGTAATAAACACTATTTCATGTGCGGGAGACAGGTCGGGAGCCGCTGTATAAAATGCGGTATTTATTTCGCAAGCGGCTCAGGTGATTACTTATTATAAATTATCCCCTTATGCCGTTTGCAGAAATAAAAAGTTGAAACAATGCTTTTTTCTATTTAAAAATCATAAAACAGAACATCAAAAACATGATTAAACCACTCCTGTGGATACAAAAATCATCTGAATACGTTAAGAAATGACACTAATGTGACTATGGTGAACACACGCCCTCATGGAGGTTCAAAGTTGACTGCTTTCTAAGGGTACGCTCAATGGAAGATGAATCGCAGCTTATCTAGATCGGGGAAGTACTTTCACAGAAAATCGGCGTAAAGTAACTGTAGCAGTACGTACTGTTGCGTTTCGTGCGATGAGTGAGGGCGCACGAGACCCAATCTCCCCCACCCTCTGTTCCCTTCCTTTTTTCCAATCTCATACCATCCTGTTCCTTGGGCTGGCGACGCGCATGTGATACTTCAAGTATCGCGCGCGTTCATAGGTTGCGGTAACGGCTTACGATTAGGTGCACCGTATGTGTATGAAAATGTTGTACGTTAACCGTACAGTATGCTTGTTTGCCAACCGTCATGGAATTTAAAAAAGGCTTAAAATAGCGGAATAGAATGAAAGAAACCTGAAAAACTACTCTTTTAAAGCTTATTCTTCCAACAAGCGAGATAACACCCATATTATTTTAATGAATTGCGCTAGGACTTAACTCTCGCTCGAGCTTGAGTTTTAAACTTTTTATATTTTTTTCATAAACACATGTAGTAAGTGAATAAGTAATAAGAAATGTTGAAACTTTAAAATTAAGGATGCAATTTAAAATAGAGTGTATTCTTAATGGTGTTCTGGTATAAGAGTTGTAACAATAGCAATTAAAATATTTACGAGTTTTTCATTTTCAACACATTAATAATGAATACGGTTTATTTTTATCATTTGAATGATGATTTCATTTAAATGATGTTTAAAATAGAAAAATATATATTTCCAAAATGTTTTTACATATTTTTTAATACACCAAACAATTTTTATTTCATTCATTTAACTTAATTTGTTTGATCTTTTTTCTTTTTCACGATGAGTGTTGCGTTACGTGCGATGAGTGACAGCGCCAGAGGCCCAATCTCCCACCTCCTTTTCCCCTTCCCACTCCCTCCTGCTCCTCCTGTACCTTGAGTTGGCAACGAGCTTGTGATACTTCAAGTATCCGCGCGTTCATAGGTTGCGGTGACTGCCATCAGGCAGACCGTATGCTTGTCTGCCAATTGTCATGACTTAAAAAAAAAGTTGTGTTCTCAAATATTTGATATAAAAACTATATTTTTATTTTCATTAACGAGCAATCTACGTATTACGAAGTATATCAATTACGGCCAGCAGTGATTATTTACTAAACGGCGGACACAAACCGATCCCAAATGTATTAAGTGTTGATCCTTCGGTCCGCATTCGGTCGTTACGACCCGATATTGATTACAAATGAGAAGCTATTTATTATTTACTTTAGTAACTATGTTGAATTACAGTCTTTGAACGTATTTATGACGTAACTCTGTGTAATTGTTATGTCGGACAACAATCTGAAACCTTTTTTTTTAACCCATGCGCACCATTATTGGCCTCTAAACACAAGTAATAAACTATATATGTGCCAAATTTCATCCAAATTGGTTCAGCCGATTAAGGTCATTGAGTAACCAACATCCAACCGTCAAAACTTATTGAAGAGACATTTTCTTATTTTTTTTGCGACTAATTTGGCATACAAGCATACGACTCATCTATTTACAAGCTATTGTCGTAGCCTCTAAGCACTTGCATCACCATACATTTGTAGGTCTCACTCACGAATTTTCGATATAAAGGTTCAGTCAGTCAGGGTCATCCACAGCCTTAATAGGGTACAAGTACGGGAATCGAAGAGTCACTCACAGCCCGAGCCTCTTCTCAAGGAGCACTAATGCCCCTGGTCAGTCAGAAAAATTGCTAAGTGGTGAAGCCGTTAACAATTTTAGCAGGAGACAGTCAGTGTCTATCGTCGGATGTTTATGTGTGGCACTGGTGGATAAAGGTTCATAAATCACTTTTGCCCAGTAACTTCTAGCTGCTGTGTCCTTCAAACGGAAACACAGTAATACTGCTTTACGGTAGAATACCTGACACTGCGGTGATACCTACCAGCTTCTTGCAATAAAGGCCTACCACCAGTTAAAAGGATTACCACCAGTTTCTTTGAAAGTTTCTTGAATAGTTTCAACTTGTTTTATAATCAGTATTCATAGAATTTAAATCAAAATATTCCTTAACACGTTTATTGTTATTTTATAACGACAATTCCCCGTTACGAGCACCACAAGTCAACTTGAATGGGAGCAATTCGCGCCTTGCATACGCACTGTGAAATGCATAGTATTACCGTCACGCAATAATAACCCTTATTGCAATAATTATGTGGTTTAAATTTCTTAGATAGAATTTCTTTGTAAATTTGTAAGGTAATTTGGCAAACAACGTTGACATGGCGTTACAAAGAGGCGTTTCGCGTGGTTTAATATATTGGGTCGTGTGTCTTATTTTGTGTTTCGTTGGTATTTCCAGTAAAGTGTTATGACGTCAATTAATTCTTTGTTTCATACATTTCCCACTTCTGTAACTGATAATATAAACGATTTCAAAATACCAAATTAGTTTTAATGTTAATTAATTTATAGTACAATATGGTTCTTAGTCAAATCATCAAACGTAGCCCCCGTAAAGACTGGGTCTCAGCACTCGGCTCCCCCTCTCGATGACGCTGTCACGGCCAGTAGGGTCAACAGTATACACATTCAATAAAAATTCTTATAAAAAATATAAAATTTTATAAACACCGTAGCTATCGTACAACGTGTACAATTGTACAATTTTAAAAGTAATAGAGCTATGCTTCTCCCAGCACAAATCGGCTGGCTCGACTGAGAAAGTATTACTGTCTCACAGAAGATCGGCGTAAAGTGAAAGAGTTGCGTTGAGTATCTGTCCTCTTGATGCCCAATTCTCTGTTCTCTTCCTTTTTTCTCTTTCTCATCTCTTCCCTCTTATTGGGTTGGCAATGCACATGTGAAACTTCAAGTATCGCAAGCGTTCATTGGTTACGGTAACTGCTTACAATCAGGCGGACCATATGCTTGTTTGCCAACCGTCATGACATAAAAAACTCGTGAGAAACCAGATTAATTCTAATACCTTTTTGAAAATCGGCAAAATATTATTGGACCTTCAAAATATTAATAAATTTGTAAGAATTTATTAATTCCTTCATGATGGAGATATAATATATGTTTATATGTATTTCTCAGGTGCATTTCGTAGTCGAATTAATTAATATGCCGGCTAACAGAAGCCTGCCTCAAAGCTTTATCACAGAACACACTGATCCATTATACATTCAACTGAAAGCTGATGACGTTGCGGCTTGAGTGTCGGTTCTGTTCGTTAATGTACCTACGTGCTTCAGATGCATCTCGTTATAGACTTAATATAATCTTCTTTGACGACGTTGTGGCGCAGCGGTAGTGATCCTGCCTTAAGCGCCACAGGTCGCGGTTTCGATTCCCGCTCGGAATAGATATTGACCATACAGGGATGTTTTCCGGTCTGGGTGTGTTTTTAATTGTACATGTGTTTGTTTCCAGACACAGGATATAACTATCCTAATGGGGACCGTTGAGTGTGTAGCGTTTATTTATCCTAATGGGGCCATTGAGTGTGTAGCGTTTATTTATTTATCCTAATAGAGACCGTTGAGTGTGTAGCGTTTATTTATTTAGCCTAACGGGGACCGTAAAATGTGTAGTGCTTATTTATTTATCGTTCCGTTCTATATTTAATTTGTCATTTTTTATAATTAGTTTTAGGTAACTTATTTATATTTTATTATCATGATTATTTATATTCCCGCTTGTTCTTAAGCACTCATTATCATCAACACTCATCAATGGACGCGGCTTAGGTCAAGATAAATAAGAAGAGGTCCTAAAAGAGAACAGAGACAGGGGAAGCAGCACCGGGGATGTGGCGCAAGGTGCTCAACGTGTCAAATGATACGCAACAACTATATGAAATTTAGAGGTGTGCGAATAATTCGAACTGACGAATTATTTGCTCCGAAGCGAATATTAATATTCGATTTAAAACTCCAATCGAATAATTCGAATAATTCGAAAGTTCCCGAATAATTCGAAAAACTTGGAATAAATTTTCGAATAATTCGATTTTTTTTCGAATAATTCGAATTTTTTGTTTCAAATCGAATATTAATATTGTATTATATAGTAAAAATTCGAATTATTCGTAAACTATTAAATTATTAGTGAACTTTCAAGTGATTTGAATTCAGGGTTTCTCATGTTCAATATTCAAATATGAATTTAACAGTCTATATACATTTTATCCAAACCATGAAATATAGTTAAACAAATAGAACAATTATTATAATTTTTAGTGTTTCACAGCCAAATTGCAAAAACGGAACCCTTATAGTTCCGTCATGTCCGCTTGTCCGTCCCTTCGTCTGTGCGTCCGTCCGTATGCCACAGTCATTTTACTCGAAGACTATCAGCTCTATCTATACGAAATTTGGTAAATAGTTGTATTCTACGAACCGCACCACGATTTTGTAATGAAATCCTAAAATTTATAAAAATTAGGGGTAGCAGTCCGTACATGTAACTGAGAGTTGAAAAAAAAAATTTCAACGTATGAGATATTTTTGAATAGGTCTTTCAAAATGATAACGAGGTTTTGTTTTGTCTTTTTTCATTAAGTCAGTAGTTGTTGAGATATAAGCTCCTAAAGTCATAAAAATTGTGTCCCCATCCCTCCCCCTCTAACTTTTGAACTATGGGATTTAAAATTCTAGAAAAATTTAAGGTTGTAGAACATAAAAAGAACTTTCAACCACATTTGGTTTGAAGAAGACAGGTCTACAAATTTTAGAGATACATAAGTTGTTCCCATAACTTTGTTCTTCATAATACTTTTAATAATTACTATAAAATTACCAACTTAATTTTGCGATCGATTTAATTTGTTATTATTTTAAAGTCCTATATTATATTCCTCATCGTCAAGCTGCGGAACCCTTTAGTTTCACCCGTGCGTGGTCCACAACGCACTTGACTGATAATTATTTACTATGAAGAGAATGAAATAACATATAAAGGTTTCTTCGTAACCGTAAGTTAAAAATACTAAGTTTCTTAAATTTTTAAATTTATATGTAGTATCTGTTGTTGTAGTGGCAACAGTAATACAATCTAAAAACTTCAACTCGCTATTACGGTTCGTAAGATACAGCCCTCTGACAGACAGACAAACAGACAGCTGAGGGTTGATAATAGAGTAACAGTAAGTTTCCTTTGATATTGTTATAACTGAAGGAGCATACAAAATAAATAAAATATACTTTGAAGTTAAAGACATGAGGTATTCAAGTGCCGCTCGGTGTCAAGTGTCAGCTCGAGCACAGAAGACCTCTTGGAGTACTCAGTTAGATTAAAATTAGAGGATCTCGTTTCAAGTCTCCTATTTTGAAAGTACAGACAATGCTAGTCATCATCATCAATGGTAAATGTTTGTATTGACCATAATTTACTGTTGATACAGCTTTTTATTGCAAGAAGCTGCATAGGTATAGCAGTATACTGTGTTTCGGTTTGAAGAACACTGTAGCGAATGAAATTACTTTTATTACAAAATACATATACAATTATTACACAGGTGATTTAAGATCCAATATCTTGAGGTTGGCATCCCGTGAATGACACCTACAATTGTATGGTTTTGCAAGCGCTTATCGGCTACGACAGCTACTTGTCATCAGATGGGTCGTATGTTTTCTTGTCAAATCAGTCACATAAAAACATGAGATGTTTCTGGGTTGTCTTTGTGTTTCTCACCGACCTCAAGGTCGGTCGATCTTTTTTTTTTACTTGGAGGAATGCAGTTACGCACTACTCGAGCGCCGGGACGGGTGCAATGGCGCAGGAGGTGTGAGGACTCGGAGCCGAGCTCCCCTACCCACTAAAACTCCAAGGTCCCATCTAGCGCCATAGTGGGACGTCACGGGATCATCGAAGCATACCACCGCGACGCCCCGGCGCTTGCCCCGAGGGGCCCACCGGTGGCGGCAACCTACTGCCGCCTTACATACATAATAATACATACTAGTACTTATATAAAAATACATAACTCCGCGCGCGAACGCGCCAGGCCTTTCGGCATCCGCCTTGGCAACATACTGCCGCCATAAATACATACTAATACATATAATACAAATTTGTGATTTTTTAACGAGGTTGTCATCCTCACCACCGACCGGGAACAAAAGGCCCCGGCAAACCCAACCAAGGGAGCCCTGGGGCTCCCCCCGCCGAGACTAACTTTTTAATGAGGTTGTGTCCCTCTACGATCGACCGTCGTTATTTTTTAAAGAGGTTTTCTTCCTCTACCGCCTGACCGGGGCTGAAGGCCCCGGTTAAGCACACCGCCAGTGTCGTAGGAGCCGCTCGCAGTCCATTCTGATAATCAGAAAAGTACCGGAGCGACCCATACGACACCACCCTCCTGGGCGTGGTCTGACGTAAAACGCCCCACGCCCGAACCGTCTGACCCTGTTAGCTTCACCGGGCAGTCGAAGGTGCCACCTGCACAATCGACACCCGGCTACTGAGCCCTCCGGCACGACAAGCTCAGGGTACCGCAGAGTTTGACCTCTGCGGTTGGGGGGAAGGTCGGTCTACCTGTGTCGACACGGGATATAACTATCCTTATGAGGGCCATTGAGACTCTAGCGTGTATTTTATCATTATTGTATTTAGAGGCTATTCAGAATTTTAGTACAAGATAACTAAACATCTATAGCCTTAGTTATTGTTTAGTAATAATGAATATAAATAAGAAAAACGTTACCCACTCAACGGCCTCCATTACGATAGTAATATTCTGTGTCGAGGTTCCGACACACACAGCCAGACCGGAACTCGTTCATGTATGGTCAATTTAAATATATACCCCGAAAGCGGATATAACCCGCTACCGCTGCACTGCAGTGTCGTCTGTTACTATAAGAAGGAAGAACAAGCATTTAAAAAAGTATACATCTATTTCAGGGAATTTTTAAAAATATCTTCCACGTAAATCCCCATAAGATTTTTATAAAAGTGCAGATGTAAGATCTCTTTATGATCTTAAGTGCTTCTTTTGTCTTCAACTTCACACGTTCACAAGAAAGCGGTCCTTAAGCGACGACAAAGCGTCAGAAGGATAATGCGCTTATATTAAACGTCACACCGGCAACTCTTCCGGTTAAAGAACTCGTATACGTTTAAATGAAGCTCCATTAGTGCCATTAATGCTCCGGCTAAAAATATGTAGGTACATGGTGGATTGTCACGTGACTACAGCCATAGAACCTATGTAATACTTTGGGTTAGAACGACAATAATTAACAAACTGTCAATGAAGCCTCAATAGCTCAACGGTAGAAGGGCCGACTTCGCTCCGTTAACGCGAGAGTCGCGGGTTCGATTGACCCCCTTGGGCTATTGTCGCACTCACTCCTAGCGGAGGCTACGAGCTTATATGTAAGGGGCAATAGGAATATTAGTAATGCATTGAAAAAGCAGTGCTAGTATTCTTTTAAAAAAAATGCGAATCAAACCCGCGACCTGTAGTGCTCAAGGCAGGGTCGCCACCGCTACGCCACAACGTCGTCAAAACGTCGTGTGCACATTTGTAGGCATTAATAAATGGCAGTAAACATTCAATAACTTCTAAAATTTCGTACATTTTTCGGGTTTTATTAAAAAATCCCAAGTGGTAATAAATTAACGACAGCGTGCCTATATCGTAGGCACAAACTATGCTTTTGAAAAGTTTACATTTCGTTTTATAAATGGAAGCCATTTAATTTAGTGGCACGATAAAATGGTATATAAATATTGATGTATGACGTTTTAAGATCAATTTTATGCAATGTAAAGTGTCAAGGATTTGGATTTGACGACGTTGTGGCACAGCGGTAGCGAACCTGCCTTAAACGCCACAGGTCGCGGCTTCGATTCCCGCTCGGATCATAATATGTTTGTATTGATCATGCAAGCATATTTTCCGGTCTGGGTGTATTTGTCCTTGTCATTGTGAATGTTTCCGGACCCCCGACACAGGATATTAATATCCTAATGGGGGCCGTTGAGTGTGCAACGTTTATTATATTATTTATTATTATTAAGGATAAGTTTTGTTGTCTAACTTTTAATAATAATAATTATCTTTATTTAACTTAAGAACAAAATAAAAAACAAAATGAGTTTCTGTTCTCCTTGCTAGGTTGCAGAGCGACCTGTGTTAAGGAAAAACAGTTTACCTGCCTAGTTCTGAGCTATTCTAAGATTATTTTTTCTTTTATTAATTTTAATTTTTAAACTAATGTATGAGTGTGTTCGTGCATGTGAGTGTGAATCTGTTTGTGTGTGTGTGCGCTTATTTCAAATGTCACTTTTTAAAAGGTCTTCAGTCTCATCGTATGTTTTAACGAGAAGGACAGTAAGGATTTTAGTCTTGCATTTCGCATAAAAAAATTTATTAAATATATATTTTATACAAAAAAATACATATAATTAAGTTGAATCTTTAATTACCAATTACCAGAAATCTTTATTATCTTTAATTGCAATTACCAAAAAATAGTCAATAAACATAAAATATATATTAACTTCATAGCATTTTAAGGATTCTAATAAAAAATTAAAAATATGTAAATCCTGAATCATCTCCGACCATTTGCACAAATAGACGTGCACCCACCGCTCATGAGCAATTAAACGTTTTAATAAACGCTGGAATAAACAATTCTGGTACATTCGAGAAGAAAAAGAACTGAAAATATAAATTATTATTATTATTACTCTTTTATTTTTTTTATTATATATGGGCAAACGAGCAGATAGCTCCACCTGATGGTAAGTGGCAACTATTGCCCATGAACATCCACAATACCAAGAGGGTCGAGAATGCGTTGCCGGCCAAACGATTACTCTTTTATACCACTACCATTACAAAAAAAATTGTACGGCGCCAGGCAACCGTACAATAGGATGCGGCTTCTGTTACTTAAGATAAATTTTAGTTGTTTTATTTCCATTTATCTTTAAAAAAAATTGGTCATCTTTTCAGATGCAATATTTGATAATCAAAAAATTTCTAATCCTTAATACCTATGAAAAGGATACAAGTAGAGCTTACAAGTTTCTTTATGAATATCTAATTTTTATTCCATGTATTAGTAAAAATTTCAACAATTAATAATATTAAATTGTGTTCAGCATTCTGTAGCCGGTTGTAATTTAAAATTAATAGTTGAACGAATATTTGAGTTATAAAAGCAGTCCGTATGATGGAATTAACTCAAATGAAAGCTGGAAATAGTGAACAATTTCACGGGCGAGTGCTTAAAATTGATTAAACTTCACCTTCAGCTGTAGTTTTAGGTTTAATATCTATTTTGAATACCGTTTGGTTTTCCTCTAACACTTTGTGATGCTATCAAAGTTAGGCCTAAAAGTTAACTTTGACGAGCAGTTGAAATGTCTTTTGTTGAAAGAGGCCAGCTAGGTCAAATATTCCAACTCAAAGCAATAGTGTCTTTGGCATTACTGTGTTTCGTTTTGTAGGGCACTGTAGGCTAGTGAAATTACTGGGCAAAGAGATTTAAGGTAGGCAACGCGTCAGTGGCACCTATTAATGGTATTGCGAGCGCTGATAGGCTACGGCAACCGCTTGCCATAGAGTAGGTCGTATGCTTGCTTGCCAACTGAATAACATAAAAAAAAATTATAAAACCGTTTTTATAATCTACTTTTATCTAACTATTAATGAAAATGATGTTCCACCTTACATCGTGCCACGTATGCTCAAAACCTGCATGTACATGACTTTTTTAATATCATTACGGTTGGCAAACAAGCATACGGTCCGTCTGATGGTAGACTGTCATAGCACACTATGAACGAGTGAAATACTTAAACATAATGCGCGTCACCAACCCAAGGGATAGAAGGGGCGGACGAGAAGGTAGAAAAGGAAGGAACAGGAGGAGGTGGCACCTCCGGCGCTGTCACTCATCGCACCAAACGCAACAGTACTTACTGATACTGTTACTTGACGCAGATTTTCTGTAAGAGGTTAGCACTTCCCCGGTCGAACCAAAGCGGTATTACAATAGAACTGGCAATGCAGTCAAAGTGCTTGTGTTTTGGGCCTTAATAATATTGTTGTTGTGGCATCGAAACGCTATGATAAAAATAACGAACGATAGCTTTTTATCTTTTATTTTGTGTTAAAAAAATTGTATGAATATCGTGGAATAAGTTTAATTAAATAAATGGAAATATCTCGCTTCTAAAATGTCGTTGGGTATTTGTTTTGAAATGTTTTGAAAACAAAATATGTTGCATGTCAACAGTTATCGAGTTGCGAGGGGTCGATTCCAGTACTATTTCAATGTTCAGTTTTTCAAACGGAATTTTATTTTTGGCTACAGTTAATGGTTATTGATGGGCATATCTAAAAATGTATGACGAAAATAGATTTTATTTTTTAAAGTGAAACTTTTATTACATTGCCTCAAATTTTTTCGTTTATCTTTAGCGTATTGGATTACAAGTGACCTTTGAGTCTTCGTTTATTTTAATTTTTATTTTACAATTTTTATGTATTAAAATAATAAATAGAAAAATATTAAAACATGTACAATGTTTTAATATTTTTTTTTATTATTTTTATTTTATTTATTTAAAGGTTAAGATTAAGAAAGCAATTTTAATACCCAAATAATTTTCCGAAAATGCTTATTGTTTTGTGTCTTATTTGCATACATATTAAATAGAAAAATAGAAAGTACTATCCTTACCTAAGTCGCTAAGCTAAGTCTAAGAAATAATAATTTCAGTCATAAAGTATCCATAGCCTTGCCATAGCCTTGCCATAGCCTTACGGTCAGGTTTTGCTCGTTATGTAAGGAGGAAAGAGGAAACCACTTTTCCCTTTCCTTAAAACGTAAGATAATATTTAAAACAAAAAAACTCTTAAAAACCTTTTTTTAAACCTTAAGAAACGAAATAAATATTTAAAAAGGGAAATTCATGGCGAAATCAATTAAAGATACTCGATCAAAGGACCTCTCGAGGCAGCATTAATTAGAATGAGGGTAGCAATTTGAAAAATACCCTTTCGACTAAATAATTGCAAAAACGATTGACGTTTTCACTTTTTCAAATTTTAATTACACATTTTTTCAAAATCAATTCCATTTTTTAATCCTTTTAAATCAATCAAGAGTTAAAGATTCATTAATAAAAGACTCCAAAGAAATTGACCATTGATAAAAAAATTAAATTGTCTTATAATGGTTTAAGCGTGGCTTTAATTAACAAAAGATCACGGACTAGAAGTACCTCTGAGTATTCAAGTGTTTTATTTGATTTTTCGTATTTATATAGTACTTTACAGTGAGGGACATCATAGTTACGAAACCTGTACGCCTTCGTAGCAATTCTGAAATACATATATACCAGTCTACATTTAAGACCTAATATCTGAAGGTTTTTTTTTTTTTTTATGTTAGAAGTTGGCAAACAAGCATACGGCCCACCTGATGATAAGTGGTTGCCGTAGCCTATGAGCGCTTGCAGCACCATTAGTAGGTGCCACTCACGCGTTGCCAACCTCGAGATATTAGGTCTTAAATCTCGTTCGCCCAGTAATTTCACTAGCGTACAATGCCCTTCAAACCGGAACACAGTAGTGCCTAAGCACTACTATTTGGCGGCAGAATATTGGACACTGCGGTGGTACCTACCTAGCCGGCCTCTTGCAACAAAGACCTACCACCAGTGTGACTGATTGCACTGGTGGAATAATCTCTGTTGTGACAGAGGTTATCCCAACAGCGGGCGATGGGGTCGTCACATCCCGACGCCGGAAAAATGTCTCGAAGTTAACAACACTAAATAACTCCTATAAATCTATGGTGTTGCAAGGGACATCATCATAGGCTACGACAGCCGCTTACCATCAATCAAGTGGGTCGAATTCATTCTTGCAAACTTAGTTACATAAAGGAGCGTACGATGCGCCGTGACTCGGTAGCTTTGTTGAGTTTAAGTGTGGCTATGTATGTACATTGTAATAGGTATTATATACTTACCACATAACTAAGTTATATACTTATTTCGTATTCAGAGATCAAAAGACCCACATTTCATATTCTCTCGGACGGCTCACGTTCGAATTCGTTGAAGTTATTACATCGTAAAATATATTGAGATTGCTTTTTATGCAAATGAAATAGACCCTAGGTTCAAATAATATATATACGTTTATATTTATTGAATTCAAATATTCACATTGCATAGCAGTAGTTATGGTTTCTAGAATGTGCTGGCTTGAAAAGGGAAGTACAATTCTCTCTCAGAATATCAACATATAGTAACAGAATCAGTACTGTTGCGTTTCGTGCGATGAATTATAGAGCAAGTTTGATTACCACGTAAAAATTATAGAGTGCGTTAACCTTAAAAGACATACTCATGGTGTCACAGATTTTTTTTAACTTTTAAAAGGGAACAATTCCATGCCACATCATTTTAGTTTAACTTTATCTGTTTACGCAGCGCACACAACGGAAGCTCTTAAAAGGATTTTTTTTTCGTTTGCCACATTTTTCATTGATACTTCGCTCCTATTGGTCGTGTAGTTCCTGAGATTAGTGCATCTAAACAAACAAACTCTTCAACTTTATAATAAGCCCACCAGTCTCTAGCCTGTTAGGACAAAAAATATTGACACAAAAGTGTATTTCTAATTATTTTTTTGGCGACGTTGTGGCGCAGTGCTAGCGAACCTGCCTTAAACGCTACAGGTCGCGGGTTCGATTTCCACTCGAAGCATAATATGTTTGTATTGATGCAAGCTAACCTAACTCCAGAACATCCGACACAGGATATCACTGTCTTAATGGTGGCCGTTGAGTGTGCAGCGTTTATTTTTTTATCACACCAGGAGTTACAAATATTTTTAGATAAAAATAAATTTAGAAATCTCATTGCCAGACACACTGCTAATTTAACTTTTAATTGAAAATTTTTACTTTCTTGAAAGTGTTAAAAATATTTTCTAAAACAGTTGTTTTTTAATTGCGTTGACTTTGACACGCTAATAATAATAACTTTAATTTAAATCTGAGGAATATAGTACTTACTTAATTTTTGAAGGTTTCATTTATCTATCTAAAATTTTAATATTTTTTTTATTTGTAATCTATTTAAGAACATTTTCATTATATCAATATCTATTTTTGATTATTAATTGTAACAGCATCTATTTCAAAAGATTATTGTTAAATAATACAAATTCAAAATAACATAAATACATTATTTATTACTCGGAACCGTGTATACTTTTATATGATTTAGTGAAAAGCGAACAGACACTTCAATTTCATATCTTTGTATAGATAAAGATTAAAAATTAATCCTACACTAATTTAAAATACCTTATAGATCACTTCACAGAGAATTTCAATAATTATTCGTAAAATGTTCTGGCAACCCAAATGGACAGTTGTTCAAATAAACGTGGAGCAGGTTCAGCTAATGATGCAAACAGCGTTTTAGAAAATTGAGTGTTCTAAAACTTTCAACAAAAATTCAACGAACAAGATTTGAGTCCACAGATAATTGAACGTTATCAGAGATTCACGAAAGCAGATCAAATATTCATCCAATCTATCGAATGGATTCAGCAAATTTTCACAGAGTTCTTCAGTTACAATCGAAACGAATTTTCAAGAACAAAGAATAGGTATAATAAGAACACTAATATTGAAGAAATATGTAGATCTTTTTGAAAATTGAAAAGACTATTTGGTATTTTTTTATTTAAGGATAGTAAGCTTTATTCTAGCTTTAATTCTTTATAATCTAGCGGCAGAACCCTTTAGTTTCCAATGTGCGTGGTCCATCACGCAATTGACTGTTAATTTTTTTCTTTTATAGGATTTAGTGTTAGTATATTTATTAGCAGTTGAAGGAATTGCCACCCTTACGTCTACCCATATTTAAAATGTACTATACTTCATCGCTTCGCACGGGTATAAAATATATAGCCTATGTCATTCACTGAAAAAATGATTAAAATCAATCCAGTAGTTCTGATTTATTCATTTCTGCCAGGGGCCCGCACGCGTTAAATGTAATTATTTACGACATCACATTAGAAACCTCCATTTTTTTTCTCCACTATTTAGTGGATGTTATTATACATATAAACCTTCCTCTTCAATCACTCTATCTATTAAAAAAACCGCATCAAAATCCGTTGCGTAGTTTTAAAGATTTAAGCATACATAGGGACAGAGAAAGCGATTTTGTTTTATACTTTGTAGTGATTAATAAGTTTCATCATTTTTAGGATTCCGTAGCCAAATGGCAAAAACGGAATCCTTATAGTTTCGTCCATCTGTCCGTCCGTCCGTCCGTCCGTCTGTCCGTCTGTCCGTCTGTCCGTCCGTCCGTCTGTATGTCACAGTCATTTTACTCGGATACCATTAGCTCTATCTTTACGAAATTTACTAAATAGATGTATTCTATGAACTGCACAACGATTCTGTAATGAAATCTTAAAATATATAATAATTAAGAGTAGCAGTCCATATTGGAACTGAAAGGAAAAAAAAATATTTGAACGTATGTGAGATATCTTTGAATAGGTCTTTCATAATGATAAAGAGGTATGATTTTGACTTTTTTCATGAAGTCAGTAGTTGTTGAGATATTAGCTCCTAAAGTCATAAAAATTGTGTCCCCTCCCTCTAACTTTTGAACTATGGGATTTAAAATTCTGGAAAAATTTTTTCCCATAACTTTGTTTTTCATATAACTTTTAATAATTACTATGAGATTACCAACTTCATTTTGCAGTCGATTTTAATTCGTTATTATTTTTAAAGGCCTTAAGATTCTTCATAACCAAGCTGTGGAAGTTTCAACTGTGCGTGGTCCACAACGCACTTGACTGCTAATTATTTTATGGTCTTAAAGATTTTTTATATTTCATGAAGGTTGGCAAACAGGCATAGGTCCGGCTAATGGTAAGCAGCTACCGCAACCTATGTACGCGCGGGATACTTGAAGTATCACATGCGCATTTTCAACTCAAGGAATAGAAGGGAAGGGATGAGAATTAAAAAAAGTCAGGGAATTCAGGGAGTGAGAGATTGGAATGTCATAGTTTATTTCTTACCAAATATTTTAAAAGTAATCTATTCGCGTAATGTGTTTTAATATTATGTTAAATATTCCCGCAAAATATATTAAAAAGCTTTTATACTTAATGAAGGCTGCCGACCTTTCGAAAATTAATTTTTGGTAGCCAAAATCCTATTAAAGAATGATGATTTTTATGATAAAAATTCATGAAGATTTTTCCCATTTTGGGTTTATTTACCAAAAGATAGCAAATAGCCAGGCACGCTTTGTCTGATGGAAACTGTAGCCTGTATTTAGAGTAATATCTGAGACATCAAGCCTTATCAAAGACAATGGCTTAGCCCTAGGTGGGTTGGGCCTTTTAGGTTTTCACTTATCGAATAAAACACAACAGCACCGTAAAAGCGCGATTAAAAGTTGATCTTTCATATTACAAACCTTGCTGTCCTTGGCAGCAAGGTGGTGGAAAAATAAGCGTGGATTTCTTGAACGATAACGTTACTTGTAGTGTGAAAAGTTACAATTAAATAAAAATTATTATCTAAAACTAGGTCAACGGGAACTACAATAAACATAATATATATATATATATATATATATATATTCATCATATAGTTGACCTAGAATTGTCAATTTTGGTTAAAAGCAAGGTCTTAGCAGCACAGGTAAGGGGAAAATTCTAAAAAATAAAAAGTTGGAAATTAAAGTAAATTTTAGTACTTAAAAGTTAAAGCGAAAATTTTAATTTGCCCCTATCTTTTATCGTGGTGACTCATGACCTTGATTTTTATACACCTAATAGGAACTATAGACAGTATCTGGTACAAATTTCAAGTTGCTAGGTCCACCCGTTCATGAGAGAATCGGTGGTGACACACGGACCATCATTCAAATCCAATCCATCCTGAGTCGCTTCTAATATCTAATACATGTGTAATTTGTAGTCAAAGTTATTTTGGTTTTTGGCAAACGAGCATACGGTCCTCCTATGGTAAGCAATCACCGCAACCTATTGACTTATAAGCTTGCGGTACTTAATGCATCACATGACCGTTGGCACCCTCCTAAAGGGATGAGAATGGAAAAAATTATGTGAACAACCCCCTCGGCATTCTAGCTCATCGCATAAAACGCAACAGTAGTGATACTGTTACTTTACGCCGATTTTCTGAGAAAGTATTTCCCAGATCAAACCGGTCTTACTTATAAAACTTTGAAAAATAATTTTAAAATTTCAATGCTAGTTTGGCAAACTATCATGATATAAATAAAATACTTTACATTACAAAATAGATTTCCGTATGTTTGTAAACATCAATCTGCATTCAAGTCGAGTCGTCGCGAGTGTTTTCAGAACGCTTTCGCTGCGAACACTACTTCGTATGCGGAGAGACGTGACCATGATTTGTTTACAGAGAGTGCGCGGGGAGTGGGAGGGGGAATGAAGATGTCTCTCTCCCCTTTATTTATCTACGAGATTGCGATTCGACAAATCTATTCTATTCGAATGTTGTTAAAACCCTGCGGTAGATGACTAGATAAATTGATTTCGCATAAGCGTTCTTTTGTTTTAGAGACGCTCACTTGAATTACCACTTAGCTATCACCCATCTAGTGACTGACCGCGCGTAAGGTTGCTTGACTCACCGATCAATGAGCGCACCCGGCTATGAGCGTAACAATGATGACTTATCATCAGGTGAGCTCATCGCTTGTTTAACATCTGAGTGATATAAATATATCAAAGAAGAAGCAAACCATTCAGTAATTACCGAGTCCTTAATCAGATCTCCAATGTATACAGGATCATCCAAAAATATACTTTATAGAAAAATAATCATCAAAATCATCATTGGTTCAGATATATCGAAGATATGATAAAGAAATAAAATGAATTAATAAGCTTCGACTTTTTGAATTTAAAACTAAGCGAAGAATAGGCAGGAGTCTTTGTGAATTTCATCTAAGAAGGTTAACATTATGAACAACTTATTGTAACCAATAATGTTTTTAATCCCTTTTTCTGTTTTTTTAAAGAATATTAGCAATGCTTTTTCAAGGCATTACCAATATTCCTATCGCCCCTTCAAATAAGCTCGAAGCTTGCGCTAGGAGTGGGTACGACAATAGCCCAAGGGGTCAGGATCGAACCCTCGACTCTCTCGTTAACGGAGCGAAGTCGGCCTTTCTACCGTTGAGCTATTGAGGCTTCAAATTACTAGATAACACAATAAATTGTACAGCACTGTAACTACTACGTCGGATTTCAACGATTCTTCCTTTTATATGCGGTACGGCAATAATTTTCTGCATGGTGAAATTTTGAAGTAACCATTAATGTGATGCTTCGCTGGAATTGCTTCTTTTTAAAATATTGTCTTCTATAGATTAACAGCGTAACATTACATTCCTAATACGATATTTTATTAGTAATTAAATATTTGAACGTAAATAATAAAAATATTACGCCCCGCGGTGTTTTAATGTATAATTAAAGAGCAAGGTAAGGGTCGCTGGGGACATTGAAAAGTTTTTAATTTAGCGGTGAAGTCGCGGCGTCGGGGGAAATAACTGGACGTATTAATGTCTGAGAATTTATATACTTATACTAGCTTCTGCCAGCGGCTTCACCCACGTAAATAAAGATTTTAATACCTTCAGGGGTGTTATTTAGGAAACTTTTCAGTAACTTATTGGATAAGAGCAAATTCCTATCAAGAGTTAATGATTATTATCAGATGTTATGATAGCAACCGGGACCGACAGCACAGCTTAGTGTGGAGAAATACAAGGGCAAACGACCAGACCTAGACAGATATTTATATGGTCAACACAAATATCTGCCACGAGCAAGAATAAAATCCGCGATCGTCGAGACAAAAGGCAGGCCCACTACCAATACGCCACAACGGTCGTCAAATCCTTAGTAGTATATAATATAATAAAAGCGAAAGTAACTCTGTCTTTCTGTCTGTCTATCGCGCTTTCAAGCCATAACCACTGAACCGATTTGAATGAAATTCGGTACACGGATAGCTTTAAAAAAACGGGTTGTAGGGGTTGAAAGGGAGGGAAGAAAAGTTGTATGGAAGTATCGTAATTTTAGAGCTAGAAGCTTTACTAACTTATTTTTTAGGCTCTTGATTCGATATAAATAAATATGATATTCAAAGATTGTAAAAGTTTTACCTTCAAGGGTGTAAGCTGAAGTTAACGCGAGGAAGAAACTTGCTAAACACCACGCCGAACAAAATCTTCTGATCGTGTGGTCAGTGGCCAACCTAGTGTCAGAGTAGTTTAGTTCACCCTAGGCCTCTGACTTCACTTTTCGACTGTTGTCTGACTTGACTTTTTACGTGTCCTCTAAAGCACGGAGACGATCAGTTAAATACCACTATGCGATCCCACCGATCGTATACCGATCAGTGGGTGCACTCGGCTATGAGTGTCACAATGACGGCTGTGCAGCCATGCGTTTAGTCGCGCGCGGCGTGACTTTTATATGGTGAAAAGAAGAACAATAACGCGGGCGAAGCAGTGGGCGTAACTAGTATTGTATAAATAGCAATGAATAATTAATGCCATTAAAACTTCAATTCATACCTATTAAATAAGTGTTTGCAGAACAAATTAGATCAGAATCCATTAACGGGCTTCCGATTGCTTCCTTCTAATTGAAATTAAATTGTGTTTTACAAATGATTCAAAGATGTTACAGATTTAAGGCGAACAATAAGAGGGTTATACATTTAATCTGCTCTTGACGTCATATTTTTTTATATTTTTGGTGAAGGAATTTAAGTACTTACGGAAACTTGTCTGTAAGAACTTAAATTCCTTGTTTGAATAATCTTTCCTATTGTACTGTTACGCGCTGGGGTTCGGTGATTTGGAAACAAACACCTGATAGCTCTAAATAAGACTTTATTGAGGTCTAGATTACACACAGAACTTCACAAATCACAGGTCCAAAACGCAGGTCAATCACAGTTCAAAAGAATAGCCGAGATCACTTGTAGTTTCTTCGCTTGTTGCTCAGAACTGAATGAATCAGTCGACGCGCCGGGACGCTTATATAACGCGGAAAACGGGTTCGACAGAGTTCTGTCCGCGGAACGCTATTCTACATGTTTCGAGAATACATCTTTCTAGAGCCCACGCGACTGTCGAGAAAATAAACAAAGAGAGTACCAAGCGATTTTGAACCTTATGCCCCTGTGATAAGGTTCTCCGTAACAATACATATTATAAACGTGAAAGTTTATTTGTATGTATGGATGTATGTTTGTTACGCATTCACGCAAAAAGTCATTGAATTCAAAAATAAAATCAATAATTATTTTTTAATCATTTTTTGACCTTTGTTTTTCCATTAATATATATAATACATGACATACAATTCAACCGAATTAACAGCTTATTATTATAAATAATAATAAATAATAAACGCTACACACTCAACGGCCCCCATTAGGACAATGATATCCTGTGTCGGGGTCCGGAAACATATACAAAGACAAGGACAAATACACCAAGACCGGAAAATATGCTTGCATGGTCAATACAAACATATTATGCTCCGAGCGGGAATTGAACCCGCGACCTGTGGCGTTTAAGGCAGGTTCGCTACCGCTGCGCCACAACGTCGTAAAATATATATGATTATTATGATACTGTATGTTTATAAATGTCTGCTTTATAATTTTTACTTCAAACGATTTCTATTTTGCCGATATTTAACGAATTCTATTATATTAATGTTATTGCTTTTCAAACTGTACTTGCTATTACGATTTTACTATGCTTAATTCCTTGTGTCATTAACAACATTTTTATTTATACTAAATCAAATTATAAATTAAATTATTCATGAATTATTTGTATCAATTATATAAAATATTCACTATTTTATTAATTTTTGATTAGACGATTTGTTTTCTTTTTCCTCATTCTATTTTATGCTATTTGAAAGTGTAATATAGCATGCTGCGTCAGCATGTAAATAGAAGAACATTTAGTCATGGAACAGTAAGTAAATTAGTAACTGTTCAATGGCATTTTTATTAATGTAACTTCTGTTGGTTGTCCTTGAAATAAATAAATAAATAAAACCACTTGACAGATTTCGATGATTTTTTTAGACACATAGCTTATTACCTAGATTAACATACAGGATACTTTTTATCCAAAAAAATTTGGGTTCCCGAGAGATTATCAAAAAATTAGAGAGGGTGAGCGGAACCGCGGGCAAAACTAGTATATAATTTTATAAGCGTGAAAGTTTGTATGAATGTATGTTTGTTACATGTATTAGATTTTTTTCATATTAAAGGTCCAAAGTCTGCTCAGTCATACCGGTAATACAAGTACTGTGTGTTTACTAGTGTATTATATGCCATTTTTGTTTTTCAAAAACATAATCCTACTTTTTAATCATAGTAAGAGTATATGGATGCACTTTTGTATATTGCGCTCTTCTTCATTACTCGAAAACTAGAAACGCATTAATTACTTCCCGTTCCATTTAATGATAACTTCGATATTTTCTAATACGAAAAGCATTTATTTGAAAAGGGTCCCGGTTAATATATCGACATAATTATTATGCCATCATTATATAAAACCCATATAAGAAATAGGCAAACATTTATTCATATTCTTTATTTAATGAACAATTACTCTTTTACTTTTACTGTGAATATAGGATAGAGCTATTTATGGAACTTTACGTACACCTCCTTTGGTACGACTTCCAAGAAAAAAAAATACACTTGTCATGTTACATAACAGTTAGATAAACCTACCTTAAGCGCCACAAGTCTCGGATTAAATTCCCGCTCGGAGCGTATGTTTGTATTGACCATACAGGCATGTTTCCTGGTCTGGGTGTATTTGTGACCTGACCCCCACACAGGATATAACCATCCTAATGATAGCGTTAATTGTTTATTGACCACTGATGCTCGACAATGAAATATAAGCATCAGCTGCCATTATTAAATAAAAAAACCTTATTGGTGTAAATATGATATGTCAAAAAGAAAACAGAGGGGTCCCACCCCTTTTATCCCTTGGGTTGGCAACGCGTATATACTTCAAGTATTGTAAGAGTTCACAGGTTGCGATGACTGCTTACCATTAGGCGGACCTTGTGTTTTTTACGTTGTAAACAAAACTCACAGGACGCTACAAAAAAAGTTAAAACTCACTACCCCACTACCAAGGAACCCTAAAATCCCCGGCAGGTGCATTAAGATCATTGCATGCTTTTTTAATTCCACTGATCGAAATATTCGCAACACCCGCTTTATCTGCTAGCATTAACAAAAAATGCATTGAAAATTTTGTATTTTTCAGATTTTTTCTTTTGATATTTACATAATTAAAAACTAAAACTAGTTTGAATAGATACAATTGAATAGAGGTTGAGGGTTCCAAATAACAAGTACTTGATATTTTATAAGTATATAAGACACTCATAGTCAGGTGCGCTGAATCGATAAACGATTGATGGGTCAACCACCTTCCAATATTCACCATCGCAAAGTCGCCTGCAAAGTCGCCTCATACCGCCATCGCCATTTTACTTCCGGGATACCAGGAGTACTGCGAGGTACCGCCCATATCTGGTCGATATAACCAGCATTCACACTATGCGCTTTCGATCTTCGCTCATAAAAAGGAGCCTCGATAGCTCAACGGTAGAAGGGCCGACTCCATTCCGTTAACACGAGAGTCGCGGGTTCGATTCTGACCCCCTTGGACTATTATCGTACCCACTCCTAGCGCAAGCTTCGAGCTTATTTGGAAGGGCAATAGGAATCTTAGTAATGCCTTGAAAAAGCATTGCTAATAGGCGACCTAAACAACTCTGACAGTAGGTTGGCAATGACCACTTGATAAGAAATAGAAGTGCTTGTGTGCTTGAAGTAGCTTGTGTTCTGTAGAAAACCGTCTGTGTCTGAATGGTCTGTATATATTTCCTGCGGTAGCTTCGGGCAATACTTAGATTCGACATCCCGTAGGTTGTTCTAATGAGCTTGAAAGCAATATTCAGCCAGCCTGATTCATTCACCATGTTTAATAAATAGATAGAAAATATCAATACAACTAAGAAATAATATAATGAAATAGCTTAAAGATCTGAAAGAGTAAAAATGATAAATATATAGTATAAATGATAAATAAATTTAAAACATTAAAATAATACAATTAAAAATAGAAATATATACATATACAAATAATAATAATAATAATATCAGTCCTCCTCTCTCCTACTTTGCTGTGCCCGACAGGGTCCACAATGTATATCTGTATCTATCATCATATAATAACATACTATATATTGTGGAATGCAACAAAATAAATAAAAAATAAATAAATAAAAAAGAGTATTCAATATAATAAGTAAGCAAGAAGTGCGTTGATTACATCCGCGTGGCTGGCTGCGAGCCAATAACTTTAGCCGCGATGATATGTTTGGAGTTTCGCCCTGAACATAAGATATTGCTGTCATTAGGAAATGCTTTATCACTATTAGAGAAATATATTTATATATCAATTTTATTTTTATTCAGCGCATAACTTTTATTTATTTTTATTTTTTTTTCATGCTGATATTCTATCATTTGTAACCCCAGACGAAAAACTAATTTTGATTTATAAGTTTGACTTGTCTGTCTGTATGTGTGTTTGTGTGTCTGTCTGATTTTGAAGCGGCTTATACTAAATCTATGTTTCAGAGTGGCAATAAAAAATTTCAAAAAACTTTATACATATGTATACAATTTTTGGATTCCTGTTCAGATAATTGAGCAATATATTCGTTTTTTTTTTCTTTCTCGCATTTTTCCTGGTATTTACCCAGGGTTTGCTTATACTGTTATCCGAATTTGACAATTACTAATTTTTACACAGAGCGATTGCCATCTGACCTTCGCAACCATAAGGGCGAACTAGTAACTCTTTGGATAAGAGCAAGGGTCAACGATTATTATCAGATATTATGATAACAACCGGGACCGACAGCTTAACTTGCACGTTGAGGAGACTCATGAAGATAAACGCCTAGAACGAGCGAGAATCGAATCCGCTATATCCGCTAAAACTATTTTCTGCCAGCGGCTTCTCATCTCACTACCGGCCCCCCATCCCCCTTAAAACTTTGAATGTCGTATCTGTTTAAATCGATTCAACAGCATAAACAATTAGTTTCAAGTTCAAGTTTCAATTCAAAAACTTTGAATGTCGTATCTGTTTAAATCGATTCAACAGCATAAACAATTAGTTTCAAGTTCAAGTTTCAATTCAAAAACTTTGAATGTCGTATCTGTTTAAATCGATTCAACAGCATAAACAATTAGCTCAAAAAGTGACGATACTTACATAAAACTTTTCATCCTCCCTTTTCAACCCCCTTTTTCGGATTAAAAGGTATCCTATGACAATTCTCAGGTTCTAGACTATCTTTTCAGTATTTCAATCGGTTCAGTAGTTTTGGCGTGAAAACGCGACAGACAGAGAGAGAGAGAGAGAGAGAGAGAGAGAGAGAGAGAGAGAGAGAGAGTTAATTTCGCATTTATAATATTAGTAATAATATGATGATATAAGGATAATACCAAAATTTGCAAAAGATTTAGCAAATGCCGTCTCGATCGGGAAAGTACTACCCTCTCACAGTAAATCGGCGTAAAGTAACAGTGTCAGTAAGTAGTGTTGCGTTTCGTGCGATGAGTGACAGCGCTGGAAGCCCCAATATCCACCCTCTCCCTCTGTTCCCTTCCTTTTCTCCTTCCTAAACCTTTCCTCCTATCCCTTATAGTAGCAGCCCGCATGTGATAATTCAAGTATCGCGCGTTCATAGGTTACTGCTCACAACAACAGAAACCTTCATAAAAAAATTATATTTTGTTCAAAAGCAATGAGATAAAATTCTGTTAATTGTATAATTTATTGATACATACAAATAAAGAAGGACTTTTCATATAACTTCATCTCGCATCTGTTTACAGTACTGATTGCATCAGTAAATTAACCTAACGAACTCGGAAAATAAATATTGATAGCGAGAAATTCAAATCGAAGCTATTTTTTCTAACATAAGCGCTAGAACAGTGTGCTTTTTGTTTTTACTCGTATTTTTAGGTAAGAAGTATAAATAAATAAACACAACACACTTTACGGCCCCCATCGGGATAGTTATATCCTGTTTCTGGGGGTCTGGAAACATACACATGGATAGGAACAGACACACCGGAAAACATGCCTGTATGATCAATATAAGCTTCGAGCTGCTCCGAGCGGGTATTGAACCCGTGACCCGTGGCGCTTAAGGTAGGTTCGCTACCACTGTCTCACAACATCGTCTATAATATCGTGGGCTGTCTAATTTAAGTTTCACTATTCAGGTAAGTCGTAAGGGTAGAATACCCTGCGTGGGTTAGAAGAAGCTGCTTGGTCGAAAAGACGCGGATTGCGTCCGGAAAAGTAATATCAGCCCTTTGATTATTTGGGATTCATATTTTTGTTCGATTTTACTGCTGAAAAACGTATCGATTTAATCCTTACTAATATTATGATAATGCGAAAGTAATTCTGTATCTTTTTTTTTTTTTTATGTTAGAAGTTGGCAAACAAGCATACGGCCCACCTGATGGTAAGTGGCTGCCGCAGCCTATGTGCACTTGCAGCACCATTAGTAGGTGCCACTCACGCGTTGCCAACCTCGAGATATTAGTTCTTAAATCTCGTTCGCCCAGTAATTTCACTAGCGTACAATGCCCTTCAAACCGGAACACAGTAGTGCCTAAACACTACTATTTGGCGGCAGAATATTGGACACTGCGGTGGTACCTACCTAGCCGGCCTCTTGCAACAAAAGACCTACCACCAGTGTGACTGTCTGTTGCGCTTTCACGCCAAAACTACTTTACCGATTGAAATGAAATTTCGTACACAGATAGTCTAGAGCCTGATAAAGGGCATAGGCTATTTTTTAATGCGAAAAAGGGTGGTAAGGAGTCGGAAAGAGGGATGAAAAGTTGTATGGAAGTATGCTTATTTTTACAGCTTGAAACTTATTTTTTAGGCTTTTGATTAGATATAAATAAATATGACATTCAAAATTTGTAAAAAGGGGAGGGGTTTAGAGTTTTGAATTAAAATCGTTGTTCACGCGAGCAAAGCCGCTGACAGAAACTAGTTTCTCATAATTGTCATTATCAGACTTGGACTTGTTAACGAATTTCTCTATTGGATATTTTTAATTTAGATTATTATGTAGCGGAGGTGTTATCATAAAAGATTATTATTGACACGGCCGAGTGCCTGCGGATATTTATTGAGACTGAGCTAAAATACATTGCTTACTAAGTGTACATGCATCATATTCCCCATATGAAAATCTATATATATTATTAGTAGGTACAATTAACTTATTAGAAATTTTAAAACATGCGATATAGATATAACGAAAGCAAGTATTAGCTTTAGCTTCTCGTACTGAATGGGGAAAATCACCGCTAAATAGCTTATAATATTAACTTTTACGATAGCTTAAGCGGTAAGCGTTCATCTTTAACGCAGATTATAATATTATCTCAACGACATTTCAACATTCAGAGGATAGTTTTAAGCTTTCATGTAGAGTATTCCTAAAGTTTTTTCAAAAAGTTACAGAATCTAGTCATTGTTATGACACACGATGTGTGTCCTGGCTTGGTAATAAACCCAAGTCTCGCAACGCAGTTCTTCTACTGCAAAAAGTTGTGAGATCTCATGTAAGTATAATAACCATCACAGAAACTTTTTTTTCTAATTTCTTTTCCTTACTTTATGGGCTAAATGCTAAATAAATTTAAAATTTGAAGTTTTTGTGACTGCTAGAAGTGACTTTTAATTTTTATAATTTATGACCGAGTGATAAAATAAAAGATCTTTGATTAGCGGTAAATGATAATTCATAAACTATATGGTAGTTATTGCTATTGCAATATTGCTAGTTTTAGTGAGTTCTATGGATACCTATGGATTTTTTTTTTCATTATCCACAACAAAGTTAGGTACAAAAGATTTTTTTTATTCACAATGAGTGAGGTACTAAAGACGTTTGTTTTAAATTTCTAAGCATATTCTGCTTAATAAGACATGAAACGACACGTCTCCCTCACGTATGAGAAGTTTCAACGCGACCACAATATGCGTAGACGGGAGCGATATTTCTTAATCCCATGAATACAGTATGACAGCGCGTAAACATCATAGTGTGGGGAGATTGTGTTAAAAGTTAGGAGCGAGTGAAATGCCGGGCTCTTTAAAATTGTGCTTCTGTTTAAAGAATTATGACATTAATTAAATGTTTAGTTGTTTATCACCCAGAGAGTACACCAAATCTCTTGGAATGCGCTTGGAGGGCTGCTCCATTTCCGATGACGTCTTTAACCGTGATTCGGCTTCGCTAAGTACTAAAACAAATTTCACGTGAACTTTTTCAATAGCTCACGTGAGAGATGCCCTTTTTTCACGGCGGTGTCTGTGTACTCGCCTCCTCTGTGTACACGCTCCCCGCTCGGTGACGGTGTCAAGGCCTGTAGGGCCAACAACAACATTCCGAAAATATATCAAAGATCTAATTATTTAAGGTTAATGCCGTGATTTAAATTTACAAGATGCATCGAATTGATATCTTAGAATTGAAAGCAACATTATTTTCGTGATAACAGCAAAACAACAAAGTGTCCTTACTATTGAGTGGGAGTGATAGAAGCTCAAACTCCAACTACATTTGATCTAACCTTTATTTTTCTGACTCTTTTTGTACCAGTAACATGCTTAATATAGTAATAGTAATAGTATCGATTTTATTTGTACACTAATTTAAATTATTATTAAAAGATCTACCTTTAATTTCAACGAAGCTATACATTATTACGGTATCAGAACTTGAAAGAAAATACATAAAATATAGTTGTAAAAGACCAGTAAAATACACATTCTCCATTTTCTTTATAAGTCTGTTTTTATTTCTTTCTTCAGTAGCACAATTTTCATAAAAGCGGGAAGTTATGATTTGTAAAAGTCGAAATTACACGATAAATTTTTCGTCAATCACTTATAACCTCTGACTTGACTTATCGAAATTGTTAATGGCTGGAACCGGCGGCTTACTTACTTTTCGAAGCAGACGCTCAGTCGTAATATTACTATGCTCACCCATCTTTAAATTGACCACGGTTAAAGCTAAAAAAAACGAAGCCGGCTAATTCTGGTGCAAAAGGCAAACTGAACTAGCTCCCGTTGCCACAAGACACAACTGGTTACACGCTGACCGAGATATGCAGGCGACGAGCAGCCACTTCTGTTTACTTAGTCTTGATGGATTTTAGGAGTGGGGACACGAGTAATCGGAGCAAGCGCTGATTTTAGACTCCCGTTTATTATACTTAAGTTCCGACTTATATATTAAACTACAAAGCCTTGATCCAGGCCATTTGTGCTGGAAGGAACATGACTGTGGTACAACAACGTTATCACTCATTTTTTAAACTATAAAGGTAAATTGACTGCATTTAGAGTATGTTTTAATAAAAATTATGGGAAAATGGCAACCAAGTTAAACTTATATAAAGCCTTACTCAAGGGAGCATATGCGCTCCAATATCCGGGGACACGCTGTATTTATTAAGTTATGTAAAGTTTCGACGTACAATGGTATTAAACTGAGCAACTTGACAATATAAACCATATTACACGGGATCATAACACGCTTCAAAACGTCGCGTCAATTTTTTCGTCGTCAATGGAGTAGTGACGGATAAACCAATAAATGTATGCTTAAATATAATATTAATCTGATCTATACCATCCTACTAATATTATATAGGTGAATGTTTGTGAGGATGTTTGTTACTCTTTCACGCAAAAAAACTAATGGACAAATTTGGTTTTTATTCCAAAACAATGTTGGGTTCCCGTGGCATCATCAAAAACTACATAATGTGAGTGGAGCCGCGGGCATGGTACACCATAATTTTCGAAAATGAGTACTAACTAATATATTGCTAGTTGTATGTTTATCAGAACTAAAATTAACTGTATGAAATAGTTTCCGATCAGAGTATTTGTATGTCACTAAGTTGGCAAGCAAGCTTGGCCCAACTGATGGTAAGCGGTTTTCATAGTCTATGAGCGCTTATAATACAATTCTATTGTATTTAGTAATAATTATGTTAAAAAAACGATAATTTTCTCAAAATCACGAGTTCCTTAGTTTTTCCTCAAGCAATATTTACCCGTATGTTTCAACTTGTTATGCTTTGTTCCCCACTTACATAAGTTTCCTTTCGGTATGTGAACAAGTTAGTGATTTACCATCAGCTTGTTATTGTGTCACTTAACAGTGCCATGCCAGTAGAGCCATGCTCGACGCTCGTCCCGGCAAAAGGGTCGGCTTGTACGAGAATCAGCCGAAGAAAATTAAATTTTTTTAAAGAATATTAGCAATGTTTTTTCAAAGCATTACTAATATTCCTATTACCCCTCCAAATAAGCTCAAAGCTTGCGCTAGGAGTGAGTACGACAATAGCCCAAGGTCATCAATCCGCGACTCTCGCGTTAACAGAGAGGAGTCAGCTCTTGTAGCGTTGAGCTATTGAGGCTTCATAGTCAATAAAAACAAAACATGCGTCTCCCAGCACAAATCAGTCGGCTCGACCGGGGAAATACTACCTCTCACAGAAAGTATTCGTAAAAGTAAAGGAGTATTACTGTTGCGTATCGTGCGATGGGTGGGAGCACCGGAGGGCCAATCTCCCACCCCTCTGTTCCCTTCCTTTTTTCCCTTTTCATCCCTTCCCTCCTATCCCTTGGGTCGGCAACGCGCACGTGATACCTCAAGTATCGCGCGCGTTTATACGTTGCCGTGACTGCTTACCATAAGACGAACCGTATGCTTGTTTGCCAACCGTCATGAAAAAAGCCGTCAACAGTCAGTTACATGTATGGACTGCTACCCTTATTTTTATATAAATTTTAGGATTTCACTACAAAATTGTGAAGCGGTTCAGAGCATACACCTATTAACAAATTTCGTACAGATAGAGCCAATAGTTTCCGAGTAAAATGACCAACAAACCAAATGCCTTTTGCGCCAATCTTTTACATAGCACCGACTGCTGTTGTAGATAATATATTTATTTTTTAGTTCAAATAAAATCCTTTATCACTTAGCCAAGGAATATAGGTCACAGTGTCAATTGTGGATGAAATCCTTTTTACATTATTTCTGACATTATACAATGTTAAACAAAGCCTGCAATTAGTGAGGGCGCAAATGAGCTCGGAACAAGGAACTGCGCTCATTAGTGTTGTTAGTGATGAGGAAACATACAAACGTGGATTGTTTTACATATGTGTCGCATTGCTTCTACGCTCTGTGTTTGTGTTAGATTTAAATTCCTCTTTGTTGATTTTGGGGCAGATTTTCTTGGCAGTGGAATATTCAGACTATGATTTTAGTGAGACAGAATATATTATGCTATTGTAAAAATTCTAATATTAGTACATACATATTCTTCTAGTTTTTACACAAAGCAATTGCCGTCAGACCACCGCAATCCTAAGGGCGAAATAGGAACTCATTGGATAAGAGCAAATCAAGAGTTAACGATTATTATCAGATGGTATGATAACAACCGGGACCGAGAACTTAACGTGCTCTCAGAGGCACGGTGGGAAGAACCACAGTGACTAACGATCAGACTGATATTTAAAGCAAACATCTGCACCTTGTTTTATTAGATGCTTCTCTATACAAGTGTCCGTTTGTAATTTTAACAGTTCTTCTTTAAATGTCCGTTTGTTACCGCAAACTTCTAAATCAGCTTCATCGACTTTATTGGGACTTTCACTAGTAAATAGCTGATGTTACAAGGATTAAGTAACTTAGGTTACTTTTATTTTACAAAAATAATTCGGGTTTTTGCATAAAGAAAAATCTATATACCACGCGAGCTCAGCTGCGAGTTTCACCAGCATTAAGTTAATTAAAGTTTATTTATATAAAAGGCATTGCAATAGACTATATTATATGGTAAACAAGCAAAAAGCATTTAGCCCTTATAAACTTATTTTTTCCATCATTTGCTGGTGGTAAGGTTACAAGTCCCGCCTGTTTAGTTACCACCGCACGTTAGTCTTCTTCTTATGACCGCGCTTAAAGTCGCTTAACCCGACGATAGTTTACCAATCAGTGAGCGCACCGGGCTATGAGCATCGTAGGTTGAAAAAACTTCTGAAGTGACTGCTCGTCAACCGCTTTTTGAGGTCAGGCAGAGTATAACTAGTTGTATCCTATAGGTCGGCAATGCACCCACAGGCAGATGTTCATGGACGGTGGTAATCGCTTAACATCAGGTGAGCCCGTCTGCCCCTTCTAACATTATTAACAATTATGCATGTTCTCGAATAAGCTTACTTAAAAAACGTCGAATAACTTGTCTTCCACGAAAACCCTTACCCTCGAGTTAGTCACCAACTTTACATACACGAGAGATTATTATAAATTCAAACCTAACTGTCGAAAATCGTGATGTCGATAAAATGTAAGCCATTTCTAAATTCAATTTCCAGTTTGTTTAGCCATACATTACATTCGTAAATAATTAATAGATTAACTTGAAACCTTTACTACTAAAATAAACAAAATCTTAACGTAACTGAAAATGTTATTTGTTTATTTAGATTTAACATAAATATTTGAGTAATAACTAAAAAATTATCGCATCTTTTCATTTAATTGTTTCTTTCTACTTTGCTGAATAACGTTGTCTAGATCTGATAATCGTGATCAAATCATCACCTATATAAGGGACTTGCTTCTGCCAGCGGCAGAACCCCTATTTCAACTCTTCAGGGGTGATATATTTTTTTTTTTATGTAAGAGGGGCAAACGGGCAGGAGGCTCACCTGATGTTAAGTGATCACCGCCGCCCATGAACATCTGCAACACCAGAAGGCATGCAGGCGCGTTGCCGACCTTTAAGGAAAGAATAGGCTCTTCTCTTGAAGGTTCCCAAGTCGTATCGGTTCGGAAAGACCGCCGGCGGAAGTTGGTTCCACAGAGTGGTTGTGCGAGGAAGAAAATGAATTGTACAAAACGTTAAACAGAAGTTTACCCATCTCTAATTTTTAACCGTAAAACAAAGTTTCATGACTCTTGTTTCAAAAATGACGTAATTACACACAGACTTTTCACTACCTTAAGGGTTGAATTTTGAAAAGTCCTTTTTTAGTGCTTGTTTAAGTTTTAAAAACAACATCTGTGAAAACATTCAGCTTTCTAGATCCATGGGTTTAGGCTGAGCGTATAAGTCATTCAGGTCTTCTCCTTGTATATATAGATTACTCCGAAAGTATATCTCAAAAAAGGTCGCCGTATCTACTAACCACCACCGGGTATGACGTCAATTAAGCAAAAGTGTATGAAAGTAATGGCATAAAAGTGTAAAAATGGTTTCATTATTGATTCGAAATGGAATAATAAATATGATTACTTCCTCCTTTTTAAATCAGGTCTAAAAATAAAAGCAAGCACTTCGTTTACAACTTTTTTGTCGAAAATACTTTCTCAAATCGTTTTGTCCATTAAACCCAGAAGTAGCCCGTTTATTTTGATGAGAGTACCTTCGCCGATTGTAACTGCTTTATTGCTAATGCTTCGACCCTCTGTAAATGCTTACCAATAGATTTTAAGGTTCCATTTGTGAATGCAATAACAGATTCCTAGATAAGACGGATATTCATTTAGGCCTTTTTCGTCACGTCATTACTAGTACTTCTATTGCCTCTCCAAATAAGCTCCTAGCTTGCGCTGAGTATGACAACTGCGCAAGGGAATCAGGATCGAAGCCGCAATTCTCGTTTTAACGTACTGGAGTTGGCCCTTCTACTATCATTATTGGACGCAAATAAGCAATACCATGTCAACCCACACGAATATCGTTGCGAGAAAAACGCGTTTGAAGATTTTGAACAACTTGCTTTATATGATTTTTTTATGTATTGGTCAAGTTTTTGGCAATTTCAGATTTATGTAAGTGTTTTATACTTATTTTCACATAAAATAAGTATACAAACTGTATATTTCGTATATAATATAACCCAAAACGTTTAAAATAATACATAAATTGCATGATTAAAAATGCCTTTTTTAGAAGTTTTAAAGCTTAAAACCCTACATATATTAAAGAAAAATGTTCTTCAGCCATTTACCAACACTTCTGCATATATAACTCAGTTCTTTAAATTTTGTGGGTTGACATGGTATTGCTTATTTGCATCCAATTATAATATAGCATCTTTTCTTCAAATCAAAAATTATATATTTGATACGGAGGGTGTGGCTCCACTCCATCTGATGGTAAGTTTTAGTTAAGTCCAAACGGGAAGGCGGCTAATACATATGCGGAAGGTAACTGCGTTGGTCACCCTTGCCCTGCTACAAGATGCTTCTTCACGCCTCAATAAATGTAAAAATAAATAAAAATTCTTAAAGAAATCCATACAATTTTTCAATAAAACGCACGCTGAAAGAAGACAGGAATCAAACGTTGTGGAATATCGGAAAAATCAAAAACCTCAGGCTGATATCCAGTATCGATGAAAATCAGCCATCTTTCTGTTTGTCAGCATCTTTGTCTGTACGCTTGGCGCAATGCCAGCCGGTGCCAAGTAACGGTTCCCACTCGGGATATTGAGTCGGATTCCTTCATGAAATTTAAACGTTTGGCAACAATGTTTACTTTAGATGTCGAAATCTCTTACACAAAGAGATGATACTTTTAAATAAGGTTAAAACCGTAATGAAGAGCTTCTGAACGTTTCAGATTTCAGTGTAATTACGTATGCATGTAATGATATACATTTTAACACGACACATTTATCTATACCAAAATTATATAGAAAAAGAGTTTGTTTGTTTAAACGCGTTAATCTCTTAGTTCGTTAGTTGGTAGAAGTCTTACCCGACGGGAGTGATACGGACAGGATCTAGTTTCTTATAAAAAAGGGTTTTCTAATGTAAGTTATCATTAATGAACCATTGAGTTGAAGTTAAATTCTTCTTATTTTTAAGTTTAATAATGGATTGAAAGATTTAGATTAATATACGCGGGTAGAAGCTAGTTAAATATATCCTATCAAAACCATAAAATGTAGAAAAAGTCTATTCTACTATAGTTATTCTACTACAAAAGTTTTGAAATCTCCTATACCATTACAGAAACTTGTCAATTGCACGACACTAAAGTATTTTTAATTAGTAGAATATTTTGGCGTACCACTTCCGGGACCCCTGACCTCTAAAAAATATCAAAAGATTTAGTATGATTTTTTTTCATGAAAGCCTTTAGAAACCAAGTCAAATAGTAATTATTAGGATGGAGAGGTCCGATGTCATTTTATTAGGCACTTCAATGAATATATTACTTGGGGTGGCCTTAAAGAGTTTATGTAGATGCGCTACAGTTATATAGCCTATTCCGAATTCATGGCCTTTATGGAGGAATTAGTGACCCGTGCGGGGTTTTGGTTCGGCTTTTAGCAAGAAATTTCGATTTGAATTTTTATTTACTGGAGTTATAAAAATCCCGTAAAATCAAAACTTCTTATTTATTTCAATACTCTTTATAGCACACTTAGTGAATTTATTTAATTTATTTTTATTCAAATAAATTTTTTGCAATTTGCATCTTTGTCATTATAATTATATTGTTTTTATTAGATTAGTAGTAATTTTTTAATGTGACTGTGTGGGCAACCAAGCATACGACACAGCTAATGGCAATCGGTAGTGGTATTTTCTGACCGCTTGTCGTGTTATTGTATTGTAGATATTGGCTATTAAATCTCTTTTCCCCAGTAATTTCACTAACACCTTCGAATCGAAACACAGTATACTGCTTTACGGTAGAATAACTGACACTGCGGTGGTACCTACCTAGCCGCCCTCGCGCAATAAAAGGCCTACAACCAGTAAAAAATAACTTGCTAATAAATAAAACAGAATCAAAACGTTGCCACCAGCACACTTTATTGTTTTAAAAGTTGATCTGCTGAATACTATCTTTGTTATATGATCGATCGTTGTTACCTTTGTGATAAAAACCTTTACAGTCATCAAGAAAACGATCGCAAAGATACAGAAAATGTATAAGAAGTTGGCTCTTATTTCCTTTAATAAGTAATTGTATCTAGTACTTCTTCTTCCAAGCATTATTCCCCGTAATTTATTTATTTATTTCATAGAAAGCCAACATGATATACAGTGTTACATTTACATTTCAGATACTTATGAAACTCACTTTACATAGTATACCACACTTAAAGGCTAACTCAGCATGTATAAAAAAAAAAATACTGTTTTTACTTAAATCATGCAGTCTTCTAAAACTAAACCAAAAACAAAGAAAAAATTAAACAAAAACATGTAATACTGCGAAATTTATATTTATAATTTATAAACGCTACACACTCAACGGCCCCCATTAGGATAGTAATATCCTGTGTCGGGGATCCGGAAACATTCACAATGACAAGGACAAATACACCCAGACCGGAAAATATGCTTGCATGGCCAATACAAACATATTATGCTCCGAGCGGGAATCGAACCCGCGACCTGTGGCGTTTTAAGGCAGGTTCGCTACCGCTGCGCCACAACGTCGGCGAAATATAAAAAAAAACAACAAAATTTAAAAGAAAATATAACAAACAGTTTAAAATAAAATAATCAGTGATCGTGCTGTACTACTCCTGAAAAATATCTTTTAAAAATACAATTATAGTTTTTTATTGCCCTCTATCCCTAAATTGGTTTTAGAAAATTGATATTTAAATATAATATACGAGTATTTACCCAGGGTCTACTTATTACTCTTGTCGGGATTTGACAGGTTACTAGTTTTTACACAGAGCGATTGCCCTCTGACCGTAACCCTAAGGGCGAATCAGTAACTTATTGGATAAGAACAATTTACTTATCAAGAGGTAACGATTATTATCAGAGGTTACGTGATAACAACCGGGACCGAGAGCTTATCGTGCTTTTTCAGGCACGGGGGGACCCACAAGGGTAAATGCCCAGACAGATATTTGTAAGATCAATGCAAGCATCTGCTCGAGCGGGAATCGAATCCAACAATCGTCGAGGCTAAAGGCAGACATGTGCATCTGGTACAAACGTTCCACGTTAAGCTTTGAAAAGTTAAACACATTTTCAATTAAAGAATTTCGTGTTTTATCTCGTAGGGTGGTAATACTCTGCAAGCAAGCGTGACATTGAATAGCAGAATCGAACTCGAGCGAAGTTTTCACGGATTATATTACAACAGGGCAAAATCTTTGTTATATATTGTTTAATCGACAAATCACACGGAAAGTTCGTTTTATATTCAACAGGTTCAAGATTAATAAGGTTGCCCATTGATACGTATTATGTTAAAGATTTATACTAAGTAAATGGATGGCCGAGTTTTGTGGAAAATTTTTTATTTGGTAAATCATGTTTTTTGGAAAGTAATAGTTTTTTTCAAAAATCGGACTGGAGGCATCTGGACTCGAATCAGGGTTTTCATTGCCTGAAAACACGCCTAAAATGACATTTTCTAAACACTAATCCTAGCTAGATCGATTTATTGCCCCAAGAACCCCCTGCATACGAAATTCCATGAAAATCTTTGGATTCGTTTCTGATATCAAATCAAACTATACAATACTTACATAAGAATTGCTCGTTTAAGCTCTGCTTGTTTTGCTTTTGTAAGTAGGTATAATTTTGTGTCTTCCATTGCAAGTGAACTAAACTTTTAACTACTTGTAAGAACATAACATATTACTGTACAAGCTGCACCCGCAGTTCCGCTTGCGTGGTATACCGATTATTCTCTACTGCACGGAACTCCAAGTCTTTTTCTAAAATATAGTAGCTCCTTATAACATCAGCGATCTGCAAGTGAAAACTACAGTTAAAATTAGTACACCCGTTTTAGCCGGAACAAACAGACAGATTTAACTTAATATCTTCATATGTATTTTGTAAAAAGTTGTCAATTTGGAATTACATTTATTTAGGTATTTGTATACGTATATAAATGTAGATGTAATAAAACTGTCAGTTTAGTCTATTTGCAGGTATGTTTTCTTACCACATTAAAACGAATTTCCATAAAGATTCCTTTCCACCTACAAGTGAACTCGAAGACAGCTCAGCTGAAAATCTTTCGTCTACTTTGCATTTCTACGAGTCTTGGGTGAAGTGTATTCTATTATTATGTAGATATTCATTTCTTTGCACATTTATTATATGTATCTGTCAGCTAACCGGTTACAGAGACAATAGTTTTCCTCTACACATTATTTTATCTCGTTAATACTATTTAATAATAATAATAATAATCTTTATTTAACTTAAGAACAAAATACAAAAACAAAATGAGTTTCTGTTCTCCTTGCTAGGTTGTTCGTGTGCGTGTGTGTGTGTGTGTGTGTGTGTGTGTGCGTGTGTGTGCGTGGCGTGTGTATTTTATATGCTTGTTGAGTTCTATTTACATTTTAATCGATAAAATCTTTCTAATTACTTTTATAAAGTCATGTTTATTAGTACTAGTTTTGTTATATAATCGATCGTTTTTACACCTTTGCGATAAAAGCCTTTTCAGTCATCAAGAAAGCGATCGCAAAGATACAGAAAATGTATAAGAAACTGGCTCTTATTTCCTTTAATAAGTAATTGTATCTGGTACTTCTTCTTCCTAGCATTATTCCCGGTACTGTACGAGTATCTACCCAGTGTCTGCTTATTTCTCTTGTCCGGATTTGACCGGCTACTAGTTTTTCGCAGAGCGATTGCCATCTGACATAAGATCAATTACTTATCAAGAGTTAACTTTATTTATTTTATTAACATTTGGACTTCAGTTTTAAGTATTGCATATATTATTTGATCACACAAGGAGTGTTAAAAAAAATAATGAGTTACTATTTCAATAATTATTTAACACTAATGAACTCAATTCAATATGAATATTTAATATACGTATTTGAAGCGTTAAATCCGAGCCATCATTATATATATATCTTTGAACGAAGGCTCATGACTAACTCAAATTCCACAAGGCATCGTTAGACGTTGAATCAGAAGATTCAATAATAACAAAGGCAAAAAACCAGTCTGTTTATTCGAGTTAAATTGAAGAAAAAAATACCTCACCGCTAACGAGTTGAATGATTCCAGACGACAAAGCGAAATGTAAACAAAAATGGTGGAAGAAAAAGATATTGAAATACTTCAGGCAATTTATTCTTTGCTACTTCTATTGAATGTATTATAATATGTACTATTATTATATATCTGTAGTTTCAAGTATAACTGTTGTGACGTGTTGGTAACGCGTTTGAGCCTCAATCGCTCGCGGTTTCGATTCCCGGTAGGGGCAGATGTTTGTTATAAATATCTGTTTCGGTCTGAGCGTTTGTCCTCGTAGATCTACCTTAAGCTGTCGGTCCCGGTTGATGTCATAGCATCTGATAATAATCATTAACTCTTGACAGGCAATTTGGTGTTATCCAACGAGTTACTGGTTCACCCTTAGGGTTGTGGAGGTCAGATGGCAATCACTCTGTGTAAAACAAGTAACCCTTCAAGTCCAGACAACGGTATGAGAAGACCCTGGGTAAATACCGGGAATAGTAGGAAAAAGAAGATAGTTTAAAGTTAATAATTTGATGTTTTTTTAAACATACTTTATATACGACTTTCATAAAGTCGAAAGATATGTATTAAAGGAATGTGTGAGATGTAATATATTCAGATTGAAGTAGAGTAATTTCATACAAAATTTTCTTTGAGTCTACTTGTTATATTAAATTAAGGTATATGAGTCATTCTTTATTCACGACTACGTCACTGAGATAAAAGTTATATAAGCCTGCCTTTTTAGCTTCGTATTAGGTGTGCTGTTAAGCCTAAAGTACCTTCAATTCAATTACTACCTTTTAATATTAAAATTACACAAAACATAATGCAAAAATTGCAAATGTATCTTACCAAAAATATATTAAGCCTCAATAGCTCAACGGTAGATGGGCCGACTCCGCTCCGTTAACGCGAGAGTACGGGTTCGATCGTGACCCCCTTGGGCTATTTTCTTACCCACTCCTAGCGCAAGGAGTGATTTGGAGGGGCAATAGGAATACTAGCAATACCTTGAAAAAGGCATTGCTAATATTCTTAAAAAAAAAAAACAGTAAAATATGTATAATAAAATTAATATGAGACTTATCGAATATTATAATTATAGCAAATACAGTGCGGTTGTTTAAAAATACTTCTATACCACTATCACAAGGAAGTGGAAGTGATCGAATCGAGTCGCCTTGTGTCAGGAGACTAGGTGCACAGTTAGGTGCGAGATTAGGTGTATGATTTGGTGCAGGAGTAGGTGCAACTTGGAAGTTGCGACAGGCAAACTTAAACGAAATGATATAATGACGATATGTATAAAAAATAAAACAAAAAATTATTTAAAATTTGACGACCGTTTTCAAGCATTAGTAGCAAATCTGCCTAGAATACCACATGTTGCTGGTTCTGTTCCGCTAAACAGAAAATGTTCTAACGAATTTACTAAAGAAACTGTAATCCTAAATCAACTATAGACTTCGATACATATGTCAAACGTGACATCACATGTGTTTCCCGAAGTGACAAAGAAAAGGGTGACCACTTAATCACTGGACACCTGCTCACCCTGCCGAGAGTCGACCCTCGGTAGTGACAGGCTTATTCCGATGAACAATTCGATTTGAAAAAGAGATGATTTATTTCACGATTTACTTTCGATGGTAATTTGAAGGGTGTTTTTACCCGACTGCCGGAGGGTAATGTTTTTCGAGCGTATATGTATGTATGTATGTATGTATGTATGTATGTCTATTTCTTTGTGACGCTCTACAGGCTAAACCCTTGGACGTACATCGACTTATGGGGTATCATTAGATTCGTCTCAGTTGTGAGAGTGACATAGGCTACATTATTTTAACATGGGTTCCGCAGAAGCAAAGATATTCAAAGCGGAATATCACAGTTCGCTCAAAGCTAAAATCTGATGATGTTTCCTTGTAGAACTCGATAAAATAAGACGAAAAGTATAAATAAAATTTTTCGATATATTGCTTAGTTTTCGAGATATCGATGATTGAAGTTTGATTTTTTTTTTTTTATAAAGCGTATTTTCGAGTAACATTCAGTTTTGTTTCGTAAAATGCGTTCACTCCATCAATAGTTATTGCAATCTTGACGACAACGTGAGCCAAGTATGAGAGAGGAGTAAGAAAGTAGTTTAGCCTTTTCACGCAAAAGCTGCTGATCGAATTGAGATGAAATTTAGCACACAGAGAGCTTATATTGAATTAACACACCCTGAATTAACACATTTAATACCAGAAAAATGGTAGGTTCCTCGGCATTATCAAAAAACGTACTACAAAAATGTTTAGATTACTCAATTACACATCACATTAACGATTTGACGGATTGGAATGTAACTTAGCACATACAAAGGTTGTAACCTGGATTAAGACATAAAATACTTTTTATTCCTAAAAATGTTAGGTTCTCATGGGATTATCAAAAAACACTCTACAGAACCTTTTTATCTTAGTCTTAAAATATTAGCGGCCCGCTCCGGCTTCGCATGGGTATAAAATATGTATATAGCCTATGTCATTTACTAAAAAAATGATGAAAATCGATCCAGTAGTTTTGATTTATTCATTACTATCCGTGGCTCGCACGCGTTAAATGTAATTATTTACGACATCACATTAGAAACCTCAAAAATAACAGTTTTTTTCTCCACTATTTAATGGATGTTATAATACATATAAACCTTTCTCTTCAATCACTCTATCTATTAAAAAAATCGCATCAAAATCCGTTGGGTAGTTTTAAAGATTTAAACATACATAGGGACAGAGAGAGCGACTTTGTTTTATACTATGTAGTGATTATTTACCTTCAAATGGTTCATTTGTCTCTAGGGCCAATTCTAAAGTCACCGCGGACGAAGTCGCGGGCAGATGCTAGCTCGAAATAAGTTACAAGCTTGTGGGATAGAACTTGCCAAAAATATAATCGACATTCTAGTTAGACCTGCATAGTGCAGAGAGCTAAGCTATATTACTTATAACTAGCTTCTGCCCACGGCATCGCTGCGTTAAATTTGGAGAAACAAATCCTTTCTTTTTCATATAAAGCTGTAAAGCTTCAATGGTAGGATTGAAGGAAATGTGTTAATAGTTCCCCAAAAAACAATGTTACATGATTTTAATATAAAAATGATGAACTTCCAACAAAACTTTTAACTCCTTTTTAATCCCTTGAGGGTTGAATTTCAAAAAATACTTTCTTAGTGCCCGTTTACGTTTTAAAATACACCAAAAAAAATAGCTTTTTAGGGTGAAGGGCTTAGGCTTCGCGTTTATAAGTAATTCAGGTCTTCTCCTGTATATATATACCTAATCAATTATAAATTATATAACTAAAAAGTTTGAAATAAAATAAATTATTAAATGAAACAAAAACCCAACTGCATTAATAATAATTCCTAAAAAGCTAAAAACAAGCTCTATAATGACTACTATAATATAAATATTACTTTAATGTTAGTAAAGGTACTGCAGACGGGGACAAGCTGATCAATCAATTTGTAAATTGATGATGGAGTTTAAAGGAAAGTGCTTAAATTACGGAAAAATATAATAATTATGTTTTATTTCAATGCTTGTCCCCGTCTGCAGTACCTTTACTAACATTAAAGTAATATTTATATTATAGTAGTCATTATAGAGCTTGTTTTTAGCTTTTTAGGAATTATTATTAATGCAGTTGGGTTTTTTGTTTCATTTAATAATTTATTTTATTAATATAACTATGTGAAAATATATTTTTATTATCATATATAAATTCATATCATTTTTGATATTTGGTTTATTTTTTACTACCAAAGTTTAGGTTTTATTAACTTTACATTTGTACAGCAAGTAATAAGTACTAAATTAAACTGAGGGATCGAGGGCAGTCTTTTTTTCACGGCTGGGTCTCAGTTCACGGCTATCCCAACCGACCCTGGCAAGGCCAGTAAGGCCAACAGTTATAGACATAGAAACAAAACTGAATTCAAAACTTTTTAGTTATGCATTTTTAGCAAAAAATAAATACGTATTTTCTACAGAAGTCGGTGCTTTCTTACATAAGACCTACTATATATTAAAAAAAATGGTTCAAATATACATATAGTATTGACAAAATTGTCAAAGCAACATTCATAATGAAAACCTTTAATCTAACAAATGAGAAATCTAGCAAGCGCCGGCAATGAAATCTCCGAAACCAATCGCTTTGTCAGCGGGATCGAACGATTATTGTAGTGATTGCGACCGCTGACATTGTTACGAATTAGCATTTTCCCGAATCCCGGGATAGACGGGATTCGTTAGTGCGACGTGCGACGTGCGACGTGCTTAACATCACTGTTTATTTCGTTGATGAGTGACTAAACTTTAGGTATTAATATCACGGACTTAGACTATTGAGATGGGCTGGCTTTTGTAGAAAGTTTCTGACATTGCAGTCTAAGAAAGATAAAGTACTATTGTATGCCCTTAGCAAGATATTTTTATATTTAACTAGCTGCGCCAGCGGCTCCGCTCGCGTGATCTACCGATTTTAGCCGGAACAAGCAGACAGACAGACCAAATTTTTAAAAATCGATTTATGTTAGTACAAAAGAAAGGCTGTTAATTTGAAATAACAAACAGACACTTCAATTTAATTTATATGAATAGATTTCATAGATTATAGAAATCTATTTATATTTATATCATAATATAGTGTATTGGTCCTTGATTTAGTGACAAATTTTAGACATTTTAGAATTTAAAGAATTATTATTCGTAAATTTAATAATCCTTCAAGTAAAATATATTTTAATCTTAAATTCTCCCTATCTCAGCATTTAACCTTGGCTCAAAATATTTTCACCCAAAACTCTCTTATCTCGAAATCTTTCTTTTCATCTTTGAATTGCCTCCTCGAGTTTGCTTTAAGTTGAATTCAAGTACTTAAGTGTTCGGATAATCTTTGAAACAGAGGGCTTCTTAAGAGACGAGAGGAGGGAATTCTTATCACGTCGTATTGTTCAAGATCGTAAGTACAAGAAAGAAGGCTAGCTGTAAGAAAACGAAATTAAAAATAGCGATCAAGGTCCAATTAATTATTTAGAATGACCTGATTACAAGCAGTAATCTTAGAGAGCGAATATAAACACATTGCTATTTAAAAAATAAAGAACGCGTCAGGTAGAGAAACGCTACAACACACTAACTGTTTTAAACTCCGTCGCTTATTAGGCAAATAATACGAGTCGTCAAGCATAAAACAAAACTCGCCAAGTGTCGTGTCGGAATCGTGCATAACGGGTTCCGTACAATCTTAGGATAAGAATATCAAGTTTCTTGTATGGAGACCCCTTTAACTTTAAAATTATGTTGTAACATAAAAATACACAATCTACGAAAATTCCAATTACACTTCATAAAATACAGCCCGCTGTCGGAGGGAAGGACACATTACAATCCTCGTATTTGAAGTAAATTAAAAACAGTTTTTAACAAGCAAAATCTATGTTACTGGTGGTGGTGTAGGCCTTTTATTTCAAAAGGCTGGCTAGGTTACATGTAAGGCAGTACTGTATTTTGGTTTAAATGACATTTCAGTAGCTAGTGAAATTACTGCGCAAAGGAGATTTAAGAACCAATATCTCAAGGTTGTCAGCGCGTGAGTGACACCTACAAATGTATGGTATTCCAAGCGCTCATAGACTACGACAACCACTAACCATCAGGTAGGTTGTATGCTTGCTTGCCAACTTAATGAATTAAAAAATTATATATAACTATGTTGCTGACAAAAACTTACACACAATATCTGGTGGATTCAATGATTCAAAATAGCCTTGCGAACTTGGATTTACAATGAAGAGTTGAATAAAATATAAAGGTGCCGAAGTCAATGCTGAGGGTGACTTTGAATAACAATGAGCTGACGGGGGCTTACAAATTAGATACGACGGACTACGACAGAACGCTTTTTTGGGACCTCTACTTAATGTCATTTATCAAGCCGTAAATGGAATAAAATATCTTGGGAAGAGTTATAAAATACTTATGTAGATTCTTATTAATAAAAAAACAATAAGATTAAAAAGCTTCAAAATCAAAGAGCAAAAAATAAATGTGATAAACTATTTTCTTCAGAAGTCGGTACTAAGTAATATATCGGTACAGAAGCCAATAATATTTTATAATTGTGAATAAATGAAAAATATTATCTTCTTCTTCTTCCTTGCATTTATCCGGGTATTTTTTCCAGGGTCTACTTATTACTCTTATCCGGATTTGAAAGGTTACTATTTTTTACACAGAGCGATAGCCATCTGACCTCCGCAACCCTAAGGCCGAACCAGTGAGTTATTGGATAGAGCAAATTACCTGTCTAGAGTTAGCAAATATTATCAGATGTTATGACAACAATCGGGACCGACAGTATAATGGGGGTGACCCAGAAGGACAAACGCGCATACTGAAACCTATATAAAAACATCTGCTCCGAGCGGGAATCGAACCTGCGACATCGAGGCTCAAAGCAGTAATATAACAGACACAATTATTTAAACAAAAAAAAACATCTATCATAGTAGCATTTATAAAATAGAAAGGTTTTTTTACCCAATCGCTACCCTTATTTTAATTAATGAGTCGCCGAAAGGTCTTGATGAAAATCCTCTAATTGGTTTCCCTAAAAATTTTCTCATTCGATGTAATTTATTTTTTTATAAAGGTTTCAAAGATATCTTTGCAAAGCCAATATATTTGTGGTTTAACATTACAATTTTAATGTAAAAGCTAAAATAACATTTAAATATACGCTTATAAATATAACATACTTTGTTTAATCTCACGGTATGAAAAAGTAAATTAAACTCTCCACTCTCACTAATTACTTTATAAAGTAAAAATATAATATGTTAAATTTGCCCGCAGTTTACCTTACTAAATCAGTTATTAACGTCTGCTTCATGCTGTTGGCCCTAGTGGCGGTCCAGCCGCGTCACCCTTGCCGGCTCGGGAGACCTCTGTCGGTAAAAGATTGACTGCCCAAGCGGGGCTCAACTTGAATCCGTTCCAAGGACCCGGTCTCCTTATAAGAGGTCGAGCCTAGGCTTGAGAAGTCATCGGGAGATTGACATTGACAGACCATGAGTACAACCAAACCAGCCTGTTGTATCCAAACCAGCTGACTAAAAAGGTGTTTTTTTAAACAGCTTAAGTTGAAATTGTAGTGAGGTTAAAGAGTTTTATTACTTTATGAAAACCCATTGAACTAGCTTATATTCCTTTATGGCACTTGTTGTCAAAATGAAATTCTTTTTCCCGAAATTTTGAATAGAATTTTTGTCGAAATCGTTCAGTGTTTCTTAATTTAACGGGGCATACTGATAACATAAAAATAAGCTATGCAGATAATAAACTCTGGAAATTATTTAATGGTAAAATTAGACTCGTCATCTCGAGAACGTTAGTTCCGCTTCGAGATGAGAAGATACATGCTTACGGTATTCCTTGAAGGAAACATCTTCGTGATTTATGAACTAAACTGAATTGTATTTACTGCAAACGTTTTATTTGTAAGATTAATAAAACTTTGTTTCAATATTAGTGAGTGAATTTAAATCATTCTTGGGCAAAAGGTATTCTTTTATAAATAGATTTTTGTAAAATATCTTCTCGAATCTTTCATGCATATACATATTTTTTTTTTTCGGAATGTGTATTGCTGTTGGCCCTACTGGCCTTGACAGCGTCACCGGGCGGGGCCGAGTACAGAGACTCAGCCGTGATAAAGGGTCAGCCCTCACGGGAGCTCAAATTTGATTCCGTCCTTAGGGTGCCTCCTGCGAAGCCGAACCACGGCTAAGGACGTCATCGGAGATGGAGGCAGCGCTCCGAGCGCATTCTATACGATAGACTCAACCGACGGTGTGAGCGCGACGCGACGTGCGAAACAAAGGACCTCGTCCTCGCCGGCGAGGACGGTGTTGTGTGCGTGTCTCTGCTGTGTAAGGGGCATTTTCTAATGCAATTCTATCGTCTGGGTCTTGCAGGACGTGCTTAGGACGCCTTACTTTTGTCGGTTGGTTACATCGGTCTGTGTAGGTACAAGCATGTCTAATCAAAGGATTTGGATGGAAAGTAGTTTGATCGAAATAGTTTTGCGATAAGCGCTTCAAACGATTGGGGATCGAATCGATTTCAAAGTCTCTATGGAGATCTACGTTGCGAACGTACCACGGACAGCCCGAGGCCATGCGTAAGAAACGGTTCTGAATTATTTGTAATTGATTAATTCTTCTGGCGTGGACATGCGAAAAACAGGGCTCGCGTAGGTCAGTATGGGACGTATACAAGCTTTGTATAATGTCACCTTATTTCTAAGGGACAGTTTACTCCGCCTGCCCAACATCGCATACAATCTTCCCAAAACGAACGCTGCTTTATCGCGTGCCTTGCGGATATGAGCTTCAAAGGTAAGTCTGTTGTCGAGTATGACGCCTAGATATTTGGTTTTATCTTTCCATGGGATGAGATGATCGAACAAGGTGATAACTCCAGGTGGACCAGATCGCCAGTAAGTCCTAATGCGGGCATATACATATATTCTATTCCATCCATATATATATTTTTAGATGAATCTACAGTCGAGAAGATAAGTGTTGTAGAGTTGTTAAAGAGTTCTAGAACGTGGGAAAGAGACAGAGAGTAGAAAGCAATTTCAAAAATTATGTTTTTGGTAATAAGGTCTTCAGTTTTAAAGGCGTCGGGATGTGACGACCCCATCGCCCGCTGTTGGGATAACCTCTGTCACAACAGAGATTATTCCACCAGTGCAATCAGTCACACTGGTGGTAGGTCTTTTGTTGCAAGAGGCCGGCTAGGTAGGTACCACCGCAGTGTCTAATATTCTGCCGCCAAATAGTAGTGTTTAGGCACTACTTTGTTCCGGTTTGAAGGGCATTGTACGCTAGTGAAATTACTGGGCGAACGAGATTTAAGAACTAATATCTCGAGGTTGGCAACGCGTGAGTGGCACCTACTAATGGTGCTGCAAGCGCTCATAGGCTGCGGCAGCCACTTACCATCAGGTGGCCCGTATGCTTGTTTGCCAACTTCTAACATAAAAAAAAAAAAAAAAAGTTACAATATCGATGCTATCTTATATCACAACATAGTATAAAACAAAATCGCTTTCTCTGTCCCTATCTATGCTTAAATCTTTAAAACTACGCAACGGATTTTGATGCGGTTTTTTTATAGATAGAGTGATCGAAGAGGAAAGTTTATATTTATAATAACTAAAAATTCTAATGTGATGTCGTAAATAATTACATTTAACGCGTGCGGGCCACGGGCAGTAATGAATAAATCAAAACTACTGGATCGATTTTAATAATTTTTTCTGTGAATGACATAGGCTATATTTTATACCCGTGCAAAGCCGGAGCGGGCCGCTAGTCTTCAATAAACAAACAATCTCAAGTCTTCCCAATAATATTGTATGTTTGTGTTTTGAAACATTGTTAAATTTTATAACCAAATATAATCAATCCACTATGGCAAGGACTTCATTATTGCTATCTAGAAAATCGAGTCAATAATTATTCATATATTTTATCGGAATTCGAAACAATACCAAAATACAAAAGCCAGGCCATACATTACAAAACCTAAAACACTCAATAGTTGAAAAACCATAACAATAGCTTGTTCAATTTTGGTCCCTCAGACTTTATTCTATGTATTTCATTCCAGCAAGCAGTGTAATGTAATGTTCTTGAAAGCCTAACACTTTGTACGGAGTGTATAGAAATAATTGAAACAAATCAACACAACAGCCTCCACACAATGGCAAGTGAGTGTCGTAGTTTCAAAGTTCGTAATGAGGTGGCCCCGACGATGCTAAATCAGATGCTGGTAACATTATCTCGGCCTGACCATAAATATTTATGATACGAAGTTGAGGTCGTATTGTTTGGACACGTTTTTATTTGAATCTTGCTATCTTCGTTATTCTGTAACTACCTAGTAGTCTGCTCAGAACCTTCTGAGCAGATTACCAGCGGTGATAACCTATGTGGCGAGCTGATAGCGAGCCTATTTGAGCCTTTACGGGTACGATTCCCGCTCGGAGAAGATGTTTGTAATACAATATATGTTTCGGTCTGAGCGTTTGTTCTTGTGGGTCTCATCACCGTACCTCAGCACGTTGAGCTGTCAGTCCCGGTTGTTATCATAACACCTGATAATAGTCGTTCACTCTTGATAGGTAATTTTCTAATAATTTTTTTTAGCGTTATCGTTAAGTACTTATAAATATGTATGACAGTAATGAAAATAACAAATTCGACAAGGAATTATGTTAGATAGTCGCATAGCGTTGTATTACTAGTAACGACACCGGCCTTACCCTCGAGTCCAGTAAGCCCCAGTTTGCTCAAAATAAATTGGCCTGTCTCCAACCTCTTGCAATATTTTTGTTCAGAATAACAATTTCTGTTACTAAAAGCCAAGTGGAATAAAACAACAGATCTAACGGGGATTTATTTGTAATTGTCGTTTGTAACATGAGGATACAATTTGCTACCAATAGAATTAGAAAGCATTGACATTTCTGAAGTACGCGTACGGAAAGTAGGCTTTTAGATTTTTTAAATTGGTCAAAATAAATATTTTATATAATATAAAGCTCCTTTAAAAAATACTTAAATATATATATGTCACATATGCTTGTATGTCTTTTGACTATTACTGCCAAATATGTAGCTTGATTTAAAACCATGTTTGAAAATAATTTAACATTTAAATTTCTAATAAGTATTATTTAACATATTAGGTAGAAGTCATGAATAGAACCAGAAAATACGAGATAGATATCTATTGATATCGTGATGTATCTACTTTATTATAGAAAAAGTGTTGTTTTTAATTAAATTTAATTCTTTTTTATGAATTTTTGAAGACTAAAATTTAGCTTATCAGATGTTTTATATTCGTTAAATTTTGCGGTTTCTTTAATACTTTGATGGGCTAAATATTCTGATTGCTTTTATTAAGATCTATCATGTAATTCATATTATTAAATTGTAAAGGATAAACCTCCCAAAATAAATTAGCCATAACATTAAACGTGTATTCACAAAACTATTTAACTGTCCCTTTATAATATTTTGAATATTGCTCAAAGTTATAAAGTAGCTCTTGTCACAAGGGTTGGACTTTCAATTTCATTTCGGACCCCATTAACAGGCTACTTAATAGAGCTGCGGTAACCTTTTGCACATTATTCTGTTTCGTCTATTTTGGTTAGAGACATTTCAAAGGGATTATATTATACTAGCTTCTGCCAACGATGTCGCCCGCGTGCAAAACATTTTTTTTTTTAATTTCATGATGTTTAGCAAACAAGCATACGGGCCGCCTGATGGTAACCTATCATCTCAACGTATGAACGCTTGTGAAACTTAAAGAGAATCACAAGCGCGTTGCCAACCAAAGGAAGAGGAGGGAATGTATGAGAAAGGAAAAAAGAAAGGAACATAGGGGGTGGGAGATTTGGCCTCGGGCGTACTCACTCATCGCACGAAACGCAACAGTACTGACGGCGATTTTCTCGACCGGGACTTGAAGTATCGTGTTCATAGGTTTCGGTGACTGCGAAACATCATGTCATAAAAAAGTCATGACAAAAAATCAACAAAAATGTTTGAAGTAAAAAATAAAGGCAATTAAAAAGTGATTCTGATTTACACTTAAATTGAAAATTTAAAACAGAACAACGAAGTTAATAAAACGTTAGCGGGAATAATCTGCATGAAAGTCGTGAAGTGTGTATAAAGTTCCTACAACAGATGCGTGTATATCAGGTAGCAAAACAAAGGAAGGTTTTTATTAGAGTTTTCCCAAGGTTACACTTTGGCAATTTCATAATAATTATTAAAACTAATATGGAAAACGTTATATATCTCGCCTGTTTAGCAAATCTCGCATAAATAGAGTCAATAGACCCCGAGTAAAATGACTGTGACATACGAACGGACAGACGGACATGACGAAACTATAAGGGTTCTGTTTTTGCCGTTTGACTACGGGTGCTTTAACATTTTCTAAAATTCCACTCTGAAGGAGTGAAATGGGGGTTCAAAGATTATATTTAAATCTTAATTCACGCGGGCGAAACTGCTGGTAACAGCTATATTTATAAAATTCCCAGAAATTAACTTTGACAACAATGAAACTGTGCAAGCTACATACATTATCCACAGGAACATTATTTAGCACGGAGTTACAATGGTTGCGGTTAGTGCGTTCGAGTCCCGAATGCATTTGCATAAAGTTATACTAATTTGAATAGTTTATGAACATTCGTAGCTCACTGCCATCGGCTATGAAGGAATGGTCTCGAGTGAGTTTTATTATGACATAATAAACGAGGAATTTTGGATTATAAACTATTTAGTGTGATAGATAGATAATGTAGTATTGAATATAAGCCATGCTTTTCCTTGTTCGACCGGGGAAGTATTCCCCTCTTAAAGAATATCAGTTTAAAATAACAGTATCAGTAGGTACTGTTGCGTTTCGTGCGATGAGTGAGAGCGTCGGAGGCATAATCTTCCTCACCTTCTGTGCCGTTCTTTTTTTTCCCCTTCTCATTCTTTCCTTCATATCCTTTGGGTTGGCATGTGTTACTTCAAGTGTCACGCGCTTTTATAGGTTGCGGTGACTGCTTACCATCAGACGGATCGTACGTTTATGTGCCAACCGTCATGATACAAAAAAATGTCTTTATTTTTCTATCTGAATATCTCTAGCTAACCCGACGGGTTTCGGCGTTGCTAAGGAAGCGACGGAAATCGAAATGTACCGACAATACACTATGCTACATAATGAGCCCAGCTCTATACGCGACGTGTTTCCTATGTTTGAAATCGCAGTTCATGTTTAGTTAGTTTTACCATTTATATTTGAAACTAAGAAATAATCTATGTTTATGTTCTCGAAATACATTTAAAATGAGATTGAAGTTCTTTGTGTTTTAAAACACCTTTGGGAATGTCCTCTTGAAGTTATCAGTCGTATAAACAATAACTACTTTATACTTTCGCATTGCATCACATAGCGTCGGTTTGTCGTGTTTGCCATCTACCCAGGACGACGAGCTATTCCGGCGTGTACGCTATAACCGGTGGTGGCGAATATAAGTAGCATATTATTCAAAAAATATTATGTGCATATACGAGCACGTGAACGCTCGTACGAGTTGTGTGTTTTTCAAAACGCGCGCCACGAAATCGCCAACGAAAATCGAGCTTAAACGCTCGTCTAAAACCACCCTTAATTACTGCATACATTTCTACATTAGACCGACAGGTTTGACAAGTACCTACACGTACAGTAAGCCAGCCAGTGGCACCCGCATCAATCAACTCTATAGCGGTATGACACGGTCTGCATTTCCGAAGATAGTATATCCTTTAGACGTCATTGTGTAAATGGTTTGTATGAATTGATGTATTTGGGGCGCATATCAGTTTGGCTTATAGAAATAGAGCATATTGATTTATGCGATGGCTTTGCTTTTAGTGTTCAATGTGAAAGGTCTGTGTATAGATGTTAAGTGTTGTCATAACTTTTTACTAATTTTTTCGTTCTTCCTTTATTTACGCATTTTGTTATTAAAAGATCTAAATTGTTTGTAAAATAAAACAAAAAAATAGTGCGTAAAGTCCCTCCGCGCGGAAGAAGTGAAACTTCGTAATGTGGAAATAAAAATAGGAAGCGGTAGAAATTGCTTTTAAGTGAAATCATGTTGTTTCTTTAAGACAATCTTTATTAACATTGCTTAGAATTCACAATTGATCGCATCTTTTAATTGTCATTTCCGAATGGAGAAATATTCAAATCTACTTCGCTACTACAATGTTTACTTCGCTGCATACGAAGAATACCACGGGCATGTGCCCGGGCATGTGTCTTTAGTCAAACCGAACCTTCTCTATCTAATAGAAATATGGGGCAGCGCTGCCAAAACAAAATTAGCCGATCTCCAAATACAACAAAACAAAATTATTAAAATATTATTCCGATACAATTTTTTAACCCCATCTTCACAAATATACAAAGAAACCAAATTAATGACTATAAAACAGTTATACATTTACAATACATGCATTCTGGTCAGAAAAATTATAAAAAGCTCTCTCCATACCAACCTATCATTTGTAACGTTAAAACAAACAACAAAACGTAATATACGCGCGGGTCGTGCTAGTCTTTTAGTTTTACCGAAAACCAGAACCCAGTTTGGGAAAAAATGTTTACCTATGAGGGTGCACAGCTTTATAATAAATTACCGTCTACTTTAAAACATGTGAGCTCATTTAATGTGTTTAAGATTAAATTATCGGAACACATTATTCAAGATTACCCACCTTAATTATAAATACATTAAATAAGTACAACTAGTATTGTTCTTTACGTTCGACATTTAGATATTCTTAAATTATTGTTTTCCATGTAAGTGACTTGTGTCTTTTTATGGAAATAAATATCGTTAAACCTATGTGCTTGGGATCTACCGACTCACTCTCTTTCTCCCTCCCACTTTCTACCTTTGTGTATATTTCTTTCTCTCTCCCTCGTGCGTTTTACGCAACCTTGTTGGAAGTCGCATTAGAAGTTTCACTTCAAAAAAAATTTGTGTATTTAGCAAATACCTATATTAATAGAGAGGAACATGGTAGGTATTTAGAACATAAAATGTGCAAGCGGCGCGGAAGCATCGTTAAGGCGGTGCAGATCGGCTGACGAGCAGCAGTATTCAGAGTGTTCAGATTGCAGAGCTGAAGTGCAATGTTTTTTTTTTTTATTTCAGAAGCATAATTAAGAAGAGCGTATTCTTTTCTTAAAAGTCGGCAACGCGCCTCCTTTTGCCTTTTGGTGTTGCAGATGTTCATGGGCGGTGGTTTTCGCGTAACATCAGGTGAGCCTCTCACATAATAAAAAAATTATTATTATTATTAACAATGCAAAATGCATTATAAATATTCTTCTGTAGCATGTTTCATTTTATTTCTACTAAGCGTGTTAGCCTGTTCGAACTATGTTGTTAAGAGACTAGCTTAAAACGTTCATCGTGTGTCATGAAAAATTTAAATATTATTTAATTGAGGTGCGTTAACTTAAGTCAAACTTTTTTATTATTATTTGAAAATAAATCTCAACTGATTTATTAAAATTTAATGTTTTAAGAGTCTAACGGAAAGGTAATTTCCTAACTAATCCCCGAGTTTTTACAAAACTTTTGTAATTTATCTCGCGGTGAAGGCATTAAGGGATATCCTTCAAGACTTGAGGATTACGACATCAAATTAATATTCACAACAGCTAATTAAACTAAATGAAAGTTGAAGACTTTTTAAAATTAAATGAATAGCACTAAAATAATATTATTTTTCTCTATTTATTTGCAATTAATATCTCAGTACCACTCTTCGATTAAATGAAAAAACCCGTGGCACTCGGGGACTGTCGCGGTAAAGCTATTGCATATCCTAAACTAAAATATTCTGGCCACCGCGATAGATGGCACTATGACAGTCATTATGTAGAAATATAATGACAATTTCTGTCATAGTGCCATCTACTATAGCAACGTCAAACTACATATGTATAATTAGTAGTAAATGGTTTCTACAATGATATTAATGTTATTATTATATAATATTATAAATTAATTAATTATTAGATCCGCCTACCATGTAGCTCGGCCGAGCGTTCGGTGTTAGGTTTTATTTTCGTTACGGAATTTCTTGATTCGGTCACCGCGCTCAAAGCCCGCGATAAAAGCTATGTAATAGTTTGAAAATATTTTTGTATTTTTTGCACTAGTTTTTTTACCGACATTCACTTATAATTTTGTCTGCAGCACAGTCCGTTTCAGCAGCACTAATATTTGTCGTAAATCTAACATAATTATTTGATAAATTTAAATGACTGTCGATGATGTGGCGCACCTATTGCGAGGTAACGAACCTATCTAAAGCACCACCGATCGCGTGTTCGATCCCGCTCGGATTAGATGTTTGTATTGACCCTACAGGCATGTTTTCCGGTCTAGACCGACCGACACAGGATATGACTATCTTAATGGGGGCCGTTGAATGTGTAACGTTAATTATCATTACTACTAACTAATAAAGCTAAAAAACAAATTTAATTTTTTTAAATCGTTTTTTTATGAAAATAAGAAAAACATTTTGAATATTAATGTACCCTAATGAAGCAGAATATCGACGGTGGAAATGAGAAACAAACGCGAATCGGCGACACGCTGTATTCATTTATTTCTTCATAAATGTTTCGAGCTATGAACTATATTTATATTTTCCTTTCTCATAGCTATTATACAAATTAAATAATTATCATTCAAAGTGACATTTATTTTGACACCTTTTTAATACCACAATCGCTCAGTATGAACACTAGTAACCTGTCAAATCCTTATAAGATTTATAAGCAAACCCTGGGAATATAATACAAAAATAATATATACATATATATATATATATATATATATAATAAAAAATTCATTTTCTTGGTGAAAGTGTAGTGATGTGAAATCTAGAAAGTACGCAGAAACGTATTTCCCAACTGCTCGGAGTAACATGATGCCATTTACAGATCGTTGGCGAAACGCTGCCGAGTACAGACGTGAACAACGGTCTTAACAAAATCAACATAATTTTTAATATTTCTCTTATATTATTGTTGGATGTTTGTTACTCAATGACGTTAAGTAGAAGTTTTTGTGAAAGTTATAGTAGAAGAGTCGTGCTTCTTCCAACACAAATGGTCCGGGTCGGCGGACAATCGGCGTAAATTTATTTCATTTCATGTCCATTTAAAAAAAATCACCAATAATAAAATATATTAACAACAGCTCTACGCTTTCTCTCCCCCTTAATAAGTATCATGGGGATTCGAACAATAGTATGACGCCTTTGCTGAATAACCTTAATGTATGATATTACAAATAACTTTTCACTGCCATTGTATGTTTTCAAATTGTCAAAGCAGCTTTGCTCCAAGTTCGTAACGCTGATGTTAATTCTCGTTTCCCGTTCCATTATTTCCAGTTTATCTGTAAAATAATGTTACGTGGTTTTCCTTGTATTTCTAGCTTCAGAAATAAGTATTTTGAATTAATTTTTTTTTTGGTTGCGATTCTGTTTAAAATTCAGATTTTTACATTCATTAATTTTACATACTGTGTTGTAAAAAAACACACAAGAACAAAGACAACAATCAGAACGAAAAGCATGCCTGCATAGTCAATACAGACATCTGTTTCAAGCGGCGATCGAAATTGCCACCATCGCCAAGGCAGGCTACTACGCCTATAAATTATATACTATTAAGCTACTACTGATCTTGAATGTATTTCATCATGATCCTTTATATAAGCACAAATAAAATCACGATCTAATAGCTAATGGTTAATGCATCAATGTTAATAGTTAAATTCAAATCTAAGAACAAAATATTTACCGATGAACAATCTTGTCGAGAGCGAAAAATGGATTTTATTTCTTCATATTTCACAAAGACGCTGTAAAAATCTTTGTTATGTTTTGCGGTCGCTAAACTCACAATGAAAATATCACAAAAACTTAAAAACATTTTGTTCAATCAAATTTATATTCAAGTAATAAAGAAGTCTTACATCTGTATAATTTTTAAGGACTTATCTAAAGATACCTTTGAGGCTTGGTTAATATAGAGGATGTTTCTTCAACCTTAACAATTACGGACATAATACATATTGTATATTATATATGGTTTATGTAACAGATTTTTATACCACAAAGGTTATTTTCATGTGATTAAGTTGGCAAGCAAGCATAAGATCCAACCGACCACTTGCACCACCATACATTTGTAAGTACGCATGTGTCAATGTCATGTGTTGACAACCTCCAGATATAGCCGATCTCTTGCAGTAAAAGTATATGCAAGAAAAATTAAAAAAAAGAATTGACATTTGAACAGTATTGAAGGTGCGCTCGTAATGCGTCGATTTATCACCGCCAGCTGAGATTGATGGGTCTATCAATCGCCTATTACTAGCCACGGTGTCGAGTCTGTCTGATTTATGTTCAATCATTTTACCTACTTGACTGTGCATAAAAGCTATTACAGTTTTTGCCATAATTAGCAAATGCTGCCAATTTATTTTGTAGTAAAAGAGAGGCAGTGCACAGCGGGATATATCTAACGTGTCCTCGTAACAGTCTGACTAAGGAAGTAACTCAAGGAACAAAAAGGCAGCCAAATATTCCTACTATTTTGTTTAAAAAAATATGAATCCTTGACTTGACTTGACTTTAAACTTATATCCATAATATTTTTATAGGGCATTTTAAAAATCAAAATCTCGTTTAATACAGAAAAAATTACATTAATTATAAAATAATGAGATGGAGTAAAATTTTAATTTCATAATGATTTTTGTGTTCCCTCTAAACTCATTCCGTAAACTCATAAAACAATTTTCTACAATTAATGAGATAAAATAAATCTGCTCTGACACCTAAAAATTAAATTAATCTCCGCAATGTTATTTAGAAGTTGACAAAGTTGACTTTCACATAATGAAATTATAGATAAGGATAATTTGTTATGAAAATATAATATTGTGATATTGTATTTTATTTAATTACATACAATTAAACTTACATAAATACTGGGTATATGTATGTACATAGCAAAAATTTCAAGTGAGCTGCTTTCAACTATTTCACTGCACCCGTGCAGTTCCTGAGCGTTGGACATTATTTTCATATGAAAATTAAACGTATGTTCACTTTAATGCCTATCTGGCAGGAATCAATTATAATTATTAATAAAAAATTATTAATAATATTTAAAAAAAATATTTAAAAAGCTATTAAAAAGTGGCTATTATAAGCTGTGAAGCAGAAAATTATTTCCTAATAACCAACTCGATGTTGTCGTAGTGAACGGCAACTTTTATTTCTCTTTGAAGAAACAGCGCTTTTTATTATTATGAGTTTTCCTAAGTGCTCCGAAAAAAGCGATTGGTTATTTAAAACCAATAAATATTGTTACTGGTGGCAGGCTTTTTGTTGCAAGAAGCCGGCTAGGTAGCTGGTAGGTATCACCGCAGTATGAGTTATTTTACCCTAAACCAGTATAGTGTGTGTCGGTTTGAGGGACACTGTAGCTAGTGAAATTATTGGGCAAAAGAGATTTAGGAACCAATATCTAGGTTGACAACGCATGAGAGGAACCTACAAATATGGTGTTGCAAGCATCAGGTGTATCGTACGTTTCCTTGCCAACTAAGTCACGTAAAAAAATGCAATTTTCATTACTTTTAAGAATGTATACGTAGAATAAAAACCGGCCAAGTGCGAGAACTCGTGAACACGAAGGGTTCCGTACCTATAACAAGGTCAACGGGAACTACCATATAGGTTTGGCGTCAACTATGTATGTATTGTATTATATGTTATATGTATATGTTACTTTTTAATTTTTCTTTTATTTGTGCTGTAATAGACCTCAGTATCTAGTATAAATTTGCTAGGTCCAACCGTTTCTAAGAAAATCTGAGGTGACACACAGACAGAGAGACGGACAAGAGAGTGATCTTATAAGGATTTTTTTTACCTTTTGAGCTACGGAACAATAAAATAACCTAGGTTTTTTCGAATTACATTGTAAATTATTGCTTAAGCTCAAATTACAGTCGCCTTTCTGAATAAACTATTACCACACTATAACAATATCTAATTTATAACGAAATTTTAAGTCAGTTTGAAAAATCTCGATAAAATTGTAAAGGAACCAAACAAACTCCGCTACTGTACTAGCCGCATCAATCGTTTTATTTCCCAATAGCTCGTTACCGTGATCGTTTCTATGCACCAATTATCGGAGATGTTCGCGGTTGACTCACCCCATACAATTTTGGGGCCGTATTTTTTATTGAATACCCTCCCTCCTCCCCTGTAACGCCCGACCACCCGATCTCACTTCTGCTTCATTGATTTAATAGCGGCCCTGATTTTGCTCTTTTAGATACTTATTTACTTCGATAGAAATGGTAATGCCTTAATTTATAAGCGTCAATATTTGTCTCAAGTCAAAATGAGATAGGTAAATGTTTTGATATTGAAATATAGAAAAGTCTTGAAATTTCAATAATTTTAAGGAGTCGTTTATTTAAGCATGTATTTATGAATATGTCTTGAATTGGCTGGGGTTTTTTATGTTACAAGTTGGCAAACAAGCATACGGCTCACCTGATGGTAATTGGTTGCCGTAGCCTATGAGCGTTTACGTAGCATAGCGTAGGTTACGAGCGTAGTCGTCACCTCCCGACGCAAGTAAGAAATGAACAACGCCGAAGTGGTTGGTTGGAGAAATCGTGAAGTAGCATCATTTACGGGCTTACCATTTACACTTATTGCAATTCAAATGTCGTTCAATATAGCATATTACGACATATATAAAACCACGCTTGTGGTTTTATCAGTATTCATTTTGAATCACACTAAGCTAGGGATAGCCTGGAGCCTTTATGAATTTCATCCAATTAGGTTAACATTATGAATAACTTATTGAAACTGACAATGCTTTTAATTCTTTTACTAGATAACACAATAAATTGCACAACACTGTAACTCCTACGTCGGATTTTAACGATTCGTCCTTCTATATGCGGTACGGCAATAATTGACTATGTGGTGAAATATTAAAGTAACCATCATTGTGACGCTCCGTTAGAATGCCATCGTTTTCAAATATAGTCTTTCTCGTCCAACGTATTAAAATAGGTTCTATACTTCGTCATGCGCCAACATATAGTTATACGTCATGCTCATATAAAATCTGAAGGTCAAAATTTAATTGATTTTGAATCACTATAAGAGTTAATGGTACGCGCCGTGTACTGTCCTTCGACGACTGTAAATGACCACTCATTTCTGTCTCTTTCCTTCTGTCGTTCCTTCTCCATTCTTTCTTATTACTTATATTGGGTCCAGCTTTTGCTTAACTCTACACCAAGGGACCCAAAATAAAGACTTTTATTATCGAGCCTCGAAGTCATAATAATAAAAGAAGTAGAAGAGTGTTGATGAAGTGATGATGAATCATAAATCGGGCGACTCAACCTGGGCAGTGCTACCGTTGTCATGTGAGTGATCATATGGCCCAAACACCATCAGGCGGGCTGTATGCATGTTTGCTACCTTTATGGTATAATAAAATACATTCCATATATTCAAACCATTACAGTTTCAATAAAAAGGTTCTCAGAACAGTATTTTTTCTATATCTTTATTTTTATAATATTTGGATAGATCATAACCATCACAGAACGAATTACAAGGTGAAAGTTGATTACAGATTTATTTACATGGAACCCGAGGCGGTTATGAAAGTGAGATTGAAATGCTACACACTAGAAGCGTATAATTGCCTTTGCTACGAATATTTCAAAGGAATTTCCGAGAAATATTCGAATACTGTTACTAGATTACTTGAATTGAAAATATTGCGCAGAACATTTTTGATATTGTTTACATCTTTAAAAATCCTTATATAATATAATATAGAATTGGTTTAAAAATAAGGTATTGCCAGCTATCAAAAAATTAGGTAGCTTTGAAATTTTAACCAATTAAAATTAAAAGTTGATGGCATACTTAACTACATTGGTACTAGCCCTTTAAAGAAGCGTGTTGGTAAACTTCATTTCTAGTCTTTAACCAATTACATACACTTCAAGGCACACGTCGATATAAACTTCAATTTTTGCCTGGATACATTACTCAAACTCAAACTCAAAATACTCTTTATTCAAATAGGCTTTTAAGCACTTTTCTATTGTCAAATATACAGTCTGTTATGTCCGCCTAAGTGAAGCTACCGCCGATTCGGAAGGTAGATTCTGCAGAGAAGAAACGGCAAGAAACTCTACAGTTATTATTTTCAAAGGTACAATTATGTTTTTTATCCCGCAAGAAATTCATATTAATTCCATAACATTATCTGCAATATATTCATTAACGGAATAATAAGCTTTATTTAGTAAACAATATTTAATATAAGATTTAAATTTCAAAAGTGACAGATTCAAAATTGTCTGCGGAATTTTATTATATATAGAAGTGAATACCTTGCCCCAAAAAGGACATATTCACTTTATGATATACGGATCCATAGGGGAAAAATTTAAAAAAATATATAATACCTACACCCTCAGAGTACTCATATCCTTAAAATTTCAAATCTCAAGACTAAGCATGTTGACTATGACTGAGTGAATCATGAACTTATATAGAATATAGATAGTGGCAGTAGTCTCTGAGTAAAATGACTGTGACATACAGACGGACAAACAGACAGATATTACAAATAATTTACGGTTCCCTAAATAGCAATTTTTTTTTTAATGTTACAATTTGAAAACAAGCATACAGGCCACCAGATGGTAAGTAGGCGCCGCAGCCTATGAGCGCTTGCAGCACCATTAGTAGGTGCCACTCACGCGTTGCCAACGAGAGATATTAGTTCTTAAATCTCCTCTGCCTAGTAATTTCATAAACACGATGTACCATACTTGCCTATAACAATTTTTCGTTTTTCAAATTAGACTCTTCGTCTCCAAGGACATTAGTTCCGTTTCCACATACAAAGACAGTTATATGCTAAAGGTATTCCTCGGAGGAAACACCTCCATGATTTACGGCTTTGACTGAATTCTATCTCTTTGTATCGCCTTTGTCGGAAGATTAATAATCATGTATTGTTTGAGCACGAGATAATAGTTTAAATCATTTTAGTTCAACGCGTTATTTGATTTATTAACGCTTTAAGCTATTTTTGAAATCTGTACATCCATACAAATAAATAAAATTGCGGTGTCTGTTTGTAATTTTAAATTGACAGCTTTTTACTTAATGCATATGAAAGTGTATACGGTACTCACATAAAAAAAATGTTTGTTTGTCTGTTTGTTCCGGCTAACCTCTGAAGTCCTGTGTGCCGAAACTTTTCAAATTGGATTTTTTTTTTAGGAGTTTTAGTGACGGTGTGTATTATTCATGGGATACAGCAAACAACGACAAACAAAACAAGTTTATTGAATGAGGATATTTCTATGTTAAACTATTATTATATTTTTAGTATTTGTTGTCATAGCGACAACAGAAATACATATCCTGTGCAAATTTCACCTTTATACCTATTACAGTTCGTGAAACAGAGCCTGTTGGTAGACGGACGTCTAAACGGAACCCTAATACTAACCAAAGCCGAAATTTTATATTCAACTGGTTTTAAAGAGGTAGCCGGAACCCTGTCGAATCTCAGAATATCAAATGTTATTCCAGAAGAATGGATCCGTTAGGCCACTCGTGTGGAAATAGGCAGGTAAAAAGAAATATAGGTTATCCAGTGGAGTAAAATTCGTAAACGATTTAAGGCTTTTGTTGATCTCCAAGTGGATGTATCTGCTTTTGATGTTGTGTATAAGTATTAAGGTTACCAAAAGGTGGTTAAGGACGTTATAAAATATATTTGAAGCCGGCAAGCTTTACCTTACGTTTTAACTTTTATTAGTACTAAATTTTTATTTAATAGTGTGCAATGATATTATGTACCTATATAAATAGACTTATTATATAAAAACAGGAAGGGTCTGTCATACCAAAAAAAATGTAAAAAAGAGTCGCTGGTACTCTTTCCTATTTTCGCATTAACGCAACGAAATGAGGGAAGTCAGATGCTTGCAACATAATCGAATAAAGTTTACGAAAATGCACCATCCAAAGATTCCCTTTGAAAAATGTTTTTTGGAAAGGCCGATCCTTAGTTTATAGTAAGTCAATGCCTACATATTATTGGACTTATAGAAATTCCTACGGCTTCAAATGCCCAAGTCACAGACCAAAACTTGAAGCCTCAATAGCTCAAAGGTAGAAGGACTGACTCCGCTCCATTAGCTTATTTGGAGGGGCAATAGGAATAGTAGTAAAGTCTTGCAAAAAGAACAATATTCTTTAAGAAATAGTTTTTTTTTTGTATTTTTCCGCTTGCTACCATTAACTTACATATTAATTATTACTAGCAGTATAGTTTTTGTAATGCTTAATACCGACAAAAGCTACACAAATTCAGAGTACAACAATATATTATAATAACTATATATCAAATACTTGTCGACCAAAGGTAAAGGCGTCGGGATGTGACGACCCCATCGCCCGCTGTTGGGATAACCTCACAATAGAGATTATTCCACCAGTGCAATCAGTCACACTGGTGGTAGGTCTTTTGTTGCAAGTGTTGTCCAATATTCTGCCGCCAAATAGTAGTGTTTAGGCAGTACTGTGTTCCGGTTTGAAGGGCATTGTACGCTAGTGAAATTACTGGGCGAACGAGATTTAAGAACTAATATCTCGAGGTTGGCAACGCGTGAGTGGCACCTACTAATGGTGCTGCAAGCGCACATAGGCTGCGGCAGCCACTTACCATCAGGTGGGCCGTATGCTTGTTTGCCAACTTCTAACATAAAAAAAAAAAAAGACCATCGGCGCGAAACACATAATTGGAAACTCCAGAGTCAAAAAACATTGTAATTAAAGAGAAACCACCAGGGAAAGAAAAAAAGTTAAGTTAGTATACAAAACTGCTGAAACCTTTGTGCTCAAACAAAATTAAATAATCAATTTTAAGATTTAAAAAAGTTCAAAAAGTAAGGACTACGCAGTTTTCTATAGTTAATATTTTATAGAAACCATTTTATAAAATAAAAAATCCCTTTAGAGCTTAAGTGGATTAAGTAAGGTGGTTAGAGGTTTTGTTGAAATAGGCCAATATTTCTCCATTTAAATAATGTTTTATCGTTAAACTAATTGTATTTTTATTTTTATATGCTTTTTATATCAAAAGTCATTTTAAATTAGGACCAAAAAAGTACCAACTTTGACATGTCATTTTCGTTTGCTTAAATACCAAGGTAGAACTTCCGACAACTGAGAGAATAAAGTAAGTAGTAAATCTTCCAAACTGATTACTGACAAACACAAAAATCTGAAAATTAAATGAAAGTAAATTTTAGATTAGATTCTCTTCCAAAAGTTTGAGCAATTTCGTTTTTAAGATAATTGAAGTTATAAATAAATAAATGCTACTAATATTGCATGATGTAAATGTTAAATTTTGTGAGGAACTTCAGGCAAAAATAATTGAACGTTTAGATGAAATTTGGCATATATAGCTTGATAATCCTGTAATGTTAGGTTCCCGTGGGATAATCAACGAAATAGCGAACGTATTCATTTAATATTTGGCATATAATAATGTGTCGTCTGGCATAAAAAGTACATAAATGCGAGCAAAGCCGCGGGCACTCGTTGTAAACAATATTTGCTAAAATATTTAGAAATAAATACTCCTCTCAGCACAAACCGTTCGGCTCGGCCGGAGAAGTAGTACCATCTCACAGAAAATCGACATAAAGTAACAATATCAGTAATGTTGCGTTTCGTCGATAGTGAGAGCGCTGGAAGCGCAACCTTCCACTCTCTTCTCATCCCTTCCAACTCAACTCTTGGGTCATCAACGTGGATATAATACTTCAAGTATTAAATGTGTTCATGAGTTATGGTGACTTTTTACCATCAGGTAGATCGTATACTTGTTTGACAACTGTCATAACATAAAAAAGTACCATGCAGTAATTCATATGCAGTGCTCGTTGAGAGAAGGGAAGAGGCGTGGAAAGGAGAAATACGTAGGGTTTAGGTCTCTATCACTTTAATATTTAGTTAATTCACACTTTTACACTTTTTCTCGTTGATATTATATTTGAGAGTAGTAGTTTCCTAGTCAAGTTTGCCTATAATTACCAAACCAGCCAGTACTACATACAAAATTGTGTATTTTGTGTGCGTCCATTGATTTTATGGTAAATTAGACATTGTTTTCGAGCTATTGTAAAACGTTTGTTGTTTACATGTGAAAACTGTTTGTGTTTACTCTGTGTTGCGTTCATTCAATTACCGAAGTTTGGGTTTGCTGTAGTATCGGAGAATACTAATTTTATAGGTGGTAAAGAGTATTTGTATTTTGATTGATAAATGTAATATATTCACAACGTCAACCTACAGTCCTAACTGTAGGTTGACTGTGTGAATACTACACACATGTCGTTATACTAATACTAGGTGCTGGCAACGTCCTTATCCGCGTGAATAACGATTTTATTATAAACTTCAAACCCCTATTTCAATCTTTAATTGTTAAAAAAACAAAGTTTTATGTATTATTTCTCTAGTTTCAAAAATTATGCACTTCCCTACAAACTTTTAACCCCTTTTTCACGTCCTTAAGAGTTGACTTTTGTAAAATTCGTTCTTAACTGACTCCTACACGACGAATGAAATGTTCCTACCAAATTTCAAGTCTCGGGGCCTTATGGTTCCACAAATATCGTTAGGAGTTAGTATATAGATGGAAATCTCTTATATGTAAAGATTAGAAGTACAATTAAATTCCACAGCCAATAAATGCCCGTTGTGATACGTGACAATTTTTATAGATTTACGGACGCTACGCAACTCTTTTTAAATAGAAAAAATATTCTAGAATTTGAAAGAAAACTAACACTGTAATGACTAGAGAATCCGCACAAGTAATCCTCAATCCGAATTTCCAAAAAATTTATGACGAAAACAAACATAACAAGTAATAAGATGAGATTTTTTGTTACAATGTTCTTCTATCAATTTGAATATATCAAAAACATAAGCAGAACGATTTGGTGTTGTGCCAAGGTTGTGGAGAGACGTCGTATCTTCATGGCGAGGAAACTCAATTTGGCCGCATAATACCCGAGACGAATTGTCCCACTTCCGTAAGCAAGTTTTCGCGTCGTGAGGGCTTCTGACTTGATTGTTTTAATATATATTTGCTTGTTAGTGTACCGTTAACAATGTTGAAGTATAATGGCTTGATTGATAATGGAATTTTGAATGTGAATGAATAGTATGATTCATTGAACGACGAGAGGTTTAAGGGTCTAAAGATAATGGGAAAACTACTAGAACTGCTAAAAATAAGTTTACTTAATATAGACCATGATAATTTTAAGAAAGAAGATTGGCCAGATGGTCTAATGGAAAAACGTCGACCATAATGGACGGTTCAAATCCGAACAAGCATCTCTGAGTTTTCAATTGATTAATTTCTTTTAGCTACCACCGTAGGTTGGTAAGTAACTTGTGAAGTAACTGCTCGCCAGCCGCGTATTGAGGTATTGTTGTATTGAGGTCAGCGTCTTAAAGGTTGGGAAGCCACCTACATGCCCACTGGTGTCGTAAATATTCCTGGCGGTAAGCGCTTAGCATCAGATGAGCCACTAACATAAAAGAAAATTGATAATTAGAATTAAGTCTTTTAGTTTGACATTTAATTAAGCAAGTAGCATCACTACATAGTATAAAACAAAGTCGCGCTTTCTCTGTCCCTATGTATCCTTAAATCTTTAAAAGTACGCATAGTATTTTGACGACGTTGTGGCGCAGCGGTAGCGAACCTGCCTTAAACGCCACAGGTCGCGGGTTCGATTCCCGCTCGGAGCATAATATGTTTGTATTGACCATGCAAGCATATTTTCCGGTTTAGGTGTATATGTCCTTGTCATTGTGAATGTTTCCGGACCCCCGACACGGGATATCACTATCCTAATGGGGGCCGTTGAGTGTGTAGCGTTTATTTATTTATTTTGATGCGGTTTTTTTAATAGATAGAGTGATTGAAGAGGAAGGTTTATATGTATAATAACATCCAGTAAATAGTGGAGAGAGAAAAAAATTTTTTTGAGGTTTCTAATGTGATGTCGTAAATAATTACATTTAACGCGTGCGGTGCACGGGCAGTAATGAATAAATCAAAACTTTTTAATAATTTTTTCAGTGAATGACATAGGATATATATTTTTTACCCGTGAGAAGCTGGAGCGGGCCGCTAGTAAGATAATAATATAATCTACAAGAAAATATAGAAATGTATTAATGATTATATTTTAAAAGCTTACGCGCTACCTTACCCTGCTTGCCTCAGATATTATATTTGAATGTATATTTAAGGCAAGAAGGTTTCCACTGCGGCTTGTTTTCAGTCAGGAAAAATATTATAGAGAAAATATTAATCAAAAATAGTGACGATTAGATAGACATAGACACACTTCTGTACACTTCAATAATTGTATGTTGTTCTATTGAAAATATGCTAATACTAATTATAGTTAATATGCTAAAAGTAATTACGTAATGTAAATTGAACCGGAGCGTTCGGCCAGTAAAATATAACGAGGATTATTTTAATTGCTCCCTTTATTACGTCTAAAATAAATAGGTGTTGTATGCTCATTACAGGATTCAAAGCAAATAAATGAGTATATGCTGATAGAAATTATGTTGTATTAATAAGGTAATTCTATTCTAATAATATAGATAATAAATGTGAAAGTTTGTAATGATGGATGTTTGTATGTTTTACTGAAATAAAACGCTTTGATAACTCTTTGAGAAGTATTTTACTTAACATTAGCTTTTGCCAGCGGTCGGCGATGAATAACGTTTTCAATCCAAATTTGTTTTCGACCCCCCATTTCAACCCTTTAGGGATGAAGTTTCAAAGGGCTTCGCTCGCGTGGTCTACCTAGTTTGTAAGATTAGACCATGCTGAATATTGTTCTGTTTATGAATTATGCTTATTGACGAGTATCCGTCAAGGGTTCCTCACTGTGCATAGTATTTAAAGAAGGTGTTATTTGCGATACATTTACAGATACTCGTCAAGTGACAATTATATTCGTGGCATTAAAAATCATCGTAGTAGTCATCACTCACAAACTTGTATTCTATGATTGAATAGCTACATAAATTGTAACAAGCCTTAAATTGAAATAACCTAATCGAAGGTCTGTCTCACTGACCGCGGTCACTTGCGGTTCAATTAATTTGATCCAGTGATCAGTCGTCGTCGTCGGTCAGTGGCTGCGGTCAAACTATTGATAACTAAAGCAGGCATGTTCAATAAGGATTTTAGAAGCTATTGACCCAATTTGTGATTGAAATGAAACTGTAATTATCAGAAGATCAAAAGTTTTACGATATTGTGGCGCAGCGGTAGCGAACCTGCCTTAAGCGCCACAATTCGCAGATTCGATTCCCGCTGGGGGCAGATGCTTATATAGAGAATACAGGCATGTGTACCGGTCTGGGTGTGTTTTTGTCTCTGTCCTTGTGTATGTTTCCGGACCTCCGACACAGGATATGACTATCGTAAGGGGGGCCGTTGAGTGTGTAGCGTTTATTTATTTATTTACTGTGTTAACCAGTTGCATAGGCTACACGGTTATTTTCTTTATTTCTTGTTGCTCGGCTACTAAGTATCGTATTGTTATGTTATTTAGCTTGTAGTTATCCTCAAGAAATGTGCTATCAAAAGCAAAATGAATTTTTCAAATCCGATCAATAAATCCAGAAATTATCACATTCAACCAAACAACCGAACAAACAAACTCTTTAGCTTTATAATATTGGTATACAAGATTACAGATAATTCATTATTTATTTGTAATTTTAAATTGTAATCACCTTTAATAATAATCTTGTTTGGGGGACATATATAATAGCACATTCGGAACTGTGCCATCTCAACGCACTATCATTACAAGTTTGGCCATTATCCAATTCAAGCTTGACATTATCGAGACAGGAAAAATATACATGACACGGGGCTAGCTTAGAAGTGTTTCGTTAAATATTTAAAATTTGATATGTGCATATTATAGGTATAGAACAAAATTCCTCAGATCATATGAAAGTTAAATGTACACGCTTTATATGTGTACCGTAATATTAAGGCAGCTTTTATTTTTAAAATTGTCTGAAAAAGGCTGCCTAGAAGTAATCTTACATCGAAAATTCTTGATTTATTATTATAAATCAGTTTATTTCCAATAAATCTATTACTTCTTCTTCTTCCTAGAGTCTGCTTATACTTTTATCGTGATATGTCGGGTAACTAGTTATTCCACAGAGCGATTGCCGCCTGACCTTCGCAATCGAAAGGCCGAACCACTAACTCATTGGATGAGAGCAAATTACCTATCAAGAGCTAACAATTATCATCAGATGTCATGATAGCAATCGAGACCGAAAGCTTAGCGTGCTCTCCGAGGCATGGTGGATTGACCCACAAGGACACACACCCAGACCGAAACATAATTGTAACAAACATATGTTCCGAGCGGGAATCGAACCGGTGACAACGAACATCTCCCATAAATCTATTACTATCATAATATAAACAGTTTGTCTTAATTAAATAATGTAATGTAATTTACTTAACATAGCAAAACACAAAATGTTGATACAATCCTTCAAAACGCTCTCAATTTAATTCGAGAATTATTCAAATTCCCTCTTTAATCTGTAATTTCAGCGCCGACTCGAGTACGAATAACGCTTTAGTGAATTAACATTAATGTTATAATGATTACGATAGAGGTTGTGCCGTTATCATGTTAATGTTGCAATTACGGATAATATCGCCGGGGCCGAGGAGACCTCGGTGTTTTGAGGAAGGGTTAATTCATTGCTTGTCTTCATAACTTAGTACTTAGTTCTGGGTCGTAGAGCCTAAATTGTTATGGATTTCGAGAGAGCTTAGGGTTAATGATGTTAAAATAATTTACAACATATCCTAATATAGATTATTTGTTATTATTTTCTACGGATTTTCTCTGGATACGTACTATTTGATGGCGTGGATCTCATACATATTTATTTTTAGTTTTTTTACTGAAATTTTCATGGGAATTAAATGGAATGTGTTGTTCATTTAAATCATACGAAAACTTTCATGAAAAAAGAAGAATCGTAGACAAGCCAAATTCCATGTTCTAATAAATTTCACGTGGAATCGCGAGCAAAATTCTAGTAAAATTACATATAAAAATATATTTAAATATTCTATTTCACGTCGGTGTGAGGGTAAAGACTTATTGCTGTAACAGAGCACTTTATGTTCAGATTCAATAACACACTCGCAATGACTCTGGTGAAGTTTATTTCTGTACATGAAAATGTCTGTCTCAAAGGATTTATGATTTGAATGTCGGCAGGGTCGGCTTATTACGAGACGTTATAGATGTTATATGCTGTTATTTGTGGTATTACAATGTTTTTATTTCGTAGCAAGGCTAGGTGGCACAGCGTGGCATCAGGTGGCAAGGGGTAGTAAAGGATGAGATAGCATGGGCTGAGATATGAAATTAATTAAATGGTGAAAAACGATAGTGGGAATTGAAAGGAAATGCAAGAAAAGGGTGAGAAAGCCCTCCTCTTTATCCCCGCAAAGAGTGAGAAAGAAGTGCATAGAGAGAGTTGGGAGTTCAGAACACCAGCGTTTAAGCTCATGGAAGTAGTATTTTACCGATCACGCTCACACCTTCATTCCAGAATTATCTCCAATGTCCTGTATTAATTTAAAAAAAACTGCGTGTGTATGTTAAACTGGTAACTGAAAGTTTTAATAAGATGCACTGTTTGTATCAGATAAACAAATAAGTAAGATACGAATAAGTAAGACATTGATGGTTAAAATTAATAATTATATTAAAATGTAGTCTCAAGCCTGCGAGCAGTATTAATATTATTAAAATATCGTTTAGGCAACGTCCCTTATTTAAAATTCATTCGCTCATTTAGCAAATTATGTTGGAAAGGGTTTATAACCGGCTGGACACAGCTTAACATAACCTAAGCATAACCCTCTCGGTTTTTAACAAATGTTGATATTACGGTACATGTTATGTAAAGAATCTTATGTACTAGTAGAGTCAAGCTCTTCCCAGCACAACTGACACAGCACGACCGGAGAAGTAAAACACAGAATATCAGCGTAAACTAACAGTATTAGTAGGTATTGTTGGGTATCGTCGCGCGCCGGAGGCCCAATCTCCCTATGTTGCTTTCCTTTTGTCCCTTCCCATGCCTTCCCTCTTTCCCTTGGGTTGGCAACACGCATGTGATACTTTACCATCAAGCGGACCGTATGCTTGTTTGTCAATTGACATGAAATAAACACAGAAAACAAATTATTCTATGAAATGAGTTGCTGGTTTTTGCACACCAGTCGCCATGCTCATTAATTACCCGACTGCCGGAGGGTAATGTTTTTCGAGCGTATGTATGTATGTATGTATGTATGTATGTATGTATGTCTATTTCTTTGTGACGCTCTACAGGCTAAACCCTTGGACGTACATCGACTTATGGGGTATCATTAGATTCGTCTCAGTTGTGAGAGTGACATAGGCTACATTATTTTAACATGGGTTCCGCAGAAGCAAAGATATTCAAAGCGGAATATCACAGTTCGCTCAAAGCTAAAATCTGATGATGTTTCCTTGTAGAACTCGATAAAATAAGACGAAAAGTATAAATAAAATTTTTCGATATATTGCTTAGTTTTCGAGATATCGATGATTGAAGTTTGATTTTTTTTTTTTTATAAAGCGTATTTTCGAGTAACATTCAGTTTTGTTTCGTAAAAATGCGTTCACTCCATCAATAGTTATTGCAATCTTGACGACAACGTGAGCCAAGTATGAGAGAGGAGTAAGAAAGTAGTTTAGCCTTTTCACGCAAAAGCTGCTGATCGAATTGAGATGAAATTTAGCACACAGAGAGCTTATATTGAATTAACACACCCTGAATTAACACATTTAATACCAGAAAAAATGGTAGGTTCCCTCGGCATTATCAAAAAACGTACTACAAAAATGTTTAGATTACTCAATTACACATCACATTAACGATTTGACGGATTGGAATGTAACTTAGCACATACAAAGGTTGTAACCTGGATTAAGACATAAAATACTTTTTATTCCTAAAAATGTTAGGTTCTCATGGGATTATCAAAAAACACTCTACAGAACCTTTTTATCTTAGTCTTAAAATATTAGCGGCCCGCTCCGGCTTCGCATGGGTATAAAATATGTATATAGCCTATGTCATTTACTAAAAAAATGATGAAAATCGATCCAGTAGTTTTGATTTATTCATTACTATCCGTGGCTCGCACGCGTTAAATGTAATTATTTACGACATCACATTAGAAACCTCAAAAATAACAGTTTTTTTCTCCACTATTTAATGGATGTTATAATACATATAAACCTTTCTCTTCAATCACTCTATCTATTAAAAAAATCGCATCAAAATCCGTTGGGTAGTTTTAAAGATTTAAACATACATAGGGACAGAGAGAGCGACTTTGTTTTATACTATGTAGTGATTATTTACCTTCAAATGGTTCATTTGTCTCTAGGGCCAATTCTAAAGTCACCGCGGACGAAGTCGCGGGCAGATGCTAGCTCGAAATAAGTTACAAGCTTGTGGGATAGAACTTGCCAAAAATATAATCGACATTCTAGTTAGACCTGCATAGTGCAGAGAGCTAAGCTATATTACTTATAACTAGCTTCTGCCCACGGCATCGCTGCGTTAAATTTGGAGAAACAAATCCTTTCTTTTTCATATAAAGCTGTAAAGCTTCAATGGTAGGATTGAAGGAAATGTGTTAATAGTTCCCCAAAAAACAATGTTACATGATTTTAATATAAAAATGATGAACTTCCAACAAAACTTTTAACTCCTTTTTAATCCCTTGGGGTTGAATTTCAAAAATACTTTCTTAGTGCCCGTTTACGTTTTAAAATACACCAAAAAAATAGCTTTTTAGGGTGAAGGGCTTAGGCTTCGCGTTTATAAGTAATTCAGGTCTTCTCCTGTATATATATACCTAATCAATTATAAATTATATAACTAAAAAGTTTGAAATAAAATAAATTATTAAATGAAACAAAAAACCCAACTGCATTAATAATAATTCCTAAAAAGCTAAAAACAAGCTCTATAATGACTACTATAATATAAATATTACTTTAATGTTAGTAAAGGTACTGCAGACGGGGACAAGCTGATCAATCAATTTGTAAATTGATGATGGAGTTTAAAGGAAAGTGCTTAAATTACGGAAAAATATAATAATTATGTTTTATTTCAATGCTTGTCCCCGTCTGCAGTACCTTTACTAACATTAAAGTAATATTTATATTATAGTAGTCATTATAGAGCTTGTTTTTAGCTTTTTAGGAATTATTATTAATGCAGTTGGGTTTTGTGTTTCATTTAATAATTTATTTTATTTTTCATAAGTTGTCGACTGCTATTTGGACGCAAATAAGCAATACCATGTCAACCCACATGAATGTCATTTCGAAAATAACGCGTTTGAAAATTTTGAACAACTTGCTTTATATGATTTTTTTATATATTGGTCAAGTTTTTGGCAATTTCAGACTTATGTAAGTTATTTTACTTATTTTCACAAAAATAAGTATACAAACTGTATATTTCGTATTTAATACAACCCAAAACGTTTAACATAATTCATAAGTTGCATGATTAAAAAATGGCTTTTTAGAAGTTTTAAAGCTTAAAACCCTACAAATATTAAAGAAAAATGTTCTTCAGCCATTTACCAACACTTCTGGATATATAACTCAGTTTTTTCGATTTTATGGCTTGACATGGTATTGCTTATTTGCGTCCATTTATGCAGCATATCGCTACAAAGCGCTTGCAATTTATAAGATTATGTTTATAAATGATTACCTACAAATAGTTTCTACTCGTCACTTTTTAAAAATATGTAAATGATGGAATTGAGACTTTCTTTTTGTGATATATTTTATAAATATTTCCTGGTGGCTAGCTGGGTAGGTACCACCGCAGTGTCAGATATTCTGCTGCAAAGCAGTAGTTTATACTGTATTACTGCGTTAATGTTTTAGGGGACCATAGCTAATGATATTACTGGGTATAGGAGATTTAAGAACCAATATGTATAATAATGCCAAAGGTTGGCACCGCGTGAAATGTATCGTGTTGCAAGCGCTTATAGCTGACGATAACCGCTTGCCCACTTAGTAACATAAAAAAATCTCTTCGCGGTAGTTCCTATCTTGTGATGATTACATTCAGGTTTCAAGAAATATACAATGAAACTCCTTAAATTAAAAAAGGCTAATGATGTGCTGTTGTGTTTTTATAGAGTAGGCGATTAAATCCAGGTGCTATTTTTGGAACGAAGTTACTTAACTCGAATTACGGGTAGTGCGATTAGAAATTGTCAGTAACGAAATGTCGTATGCTGTGTGTGTGTGTGTGTGTGTATAGCCTACTACTAATAGCAAAAGAGCGCTCGAGCTAGTGAATGCGCAGCCGAGTGCGGAACTCTCTCTCTCTCTGTCGCTGTCTGTCTGTCTATGTTTGCTTTTATCATGTAACCTATTGAAAGATACAGATTTCATTTCGAATTACATTCGGAGTTGAAGCAAAAGCGTAAGGAACTTCGTTCCTGACGGGGTACCCCAACCGCGCATTTTTTTATTTGAATAACAGTATAATGTTTAAGCTTACTAATTATTCAGTGAATTCAGTGTATAACTATGCAATTTCTCACCAGCGGATAAGCGCAACTAGCAATCCAAGCAACTCTGCAAAGTTAGGAAGCCGCTGAAAACCGCGCTATAAGTAATACATGAATATTTCACTATCTGCGGCGTTTCCAAACTTCTCGCAAGTTTTTATTACCAAAGTTAGTCGAAGCATTTCTCGCTTGAAAAACTATAAAGAGTTACGTTGATGAAGTTTTTTAATCAGAACCATCCATCTTTAGAGCCGCTTACAAACACGGTTTTACGGGGAAGTATTAGGTACCCTCTCACAGAAAATACAGGCGTATAGTAACTATACTGATGCGTTTCGTGCGATGTATGACAGCGCCGGAGGTCTAAACTTCCACCTCTCTAGTCCCTTTCTTTTTTAACCTCTCATCTCTTCCTTTTTGTTCCTTGGCTTGACAACGCGCATGTGATACTTCAAGTATCCAACCGTCATGAAAAAATAAGTTAATTATCGTTTCTAAGAGAGCCTTTACTAGATAATACACGTTTGATAGCTTTTCGATTAATTATGTGACGACTTTTTTTTTAATAACCTTTGTGGTACTGCTGGCTATTGTTCGCTCTAGTTTTTACTCTCTCCGAGTAAGATTACTTACTAAGTTTCTATAAACTATTTTAGATTTTAAGATGAAAAAGATAAAATTAAAATATAGTATAGCAAAAAATCAAACGTGATAAGTGGCTTCTTCCGGTGTCGGTCAAGATTCTCTTTAGACCACTGAACCAGTGCAATAAGTATATACGCTACACACTCAAAGACCCCCATTGGCATAGTTATATCCTGTGTAGGGGGTCAGGAAACATACGCAACGATAACGACAAACACACCCGGACACATGCCTGTATGGTCAATACAAACATCTGATGAGCGGGAATCGAATCTGTGGCGCTTAAGACAGGTGTGCTACCGTTGAGTCGTCAAAGACCTTATAACGTTGTTTTTATCTTTCGCCATATTTTGCCTAATCTCTTAATATCAAATGCCGTCGAAAAAGTTAGGAATAATTTATATCAGCCGCGTTGTTTATGGTTTGCGTTTCAGAGAAAACTTTCCAGGGATTTACGTATTCGCGTGGGGTGTTGAATTGACGTCGTGTGAGGATTTTTGACTGCTTTATTAATGCTCTACGCAAAGTTTTTCAACCATTTATGTCACTATAAAATGTTACGACTCAACGTTTCAAGCTGAGATATCCTCTTTTATGAATAGAAATAAGTATTTAATAAAATGCCTTTAAAAATGACCTTCCAAAATAATATTATGAGCTTAATTTTTCGAATAATAGATATTTATGTGGAACAAAACTTTGAGTATATCAAGACTTCAATTTTATAATAATTTTTACATTTGAAAATTAAATAAAACCAACAAAAAATATTGACTCGGCTGTTAACTACACATTCTAAAACGCACAATATAATAATGACACAATTGCTGCAATTAAAGCACTTGTAAGTCGGGCAAATTTTCCCATATTAGAACGTATGATCCTGGCGTTTTGACTTAGCGTGTGTACAGGTAGGTGGCTTACCGCCGCGCCGAGCATTTTTATTTTAGATACAATTGAGTATTGTGGTAAAAATTGAGGAATCATGAATCCATAGACAGAAAAAAACAAAAAACATAGATTGTGAACCTCAAACACCACAATTATTCTAAACTAACTGTGCGGCTTCCACCCCGTTCCACCCACTAACCGCATCTTATCGCCCGCCGCAATTTATTTGGACGTAAATATGCAATACCATGTCAACCGACAAAATTGAAAAAACTGAGTTATATATGCAGAAGTGTTGGTAAATGGCTGAAGAACATTTTTCTTTCATATTTGTAGGGTTTTAAGCTTTAAAACTTCTAAAAAGCCATTTTTTAATCATGCTATTTATATATTATTTTAAACGTTTTGAGTTATATTATATACGAAATATGCAGTTTGTATGCTTATTTTATGTGAAAATAAAATAACTTACGTAAATCTTGAAATTGCCAAAAACTTGACCAATTCATAAAAAAAATCATTTAAAGCAAGTTGTTCAAAATTTTCAAACGCGTATTTTTTCGAAATCACATTCGTGTGAGTTGACATGGTATTTCTTATTTGCGTCCATTTATTCACAGAAATATACTATCAAATGCAAAATGAATTTTCAAATCCGTTCAGCCGTTCCAGAGATTAGCGCGTTTAAAAAACTCTTTATCAATATAATATTGGTATAGATATATTTGTACTTACATTCTTCAACATCCTAGCATTATTCCCGGTATTTTATTTTACCCAGGGTCTGCTTATTACTCTTATCCGGATTTGACAGGTTACTAGTTTTTACACGGAGCGATTGCCATCTGACCTCCGCAACCCTAAGGGCGAACCAGCAACTCATTGGATAAGAGCAATTTACTTATCAAGAGTTAACGATTATTATCAGATGTTATGTGATAACAACCGGGACCGACAGCTTAACGTGCTCTCCGAGGCATGGTGGGGAGACCCACAGACAAACGCCCAGACCGAGACAGAAATTTTAACAAACATCTGCCCGAGCGGGAATCGAACCCGCAACCGTCGAGACTTAAGGCAGACACGCTACCCACAACGCCACAACGGTGTCAATTTGTACTTACATTGAACATTCTATTTAGTAAGGCATTATGAAAGATCTAGAATACAAGTTAGACAACAAACAAACGCCGGCTATTATGTGGAGTGCTTGTATGTCAGCATTGCTAATCCGAGAGGCGTCGGGCCTGTAGACGTCACGGCGCCGCGGAGTCGAAGAAACCACGGTGCCAAATACTTAGGGCGGCTTGAGACCAGCGTTTTATACGATCGATTATTGAAGCACGTATAGGTGCGTGTGTAGCACGTGTAGGTATTTACCGATATTTCTGCATTTCCCTAATATAATTCTATTTCCATTAATAAAAGAAGCCTAATAAAAGTTACGCCTTATAAAACCACCCTGCAACCTGCAACATCTGCCACTGAAAGTCCCGTTAAAATCGATTCAGACGTTTCAGAGATAATCGAAACAAACAAACCGACAGTAAAAATTTAGTGAAAAGCTATTAATTTTCAATTACAAATACACCTTTCAACCATATTTATATGTATAGCTATGGTACTGACACTCGCAACTACTGGTTCAAGTGTACACGGAATAATCCCGAGTATGCGCACCGAAACGACCGTATACGCTCGAGAAAAAAACGCTGGTCTGAAATCAGCCCTAAGCTGATTCTGGTTATTTATATAACATATTGATATCAATATGTGGATTAACAATGATATATAACTCAATGCGATATGAAATATAGCCAGTATTTGCAATTGAAAGACTGTGCAGACATTTCAACATATTAATAATTTCCATTATAATACTCTTAATCTTAAAGTACACACATTAATGGTTATGGGCATTTAGATAATATAGATAAATAAAATATAAAAATTTTATCGAAATTCAAATCTTGTAGTTCGTTTTTTTTTATCTCATGGGATGTTAATATTTTTCGTGGATAAAAAGTATAATATGTTTTAATCTATGTTACAATCTATATCTGTGCTAAACTTCACCCAAATCTGTGCAGCCGTTTTTGTGTGATTGGGTAACAAACAGCCAAAAATCCATACAAAATTTCACATTTATTATATTAGTAGGATATGTGTTCCTAAATACGAGTAGTCGAATAATTTACTTTTTAATCAGTATGTCAAATACTCATTTAAAATTTGAAGGATTTGAAATAGAAACTCTCTTGAAAAGGCGATTGAGATGCGGGCTATTTGCTGCAATCAGTATTCGGTGCCCGTATTTGAGGCACCGACGGACCGACGCACTGAGACATCATGCCCCTGATTTATACTGCCATTCACTACTTCGAAGTGACAGGTATAGGTACGTATCCTCAGAATTTCTTTCAAGATGTCTTTCTCATTCACAAAACGAAAATAAATGTAAAATATTACAACATTTTTACAATTTAATACTAATAAATTATTTACAGGTAATTACAACAGTAAAAATCACGCCCACGACGAACGGTCGTAAGAATGTTAGCTGTATTTCCCCACTTAATCAGAATCCCAATTCTTTGGGCGAAAAATAATGTATTATGTATGATTTTTTATTGAAAAGCGAAAAAATTTTACTCGCTTTTACGATCTCTAAGTCAAATGAGATAGCTTAAAGTTAATACCAAGCGGCTGGTATATAATTACCTAAGAAGTATTTTGAATTATTTGTTTCATTATAGATCACGTATTTTTCTAATCGAAAAGCGTTTTTTTTTTTTCAGGTAAAAGGGTATTTGGATCACTTATCGACAAGGGCGCGGGCCATAAATACATCTTGACTTTGCAAGAAACTGTATGTCATGACGGTTGGCAAACAAGCATACGGTCCGTCTGATGGTAAGCAGTCTTCGCAATCTATGAACGCGCGCGATACTTAAACGGGCAAGAAGAGAAAAAGGAAGGGAATAGGGGGTAGCAGCTTGGGCCTCCGGCGCTCTCACTCATCGTACGAAACGACACAGTACAGTTACTTTACGCTCTTCTATTGTGAGAGGGTAGCACTACCCCGGTCAAGCCGGCCCGTTTTTGCTGGAAAAAACACACTTTGTAACACAAAACTGATATTCAAACAAATCATTCAATTAATACTACTTACAATGATTCCACACTTTAAAAAAAATTCAATAGAAGCTTGACAAACGAAACTAGTTTACGCATACGTAACATATACATTGTTTTCATTATTCTCACCGACGCCAACACAACACAGCGCAACACAGACGCTACTAATGATATTACTCATAGTCAGACTTCACTAATGACGTCGCGTCTGATTATTGATTTTTAATTATGTAAAAATTATTGAAGCTCGACATTATAATTATGGCAGGGAGAAATATGCGATGTAAAATATGGTACAGAGCAGCAGTAGAACAGGGCTCGAATGGGCAAATAATACCCTCATACAGATCAAGCCAGAGGAGATAGCCGTATTGTACTTCTACTTACACTTCTCTTCTTCAATCTTCAATCAATGATATTGCTGGTGGCTTTCGAATATGAATCAGCTATAAGCTAATCAGTCCGTCCATATATTATATGACACTACTCCACGTGATGGTAAGTTGGATTACAGTCCAAACGCGAAGGCGGCTAATAGCGTTGCAGAAGGCGACATGCACTAGTTGCCCATGCCATGCCTGTCAGCAAGATAAATAAATATAAATAAATAAACGCTGCACACACAGGGGCCGCCATTAGGAGAGTAATATCCTGTGTCGGGGGTCCGGAAACATTCACAATGACAAGGACGAATACACCCAGACCGGAAAATATGCTTGCATGGTCAATACAAACATATTATGCTCCGAGAGAGGAATCGAACCCGCGACCTGTGTTTAAGGCAGGTTCGCTACCGCTGCGCCACAACGTCGTCAATGCATCAAGGTGCAACTGGCTATACGCTGGCTGACCTCAAAATGCGGCTGTGGAGCAGTCCCTTCACGAGTTTTTATACCAATGTAAATTATTTTTTGCTTCGATAGCAAATAAAAATATATAAAATTACAGAAGCCGATCGAATAAACTGTGAACATAATTGCGAACCGAAATTGATACCTCATCACGTCCATTCTCGCCCATACCAATTACGGATTATCTGAGTAAGAAAAAACTTATTAACGAAACTATTTTCTGATCGAGATCATCAAATTAGAAGAAAAATATCTAGCCGGTTTGATGCAGTAAAACAAAAAAGGCTACTACTACATTATATTATAATATATATTATATACTTATACTTTTTTTGCATTCTGTATTAGCACTAAGGGATAATGTAAGAGAAAATGTTGCTACAAACTTTGTTAACCTTAATAAGCTATAAACTAAACTATTAGCAATGCTTTTTTCAAGGTATTACCAATACTCCTACTGCCATTCTAAATAAAATCAAAGCTTGCGCTAGAGTTGAGTATGACAATAGCCCAAGGGTGTCAGGATCGAACTCGCGAGTTTTAATATGGGTAAAAATGAGCGTTATTAAACTAAACTTAAATGTCTTAAATTTAAGTAGACATTTCGTTTAGGCGAGTCGATTTAGGTAATAAAAAGAAAATACAAGTTTGAAGCATTGAAATGTAAGTGATAAAACGAGCCGATGATAGCGTCGTCGTGAAAACTTAAGCCATAACTCAAGGCGTAATTTCATCTCCGTCTCTTCATAGCATAAAGGAAACTTTTTTCACTGGCTTTGTCTGAAATGAATAATCCTCGAAGTTTCTCGGATAGATAATAAACAAGCGGTAACTTTTAATTATGAAACTGGAATCCCTTGAATCTACTTTAAAAAGAAGGTTCTCATTTCGGGTGAATGATATCTTTTTATATAATACAGGCTTTTTTAATTGAATTATTTTTTTTCAAAATTCAATCAATTATAGATTTTTAGCATTTATTACATTACATATATGTTGCGTACTTATGTATTTTTAATGTTATTGAGTTGGCAAGCAAGCATACGGCCTTGTTAATGATAAGCGGTCCCGTAGCCTATGGGCGCTTGCAGCACCATCAGTAGTCACTAAAACCTCGAGATATTATTTCTTAAATCTCCTTTGCCCAGTAATTTCACAAGCCTACAGTGCCCTTCTAACCGGAACATAGTAATGCCAAAGACACTACTGCTTTGTGGTAGAATAATTGACACTGCGACGGTACCTACCTAGTAAGCCTCTTGCCGAAATAGACGTACCACCAGTGTGATTGATTGCACTAGTAGAATAATCTCTGCTGTGGCAGAGATTATGATTACATTTAATAAAAAAAAACATTAGGCCACTTTTGTTCTATCCCCATCACCCGCCCCACCAAAACCTCTTCGGGGGCCTCGTTGCTTTTCTCACGCGTTTCTCAGCTTACGGAAACTCTCATAGAACGGAACCTAGCGGATTACGGTCCCAGGAGGGCGAGATGGTATCTCCCTCATCTTATGGCATCAGTTAGGATGTACGCTTGTGTCATGGTCCGAAAATAATTTTGACGTTCAATAAAACTCCTAAAATTGAATGAAAAGACAAGTTTTAAATCAACCTTCAATTGTTTTAACTGATGATCGAAGAAAATGTCAGTATCGTGCTTATACAAGCCAATACAAAATACTTTAGCAGGAGTTTATTTAGTAATCGTGAATTCGTTACATTTAGTATAATATAAAACGAAAATGTAGTTTTAGGAATACAACTTGGAACTGCGAATAGAGAGGCGGGGCTTATAGCGCATACATGTGTCCTCAAATATTTATGAAGCACTCAATAAAATCGGTTTCGACTCGAGGCGAGCGTGAGAGCTGGCGTCCGGATTATTTCTACGGTACGTTTATATACGAATTTCATGGCTAAACATGCAAAAAGTTTATTTCATGACAACATCATTGTGGTCTTATACTTAAACTTATGAATGCTTTAGAATCGTTTTGATGTGACTAAGTGAGCAAGCAAGCATATGGCTTACTTAATGGTATTTGATTCCCGTAGCCAATGAGCGCTTGCAATAAAATTATGTTTTGATGTGTTACTCACGTGCTGCCAGCACCATTTTAGTTCCTAAATCTTCTTTACCCAGTAATTAAATTAAATTATACAGGCAAATGCAAAACACAACTTCTGCTTTGTGATCTGACATTGCGGTGGCACTTACCTAGAAAAAAAAGACCTACCACCTAAAAAGACCTGCCACCAGCCACTGAGGGGCTGTCAGTATATAGATGGGCGACTGCTAGTGTTATTTTAACAAAGAATGTCCGCGGGGAAAGCCTTCGAAGAGAAAGTGCATAAGACTGCATTCATAAAAGAGACTACTATTACTACTTCAATAAAAATATTTGCAAACAAAACACAATAATCTAGAAGACATTTGCTACTATTAGTTCTCACTAAATACCATATTAAATGTCTAAATAATAGGACCACTGTTAGGACTTTTAGCTCTCGATCCACTAGTCCAAAGCCCATGGCGATTTATTTCACGACCGGAATCACGTGCGTACGCACACAACGCTATCTGTATCGCTTAGATGATAAATGTTTTAAACGCTGGAGCATCTGTCACGTATCTACAGTCTCCATGACTACCAATGCTATTTTTCTCTCGCCGAATTTAGGGATACTCTGTAAAATGATAAAAAATTGGGACATTATAATTTGATTTTTCAAAAGGTCTTCCTTAAGTCTTTTAAACATAACTTGGCTTCGTCTTTTTGTTAAATTGTGAGCACGAAACACACTTAACTTACATATATACATATACATGGAAGTTAAGTGTGTTTCGTGCTCAGAATTTAACAGAAAGACGATACATAATCAATAATAATTTAATTCAATGTTACAAACTCGTGGTGCGTCATGTGGACGTGACCACAAACCAAAAATTACAACAAAAACTTAATATAAATAATAAAAATAGATTTTCACGCAATCAATCAAATAATATAACTAATTTACTAAACACGAGCAGTTATTTATACCACAAACATTGCATTTTATAAGGCTTACGTGACGGAAAATATGTAACATAATTTTTGTTGGCGTAACATCAACTTAAGGTGAATAAGGAGAAGAACAAAAAAACAGGACTAAATTTGAAGCTAGAGCTGATGATGATGTTAGAAATGTTGTGGTGCAGCGGTAGTGATCCTGCCTTAGACGCCACATGGCGCGGGTTCGATTCCCGCTCGGAGCATATATTTATGTTGACAATACTGGCATGTGTCCGGAATACAGGCATCCGTCTGGGTGTGTTTGTCCTTGTTGTTGTGTATGTTTCCAGACCCCAACACAGGGTATCACTATCCTAATGAGTGCCTTTGAGTATGAGTTTATTTGTTTAAAGATATTAATTTGTGAGATCATTACAAACATCTGCCCCGATAGGAATCAAACTATCATCCGTCGAGGCTAGAGGCAGGCTCGCAACGAATCGCTACACATATTAAATACAATTAAATGAAATAGATTATAAAATTATTCGTGTCCTAAAATGTAATTATGTAGTTTTCTGTGTAATACTTGTATAAGTAGCATTTAAATACTCGCATAAGAAGTAAAAATATGATATTCATTTTAAAATGTACTGTTATTCATCTAGCTTAGCGCAGTGTTATTGTATTCTTCACGGGTAAATGCATTCGCTGCGAACTCGTTGAGAAATGAGATGCTTAATGCAGTTTTATGTTTTGCGAAAACGATCGCTCCATTTAATTCCTGACTCGTCTTGGCTATTAGCAAAAGTTTTTCTGAATAAGTTTATTATATTTAACATTATCATTACCCGCGTTACGTTAAGGCCGCGGCTCCATCGCTGCCCTAGGAAAAAATGCATATGATAGTTTCCACTGCACTTCGCACGAATCGACGTCATCGCTAAACACATCGCTATCTCAAATAAGTCATCCACGCTGCTCTGGCTTACCACGCTATGCACTTGGTACACGGTGCTTAGCTTCAGTGCGAGAGGTGTGACGGCCAGTGAAGATGTGATGTTAATATTCGTGTATAGGTGTACTTCATTTCAAACGTAGACCAACGTTGTCATACAAACGAACTCATGCTCACAGCTTGCGCAGCGGTGGGGTCGCGCCATAATGTCATTATCGTTTAATTTATGAAATAAAGTAATTAAAATAAAAAATCCACCAAATTCTGCTACACCAGTAGTAGCAGAGCCCTGCTATTGTCGACATCTATGACTGCTTATGGACGTGTAGAAGTGGTGTCAATATAATTGTGTTTCGTTCGATGAAAGTGAGCTGAAAGCCTACTCTCTCTGTCCTAATTCTTATTCATCCCTCTCTCCTTGTGTGATCTCCCTTTACCTCAGGCATCGCAGGTCACGGCCCAAGGTATTGCTATTAAAAATAGGTTACGGTTTCTGTTCTTAACTAAGCAGGTTTTATACATGCATAGCCTTTTTTAGGCTAGTGGAGGTCGCTTTCTGCAATACTATAAGACGCCTTCGTTCAATTTCCACTTCCACTTACCATCAGGTGAGCTATAGTCATATGCCCCCGGGCTAAATAAAAAGAAATATACAAATAACCATGTTTTTCTTAAAGAACTTGTCTTTTAAACTAAAACAGTGGCAAAGATTACCTGATTTTTCTGTATTTATAACAGGTAACGCTAAGATCAAAACCAAACTGCAGCTTTTATTTTGTGCCACCAATGTTATGTAGGTCGAGGTTTTTATTGCCACATTAAAACACTACGCTATATTATTAATTAAACAAATGCAGGTATGCGAAGTGAATGTCTGTGTAAATGTTCATTACCTTAGTTCTTTTAGGTCAAGTACGAGTCGGGAAAGTAGGGTACTGTAGCGAGCGTATCAAGCTTATTTATATGAGATGTGACGCTTTCTAGTCATAAACAAACTTACTTTATAAGATAATAACGTGAAATTGATATTCTGAAACTAAATATAAGGAGTGGAGCCTTTATTTGTTTTCAGTTTGAATGGGCTCTCTCGACTCGGGAAGTACTACCTTAGTAGTAGTAATAAAATAACACCGGAGTCCCTTTACTTCCCTTATCTGTGCCCTTCTTCTCTTGGATTAGCAATGCGCTTGTAATTCTGCTGGTATTGCATGCGTCTATAGGCTACGTTGACATCTTACCATCAGGCGGGCCGTACGTTTGTTTTCAACCTTCATGATATAAAAAGATGAGTAGGAGGCTGTTGGGTAGCAGTGTCCATACTACTGAGTTTCGTTCTATGATAGTTTGGGCCAAAGACTCAACTTGATAAACTCTCTGTTCTTTTCCCTTCCTCCCGATTAGTGACACACTGACAGTTGCAACTGGTGATTGCATAGCATCATGCTGGCAATCTTGAAAATGCCACTAATACTTGCCTTAGTAAAAATGGGATATATATTTGATAACAGATTATTACCATTATTTCAGATTAGTATTTTATTTATTTATTTTATCTTAAACTAAAATTGACTTTTTATATTATATTCTTATGCGAAACTAGGTAAGGTAGATAAGTACTACCATTTAATGTACTTTCCCTCTCGCAATTACATAATTTGGCTAGTAAAATGGGCTACGTACATCGTACAGCCACATCAATTTAATCCCAGTATTGTCTCTACGCGTTACGTAATGAAAGGAAAATGGTAGGCTGTCTGCATGGTCGAGTGTACGCAATATATTTTTTCACGCCGGTCATTTGTCTACGGCAGTTTTTGTAGACGTTATGGTCCTTAAAGGTCGTTTACCTTTGTGAATTTTACGCAAGAAAATTGGATTGATGCGGAAAGAATGCGCCCTCTGTTATGAAAGTTATTCAGCGTAAAAATAAAATGTAAAAACTGCGGTGTTTCTTTTGTAAAGTTAACACTTTCGTATGCAATAATTAAATAGAAGAATTTCATTCATAGTTTATTTATGAAATAATTGTATTTTAAAATAGGTTTAATATTTGTCTAAAATAGTAATTTTATTTTTTTAGCTTTGTCTCTTTAGTGCAGCAACGCCATACCACGCCTTCTGTTTTATCCTTGTTCAGTTTAAGCTTTGACACAACGTTTTTGTTACAACTATTTTTGAAGCTGAGGTAGGGCTTAAATGTCCACTTTGTTAGCTTCCACCGTACGATGGTAAAAAACTCGCGAAGTCACTGCTCGCCCTATGCGTTTCAATATCAGCTAACGTATAGCCAGTTGACAGGGCTAGGGTATTTAGCGAAGTTTTCCTTCTACTCTACTTTCACTTACCATCAGGTGGAGTAAGTCATCTGCAAGTAAAAAAGTAGTGAAGTCTACGCAGGCCAAGTCGCTGTGAAAGTATAGTTTATATATGGAAGATACCGTAACATATGCCTGAGGTAATAACTTTTATATCGCAGTAAACATGCGAGCGTAAAAAGTTTTGCCCCAGAATAATCTAATTAAGTAAGTAGTAAACTTGTTCTAGCAACGGCTATCTCCTTCTCATGAGTTTTTTCCAAGGACTGTATTAATAATACCCGGGACAAATTGTCATCCAAGTTTATTACATGATACCGATATTAAATGTGGCTTACTTTGTTATATTTTTCTTAAAGAATATTAACATTGTTTTTTTCAAATAATCCAATAATCCATGCCTATATTATAAAGCTGAAGAGCTTCATCCCACCCGGTGACGCTGTCAAGGCCAGTAAGGCCAACAGCAATACACATTAAAATATTTTTTATGAAGAGTTTGTGTGTTTGTTGGTTTTTCTTTGTATCTGATTTGAAAAAATTTTTTTTGCATTTGATAGAAATGACATCACGATACGATACGTCGAAGCCGAAAAACAAGAAAGTCCGGGCGGACGATAAGAAGCGGTTAGTTGGTGGAACATGCGGGTCACCTGACGGGAGCGAAGCCGCGGGCACCATTAGTTACTAATATTTATATTCCCCTTCTATCAATTCATGCTTGCAGTAACAGTCTAAGGAGGTTTTCTAACGCTGAGCTACTGGGCTCATTATTGTACCGAAGAAATATAATGCCTTTCGTATTATCAAAAAAAACTAAAGAACGTTGACAACAGTTGCGGCGCAGAGTTAGCAATCAGGCTTTAATGATAATAGCTACTATGACTGAACTGAGACCGCGGTTTTCCTCGCGCAAGCTACAAAATTGTTGTCTTGGAGATATGAATAAAACCGGCTTAAAATCGCCATGGCTTTGCATAAAGTACAAAAAAATCACCCTTAAAAAGATTCAGCTAACAGTTTGCTAAAATGCTCCGAAAACAATTTCCGGAATTTTAAAGCTAGGTCCAAAGAACTGTTACGCCGCTCCGCAAATGTTTTTCGCTCATAAAGTATGTTTATTCTTTCTGTAAATAGCTAAACAACGCGGAAAGGATTATATGTAGAAAAGACAATAATACGGTAAAAAATCTCTGTTGTTTTTTCTATCCGAGCTGAGAAATGTTATAGAGCTTACTGTATTAACTTTAATAAAATTGTGTATTTGTAATTCTTAACTCAAAAGAAAGGAATTGGAAAAGGTTCAATAAAGAAATTAGAAGAATAAAGAAAGTCTTCGGCACATACAGCCAGCGGAGCCGCGAGCGCAACTAGTATTAAAATAAAAATACGCTGGTTTGGTAAGTAAGATCACCTTCTTCTCACCGATCAAGTCTCTATTATCAGGTGGTAAGACTTTATTTTAATGCAACTAAGTTATCAAGCAAGCATACGGCAAGCGGTTGTCGTAGCCTATAAGCGCTTGCAACACAATCCATTTGCAAGTGTCACTCACGCGTCGCTAACCTCGAGATATTGGTTGTTAAATCTCTTTGCCCAGTAATTTCACTAGGCACAGTGTCCTACAAACCGAAACATAGTAATGCAGAACACACTACTGCTGCACAGTATATCTGACGCTGCGATAGTACCTACCTAGCCGGTATCTTACAATGAAAGGCCTACCACCAATAAGATTCATTTATGCCTCTAGTGGTAAACGTAAGCTATGTGTTTATTTTCAGTACTGACGATTAAAAAAGATTTTACAAAATTCGATTAGTAATGGGACAAAATATTATTACTAATCTTTTAAGATACATCATTGAAAGTGTTTGTAATTTCAGCTATCACTATCTCCAATACAATAGACAAATTAAACTAAGCTAACTAGCGTTATGGGATGAAGTTCCTTCATTTAATATCCCAACCTCTTGTCATCCTTTGCCACCATGGGGTGCCAATTACTACCACCACGCTTCATGACACAGCTTGCCTTTTACGCCTTTGGTATCGCTTGTCTGATTTTTACTGATTCGCTCTTCTAAGCCAACCCGCTCTACCCGAGAGGAAGTTCATTCCAAACAGTCAAAGTGCTGTTTAATCTTGTGATTGTGAGTGAATTATCGACACGATATCTACATAATTATGTATAAGAATTGTTTCTGACTATTTATGGAACGTATTTTTTACGTAAAGCACCAGCCTCCGCCGGCGCCAGCACTTCACGAGGCGTAACGTTTCGACAACATTTATTTTCATATGCGGACATTTCATAGTTTTATTGCGAGTGGAATGTTTTCCGCGCGATATAATACTATTTCACTTTATTCCATTACACGCTTTGAGCTTAGATTACATTGACATTTTTGTTTCTTTTTAAAAAATATTAGCAACGAAATCATAATATAAATAATAAATTTAACGTTCTTATATATAATTATATTCTACATACTATATTTATACAATTAGACGAAGATGAGGTGATAAACTATCAAACGATTGCCCGGCTTTGGGCGCTGTCAGTTTATGGATGGCTGACCAAATTTAGGTATTTCAAATAAATGTCGCCGTGTTTCAAAGGCTCGTAAAAAGTCGGTCTCAGTCTATTAGATAAGTTATATTCTATAAATCGGGTAAAACGCTTATTATACAAATATCTGTAGTGTTAGTGCCACCTTCACACACACTAACAAGAGAACACTGATATCAGGTTGGCCATTAACTACACACAAAAAGAAGAAGGATATATTCTAATATCGCTTGATTCAATAAGTTTGATATCTGTTTTTGGAAGGTAGTTTCTCATCGCGGGTTTCTCTGAGCGAATGGCAGCTAGACTGAAAAAAGTGTAGAAGAATTATTTTCCAAGGTCTTTCTAAAATGGTATCAATCGACAGCTTCATAATAATTATATATTTTGCTTCTGTCTAGTTTAAGTTAACACGATTCTTTTTTAACTTAATGTAAAATTTAAACGGCTAACACTCACGTTCAATCGGTTAAAGTACCGACTAGTTTCGAACTCATCGGAGGTCCTTCATCAGGCTGAATGGGTTACGTTCGCGGTCGCGACCTGTCTCGCACTGCGCCGGCGATGATGGTGAAGCCGGCGAAGCCGGTGTCACAATTGGAGTTCACGAGAATTCCGAAAACGTGAGTGTTAGCCGTTTAAATTTTACATTAAGTTAATTATGTCTCACGATAGTTTTAATAATTTGATTCTTTTTTTGTTAATGATAATTGATAACTGCATAATAATATAATATGTAGGTTAGGAATGTCCTTAATTCAATACATAGAATTATAACAAAAAATTACCGGTATGCCCAACGCACATGTATCCAGAGATTTAAATAAATTCAAATATTTTTCGAAAACTATGAGCGGCGTCGAGCCAGCGGCGGCGGCGTCAAAACAATATTTCTCTTCCAACTAAAAGGTTTCCTTTCAAAATCTCCACAATACGATTCCTTCTTGAAAACAAACGCGCTCTTCTAAAGGTCTTTCTATTAATTATTCAGTTTCAATTTCAAAGATTTCAGTTGTAATGAAACTTTAAAACTATTTCAGAAATAATTAATTGTTCTGAATATTTTTAAATAGATAAGTTCATTAAATAACATTTAAGTGTATGCATAAGTTATTCGTCGTACAAACCGTTAGTACTATTCGTTGATAGTCATATTTCATCACTTGCTGTAAACTTTTTGCTTGAGAAGTACCGGCGAACATTAATTTAAATAAATAAATAAACGCTAGATACTCAACGGCCCCATTAGGATAGTTATATCCTGTGTCGGGGATAATACAATGAAAAGGACAAACACACCCAGATCGGAACACAAGCATCTGCTCTGAGAGGGAACCCGCGACCTGTAGCGGTGAAGGCCTTATAACATTGTTTTTATCCTTCGCCAATTATCTACAACACCATTTTTGCGGTTTCGTTTCCGTCCTTTTAGAATAAAACTGGTCTACATGCTGGCTCACCTCGAAATTCCGCTGCCAAGCAGTCACTTCACGGGTTTTTCACGTGCGGTGGTAGCTAGCCAGAGGTCCTTTTAAGCCCTACCACCAGCATATGCATGTCTTGAAATTTCTTCCCAGCATGAAGTTTTCTCAAAATGTTTTCCTTCGCCGAAGCCTAAGTACGAGATAAATTTGAAACAAAAATTAAGCAATTGAAAACTCCGCTGCTTGCCCGGATATGAACCCGCGACCTTCGGTTACAGCCCACGTTTAGATTAGTCTACCTTCAATCCTTACTAATATTATAAATTAGAAAGTAACTCTGTCTGTCTATGTGTCGCGCTTTTATGCTAAAACTACTGAACCAAATTAAATGAAATTTGTAGCACAGATATTCTAGAGTCTGAGAAAGGACATAGGCTACTTCTGTATGCGAAAAAGGAGTTGTAAGGGGTTGAAAAGGGGGGATTGAAAAGCTGTTTTTAGGCTCTTGATTTTATATGAATAAATATGACATTCAAAGTATACAAATTGGAATGGGGGATGAAAGCAAAAAGTTTTTCACGCGGGCGAAGCCGGGGGCAGAAGCTAGTTTTTATATAAAGATTGAAAACGGTCATACTGTTCTACTCAGGTTTCGCTATAATCCTATTTCCACCGTGAAACATTAGTAGATGTCGCCGTGAATCCTTATAATAGACAGGAATGAAACGGTTTACGTCTCAAGTAGCGATAAAGATGCTAAGCTGATACCGCGCGTTCCCTTCAAGATACATATTTTTTGTCGTCTATTGAATATGACATGGTTTTAATTATATTTAGCTTTTTTTTTATCAGAGGGTAAACGGGCTGGAGGCCTGATGTTAAGTGATCACCGCCGCCCATGAGCATCTAGAGGGTCCACCTCCAGTGCGTTGCCGACCTTTGATAAAGAACTCTTATCTTGAAGGTTCCCAAGTCGCATCGGTTCGGAAAGATCGCCGGCAGAATCTGGTTCCACAAGTGGTTGTGCGAGCAAGAAAATGCCTTCTAAATCGTGCTGTAGTGGATTTCCAGACATCGAGGTGGTGAGAGCGGAATTTAAACAATCCGACCGTCTGCAACACATCACATCTTGTATTTTTAATTTTAATATCAGGTGGTCATAAGCAGTCGTGGACGTGGCCTACGAGCTGTTGATGTAAGCGTAGCCTATAACTAGCAACTACATACATTGGTGTCACTCACGCGTTGCCAACCTCGAGATAATGTGTCTTAAATCTCCATTGCCCAGTAATTTCACCAGTTACAGTGTTCTTCAAACCGAATAACCATAATGCAAAATGCACAGCTACTTCGCGGTAGAATATCTGCCACTGCGATAGTAACTACCAAGCCGGCCTCTTGCAATAAAAGACTTACCACTATTCTTGTTACCGTTATTGTTTCTAATTTACATATTTTTTTAAAATATATACTATATAAGATTGATAATTGACTATGTGGAGATGGATTACATGTTTAAGTAAAAAATTGAATCTTAAGCCGCCTCCAGGGCCGGTTGGCAAACGACTCTACATAAATAATAAAATAAATTTACATCGTCGAAGGCGAGCTGCGGTTCTGTAATGGAATTACTTAAACATTTCGTTTCATCCAAATGTTTTTACGCCCAAAAATTACGCCCACTCCCTTAGAAACGTATTATACTTTCTGTGGCTTTGAGGTCTTCGTGGAAATATTAGCTGATCCTTGCAATCGAATTGGAAATAATAAAATACTTACAATAATATATTTATAATAAGTAATGGGTATAGAGCATTAAAATTGTCATGAAAAACAATTTTATAAATATGTTGCTTATAAAATGTAAGTTGGGTTCAGGAAATTATACAATTCTCATTTAATTTTTTAATTGAAAGTAAATATATTATTAACATATATTTTATTAAAGATGAATTAGTTTATTTTAAGAACAGAAAATTAATTGACATAAAAAATTCACTCACCAATGTATCACTTGATATATTTTTAACTTTTATTATAATTATATTCTTTGCTATTACCAAATACTACATTTAATGTACATGTAAAAGTTTATCAGAGGTATTTGGTATGTAAGCAACATTGTATAGTAAGAAGATAAAATTGATAAATCGCATTCCAAAAATTTATGGGCTCCTATCCTAAAACTATAGCCGACGGGTTTTTACTCGGACGATCTGGGCACCCTTCATTTTGTGGTATTACTTTCAAGGTTTTAACAATATTTATATGGATATGATGGTATATTCGATGTTAGTTAGTCTCTCTGCTCCCACCAACGTTCATTGTCAGTACGTTTCTATAAATAGTGTGGTAACACGACGCATTTCTATCGACCACGTCTTGATGAATGGAAAGTTGGTAGTCGTCCAATGATTCGTCCCAACCTACCCTGATTCTCATCGTCATTCTGCTAGCATTGAACTTATATCACGGCCTACCCTTATTGTCAATCTTTTATAATTAATATATTATTATTGATCGATATATTTAAATTCATCTATATAATTCATGGAATTATATTTATACATATCGTTCATAATTTCATAGTAATTAAAGACCTTTGTTGACTTCGGATGTTTGAGAGTGATCTTTTGAAACACTATTAAAGCCTCCATAAATAACCTATTTATTTCCGACATATACGATAAGTCGAGAGACATTATAGTTGATTATCGTTTGTTGAGTTTCTCGGAAAGAGTAGAAGGAATAACAACAGCAGTGTGATTAAATTAATGATCCGGAACTGAAATTATTTTTTCAATAGCTGTAGAGCCGTGCTCCTCCCAGCACGAATGTGCCGGCTCGACCGGGGAAATACTACCCTCTCACAGAAAATCAGCGTCAATCTGCATCAGTAGGTATTGTTGCGTTTCGTGCGACGAGTGAGAGCGCCGGAGGCCCAATCTCTCAGCCTCTCTGTTCCCTTCCCTCGGGTTGACAACGCGAATGTGATACTTCAAGTATCACGTGCATTCATAGGTTGCTGTGATGGATCAGGCGGACCGTATGCTTGTTTACCGACCTTCATGAGATAAATCTATAGAGATTTCACAGATAGAATCTTTTAAATAAATTTTCGTCGTACAGTTTTTTTAATGCTTAAATTGTAAACAAAATTCTTGGTAAACAGGAAAATGTTAGAAGGAAGACGACAAATCACCCTAATTTTATCGTACAATTTTCGCTTCACGTGGAATATGCTGTAATTACGAACGGAAATCGTCGCATCCTCATATACTCGTACGACTCAGGTGTTTTGGTTGTGTTATTAGAGAAATTACTTTTACATTCTTTTTGGTATTATTATTTTAGGGAATTTTATCGTGATTTTTTTAAATATTCACACATATTTCGATTACTGGTTTCATGTATTTGAGAAATCAATATGATTGCTTTTATGTTTATAACATGTCGGTTGGCAAACAAGCAGTTCAGTTGATGGTAAGCAGTCGCCACAACCTGTGATTGCTTGCGATACTTGAAGTATCACATGCGCATTGTCAACTCAAGGGATAGAGGGAAGGGATGTGTGGGATGGGAAGACTAAGTCACCGCCGCTCCCATTCATCGGACGAAACGCAACAGTACCGATACTGTTACTTTACGCTGATTTTCTGTGAGACGGTAGAACTTCTCCGGTCGGGCCGGCACATTTGTGCTGAGAAGAACATTGCTCTACGACTGTTAAATTTGTGTTTACAGAAATTGTTTTTTTTTTTCTTTGGTAATAGGATTGAAGTAGTATTGTACACGAAATCATAGTTCCTATTAAGAGCTTTATCTTCTCATGGACATCTAAGTACCGAAACATTATTAAATATTAACTGCGCGAAAAACCAAAACATTCGCTCTGGCAAGATTATGTGCTAGATATAAGGAAGTAAATAGTGATAGTAAGTCCCCTTCAATATTCAGTGACAATATACAAAACTTTCATCGAAGTAATACATACTTTACTGACCTTGCAATAGATTCGACTGCTACGTATATTAAGCGATTATTGAAAAACTTTTACGATCAATCATCCGTCCAAATCACAGATATTAATAATATGTATTTTGTCGCATGGGGAAGTTTCGTATGACTACAGTTCTAAAACCTATTGAATATGTTTGAACGGAATGACTTTATTTGAAAAACTATCATTTAAACGAAGGGTCACATTGCTTTAAGTTTCCTCCTGCAGATTACCATCGTTGTATAACATAAAACATGAATCTTTAACATCCGAAGTACTGTGCAATTTATTGTGTTATCTCGTTTTTTTTTCTTTATGTAAGAGGGGGCAAACGGGCAGGAGGCTCACCTGATGTTAGGCGATCACCGCCGTCCATGAACATCTGCAACACCAGAAGGCATGCAGGCGCGTTGCCGACCTTTAAGGAAAGAATACGCTCTTTTATTGAAGGTTCCCAAGTCATATCGGTTCGGAAAGATCTCCGGCGGAAGTTGGTTCCACAGAGTGGTTGTGCGATCTCGTATAGTCATTAAAAGCATAATTGATTATATATAATTAGTCCTACTGAAATGTTAGATGAAATTTAAAAAGACTATCTTGACAATTTATGTTTAGTAATATCATTACGTAATGTCCGCTTCACTTTATATAAAAGAGGTCCACTACCCACCTGTGTGTCTTACCACTTACTAAGCTACTTACTTAGCTCTAAAGATAATTTGAGTTACTTAACAAGCTTAAGTAAAAATATTTTCCCCTGAATACTAAATCTTTTAAATTTTAACGAAAGAATCTTCTAAAGATCAAAAGAAGCCGGCATTACTCGCTTGAAATTTGCTAATGATGGTCTTGGCGAAGTTAGTTTAGCTGTTACCTTGTTTGTTTGCAATCAAACAAACACACAGGGTGCAACAGGTATCTGTAGGTACAGATTTAGTACTTAAGGAATCGTTTGTTAAACCGTAGCAGAAATGGTTCTAAAAGCGTTCACTTGTAAATTGCTTTGGCGTTTATTTTCCTGGATACCCAATTATGTTCTGAGAACTCGTTCTTATAGAAAGATACTACTCGGTGCAATTACTACAGCTACAGTTGAAACAGATATTTTAACAAAACAACAAAGAGCTTCTTATAATTAGAATTCAGTCATTACATTTATGTTAGTAACGTTTTGCTGTTTTCGGTATGAATGGATAAAAGGGGTATCATGTCTCAAAATATTAGAAGCCATTTGTATTTATATACCATTATCAGTGAGAACTGAAGCTGAACTCAAATCCCTCTTTCTTTGGGTTACCAAGCAAGCATACGGCCCACCTGATGGTAAGCGGTTGTCGTAGCCTATCAGCGCGCGCAATACCATACCATTTGTTGTTGTCGTCACTCACGCGTTACCGACCTCTTATGGTTTCTTAAATCTCCTTTGTCCAGTAATTTCACTAACTACAGTGCCCTTCAAACCGACACACAGTATGTCCCTGCTTAGCGGTAGAATAACTGACTGCGGTGATACCTCTTGCATAGCCTGGATCTCATCGGAACATCAACAGAGGAGCCAACCAAAATATAAAGGGTGAGAGAAAATTCTAGATCCTAATTCTCATAATAGAATATAGCTCTCGTTTTATCTACTGACTCTTGCACCGCTGACCTATTGAGACTTCATACAAATATAAAATCTGAATTTTTAATACATCCTCATGCCAAATGTCACGTCGCGAGCAGATTCTTGGCACTTTGTAATAACGATACCACCTCGGCGTAACTCAAGAAAGAAAATAAGTTATACAAAATTGTGAAAGCGTAAGAATCCGTGTATATCTATGATAAATAAAGTACTACTATAAATATCTATATACAATTATACCCGGTACCTGTTATCTTCTTACTAGCATTATTCGGTGTTTACCCAGTGTCTGCTTATACTCTTCTCTTGATCGGAGTTCTAATGAATTACTGGTTAGGTGAGAAGCTCGTAGCCGGATGCGCTCACTGATCGGTAAACGATCGGTAGGTTAAGCAACTTTAGGAGCGACCACTAGATCAGTGATCACATAGTGGTATTTCAACTGAGCGTCTCCGTGCTTTGGAGGGCACGTAAAAGTCGGTCGCGACTGTCAACAATTTAAAAATAGTCGTAAAATCAAGTCAGAAACAGACAGAGATACGGGTGATCTGAAAAACTCTGACACTAGATGGGCAACTAACCACTCGATAAGAAGAAGAAGACGGGTTCACCCTTAGGGTTGTGGAGGACAGATGGTAATCTCTCTGTATAAAAACTAGCAACCCATCAAAGCAGGATACGTGTATAGGCAGACCTTGGGTCTAAAATAATACTAGGAAGAAGTAACATTTTCTTCTATTTAAATATGTCATCCCCTGATATAAGAAAACACTGTAGTGTAATGTGTCTGGCGAGAAGTAATCGGAAAGCTCCCCGGTGCCAAACATCACGCAGCGCCGCGCCGCATGGAGGCGTCTCCAGTTATCTACGAATCTGTTCCCGTTTCAAAATATTCTACTTTCGTATATGTATTCTAATTTAGATAAATTTCTATACACTTCTTGTTTTAATTTATTTTATGATAACACTAGCTGTTGCCAGAGGCTTCGCCCGCGTGAATTACGATTTTAACACAAACTTTGAACCCTATAAACCTCGGAGAAGATAAACATAAACCCTGGCAGAAGCTAGGATTCAATAATTGTTATAGAAACCACGAGATTTATATCATAGGACATCGATTTTAGCAAATTTACTTCCTGAAGCACAACTTAAAACTCAATGCTGAAAGAAACGTCTTAGCTCGAAGTCAGTAATTCAATAGATAGATTCATTATCAAAAAGGCAATTGATCATAGTCAGTATTGAAGCCAATAACTCTACTAGGTGACAACCTCCACAATACAATCTATAGCAATATAATAAAACTGAAGAGTTTGTTTGTTGGTTTGGTTGGACTACAAGTCGGATGTAAAAAAAATCTTGTCGCATTTGATAGTAAATTTCTTGAGGACGGATGTAAATTAATAACATTACGATATGATACATAGTTAATGTTTATGATACATACTTCGCCCTTAGGGTTGCGGAGGTCAGATGGCAATCGCTCTGTATAAAAACTAGTAATCCGTCAAATCCGGATAAGTGTAATAAGCAGACCCTGGGTAAAATAAAATACCGGATAAATCGATATAATAATGCTAGGATGAAGATGATACATAGTAATCGAGCAAAAAGAAAGAAAACGCGGGCGAGCGATGCGATACGGTGATTTGGTGGAACCACAACACAATAATAAAGCGAAAGAATTGTTTGTTTGTTTAACTGAACAATAACTATGTAGACGATCCGAGTGAAGTCGCGGGCACAGCTAGTGAGCTATATTTAGGACGGAGCGATACAAGTCATTAATATCACTTTGATAGTTAGGTGGCGTCAAATGGAAAAGTTCGCTGGCAATTCTTCAAGAACCCTTTGTAATTTAGTTTTGTTATTAATTGACTGCGAAACTTATTACTTTTAGACTATGGGTTGGGCGAGTTGGGGTTTTCTGGGGTTGGGAAACGATACTTTTTTTCCAGAGTGTCTGTTGCTAGTGGCCTTGTCAAAAGAAGACCGGGCGAGGTCTCCTGACCCGGTCCCCCACCCGTGAAAGATTGACAGTGCGCGCGGGGCTTAAGTAAAATCCCTCCCTCATGCGAGGTCGAGTCTAGGCTTGGAGCGTCATCGGGAGGGCTGGGCAATGAAGAGAAGCTAACCCATACGGAACGGAACGAAGTAAAACCTTTCCTTTTTGTTTTTACTAGTGGTAGGCTTTTTATTACAAGATTCCTTCTAGGTAAGTACCACCGCACTGTCAGACATTGTACCGCAAAGCAGTAGCGTATTTTGTATTACTGTGTTTCTGTTTTAAAAACTAAGTAACTAACAAAATTGTTTCTAGCACTCTAACTACGGCATCGTTTACTATGCTGGGTCGTATGCTTGCTTGAGTAATCAGTCCCATAGCAAAAAAAAAATCTCCACAAAACTGCCTATTTTTGTTATTTTATTTTTGTATATCAACGTCTGTATTTCCATTTGTATAGATATATAAAAAAGATGAGACAACTTTTTGCAGAACACTTTAAAGAAACTTAGAGCTCCGAGCGCATACTAACCAATAGACTAACGACGATAATTATGAAACAAGAAATTTACTCAATTTTTCTACAAGATATTTTGGCAGCGGTGGTGCTGATTGCGTGTCTCTTACTTACAGAGCTTGATCACTAACGCATAAAGAGGCTTTATGATATAGTTGAATATTATTATGAAAACTCTAAAGTATGAAATATGAGTCGTTCTATAAAATACTATATTAATTTTTTTTTTTGTACGAACGACCTAATCTCTGGAATTACAAGACGGACTTGATTTTCTTTTTTGCATTTTGATAGCAACCGAGCAATAAGAAAGAAAGGCGGGCGATAAGATGCGGTGAGTTGGTGCAACAGGGCGGTACACCCAACGTAGAATAATCGTACTGTTTATATCTAAGAGATAGTCGGCTATTTTTGACAATTTAAATAAAACGAAACAATTGTTTGTTTGTTAAACATTGACTATTGACTAAACATTGACGATGTAGACCACGCGAGCGAAAGCGGGAACAGCTAGTTTAAAATTAAAGAAAAAACGAAAAAGCGTTAAATAAAAATAAACATTTAAATGCTTCATAAACCCAGCTTTCTTCATAATAACGTATTATCTCCCGAGTCTACAGTGAAATTAAAAATCGTCGTCTGCAAACATAATTTAAGACGGTAAACAAGTCACGTTAGGCTTGTCATCCACCGAGACGTATATAGCTTACGCATGTTATTCCATATTCGAGTAATAGTATTTTTAAGCATCAACAATTTTAAATAATGCAACATTCAGTGGTTCTAAGCATTAAGCTATATAAATCAGCAACGTATAAAAGCAGCGCTAGAAAAGGAAATATTATAAATTTTCCTTCTCCTTTCCTTCGTTTCGCTTACTTCCTCGTGACGCTGTTAGTTATGCACCCTTGTTTGTCACTTTGTGGTGTAAATAAGGTTAAAAAATCTCTTATTAAGGTTTTCTTTCTTCGATTTAAAGACACTTTATTTTTCATGAAAAATTTTACTGTATACAAAAAATTAAAAATAAAATAAAAATTTTAGAATTTATCAAGAATAAATAAATAAATTAAACTCAATACTCAACGCGCCCATTAGAATATTACTATCCTGTGTCGGAGGGCCTTAATTTATAACTTCTCTCTTACCCCATAAGGATTATTGCAATTGTTCAAAAATTATGTATGTATTGTTACATAAATAATGTTATTAAATTCCCATAACAAAAGATTATAGATAATCGTAATAAAAACGAAGTTGCAGTGGACACCAATCTTATGGCTACTTTATGTTAGCGTGGTTTTGTCCCTAGACTAATTAATCTCTAGATAAAGTGGGGAATAAAAACGTTCAAATTTATTTTAATGCACGAGCACCATCTGTACTATTTTAATATAATATATTTTTTTAGAATTTATGCTTATATTAATATTTATTAATTGTTTGCGATATCTGAGTGCTATTAGTTTTTTTTTTCACCACTCAGTGCTTGTGAAGAATATGGGTGTTCTTTCTTTTTCCAATCATTATTCCCGGTATTTACCCAGAGGGTCTGCTTATACTCTTATCCCGACTGGACGGGTAGTTTTTACACAGATTTACTACAAAATTCATGCACTACGTAGTAGAAATACATAGAAATTTATTACCAAATTCTTAATGTACTACATATTCTCGTAGAACTGGAAACGGCTTAGACTTCGAAAAACGAAATTCATTTTCAATTTGATATGAAAAATGTATTTCCAATGCCTAAAAGATTTTTATGTACTCAATAAATGGAAAAACGCTCAAATTTTCAACTGTTTGCTTACTCTCAGCCACACGAACATGGATCGTAGACGCAAGGGATTTTAGCTTCTATTTTCAGTAAGCTAAGAACTAGTCTTGTGTGCCCTTCCACCGGTGTTTGTCTACTTTGTTAAGCATAGATTTTTTACGGGTGAAACGTGAGCTGACATAACTTACATGTTTTAGAAACCAATGCTTTTTATATATTAACTATGTAAAATATATTGAAAATCGAATAAAAATATTTAAAAAAATCAATTTCTGAGATATCTGAAAATCATCTTTCTTAACATTACAATATTTATAAGGGACTAAACACTTAGAAATAAAAATAATAACTGTACATGTATCCTATTAATATTATAAATGTGAACTCAAACTCAACAAAAATAAAATTGAGCACTCAGATTGGTTTTTAGCTGGATTAATATATAGGTTACTTTTTAAACCGGAAAAGTGTTAGGTTCCCATGGAATAAACAAAAAAGTAGCGACAGACTTGAATTTTCTTATGAAATCCAGACTTATTATGATTTTTGATATTGTTATTATAAATATGAAAGAAGCTGTATCCGTTTGCTTTCCACACCTAGCCCACTGAACCAATGAATATAAGAGTATAAACGTTTTTTTCCCATCAGAAACTAATATAATAATTTTGGATATGCATGTTTTCTTTTTTTGTTAATCCCACAGAAACTAATATTTTTCCGGAATAAAAAGAATTATTTGTGTTAATCCAGGTAATATATATTTTCCCCCCCAACCGCAGAGGTCAAACTCTGCGGTACCCTGGGCTTGTCGTGCCGGGGGCTCAGTAGCCGGGAGTCGATTGTGCAGGTGGCACCTTCGACTGCCCGGTGAAGCTAACAGGGTCAGACGGTTCGGGCGTGGGGCGTTTTACGCTAGACCGCGCCTAGGAGGGTGGTGTCGTATGGGTCGCTCCGGTACTTTTCTGCTTATCAGAATGGACTGCGAGCGGCTCCTGCGACACCGGAGGTGTGCTTAACCGGGGCCTTCAGCCCCGGTCGGGCGGTAGAGGAAGAAAACCTCTTTAAAAATAACGACGGTCGGTCGTAGAGGGAAACAACCTCATTAAAAAGTTAGTCTCGGCGGGGAGAGCCCTAGGACCCAGGGCTCCCTCGGTTGGGTTTGCCGGGGCCTTTTGGTCCCGGTCGGTGGGGCGCGAAAGCGCCGCCGTATATTGTATTTATGTATTATATGTATTAGTATGTATATATGGCGGCAGTATGGTGCCGCCCAAGGTGGAGGCCGAAAGGCCTGGCGCGTTCGCGCGCGGCGGTTTGTATCTGTATATATGTATTTTATGTATTATTATGTATGTATGGCGGCAGTAGGTTGCCGCCACCGGTGGGCCTCGGGACAAGCGCCGGGGCGTCGCGGTTGTATGCTTCGGCGACCCCGCGACGTCCCACTATGGCGCTAGATGGGACCTTGGAGTTTTAGTGGGTAGGGAGCTCGGCTCCGAGTCCACACACCTCCTGCGCCATTGCACCCGTCCCGGCGCTCGAGTGCGTAACTGCATTTCTCCAAGTAAAAAAAAAAAAAAAAGGTAATATATATTTTAATAGGAATATTAGAAATCACTTCAAGCCATTCCTAATATTCTTTAAAAAAATCTTTACGGAGCCATAAAAAAATAAATAAAACACCATCTTGTGGCAACTTTCTAACTTGGCTCATTTCTCGAAGTTTTAACTAGTCAAAACTTTTTACATTTTTACATCTCATTTGACTTTATAAGCCGTATCGTCAAAATAAAATTTCTTACGCAATAAGTAACTCGTTTAGAAAAACCTTAATTAAGGCTTAACCGAAATATAAAAAATAGCATGAAATTGGACGTGACTTAGTTAAACACAAAGCAAAATAAATCAAGGATCACATAAACCCCTCTTTATTATAAATGAAACTATGTTATATTATTATTATATTTACCGGCGTCGGGACGCGACGACCCCGTCGCCAGCTCTTGGGGTTTTTTTGCAAAAAACCGGCTTGATAAGTGCAGTGTCAAACATTTTACCACCAAACAGTAGTAGCGGTAGTAGTAGTGTCTTATGCATTCCTGTGTTCCGAATGAAGAGCACTGTAGGCAAGGTTGACAACGAGTAAGTGACATCTGCAAATGGTGTTGCAAGCGCTCATAGGCTACGACAGCCGCTTACCGTATACCGTACTGTACCGTGGGCCGTATGCTTGTTTGCCAACTTAGTAACATAAAAAAAATTAAAATTTTCTAAAAGTAATTCCGTAACTAAAACCTAACCTAAAAATCTTACACATTATTAAAACTATGAAACTTGGAAGAAGATTTAGCAGGTACTGGCAACGCTTCGCTAACGACCGTTTTATACTCCCCGTATTGTTCTTATCAACTAAATTTATCCGCAAACGGTCATTATCTGAAAGGACTTGTAACATTTTGTTAATATTTTTGGCTCCGTAAGCGTTTAACATATCATGTATATTGGATATATATCAAATAAAATTTTAATGACATAAATTTTTTCAGAAATTTGCTATTTTCAGATAAATGAGAGAATTGTAATTATAGGAGTAGCATCAATAATATAAACTTGATTAGAATAATTTCGACTTATTAGTTGTAGAGCCATGCTTTTCTCAGCACAAATGGTTCGGCTCGACCGGGGAAGTACTATCCACTCACAGAAAATCGGCTTAAAGTAACTGACTACTGTTGCGTTTCTTATGACGAGTGAAAGCGCCGGAGGCCAAATCTGCCCTCCTCTTTGTCTCCTTCCTCATCCCTTCCATTCTATCCCTTGTGATGGCAAGGCGGATATGATATTTCAAGTATCGCCAGCGTTCATAGATTGCGGTGACTACTTAGCATCAGGCCAGCCGTATTAAATTAAATTAAATTAAATTTCATTTATTTCAGGCATTCACCCATAAAAATACATTTACATTTGGATAACAGTTAAAAACCTAACGTATAAATACCAAATAAATTCAAAAATATAAATGTAAGAATATTTGAAAACTAAATTAAAATCAAAATTGTCTAAAATTAAATTACAAATTAAAATTAAGATTAAAAGCCCAAAATTAAAAATTAAAAATTCACAATAAAATTAAGAATTAAAACATAACAATTAAAATTAAACTACATTTCCAATCCTTATGTTATAACTTCCGCTCCGGCATTGACACTGCTACATGTCTACCGCAGCAGTGCCGAATATAATGACAGTCTAGCCTAGTCGCTATAGCCTTCAGAATGGTGTTGGGGCTACCCCTTACTCTTCGCACCATAGATGCACATCTCTTTCGTATGATAGTATTAAAGCAGTCTATTCGCGCGTCCGCAAACATACCAGATGCACTGCAGAATCGCGGCAGCCCCACCAACATTCTAAAGGCATTATTGTAAAGGACACGGAGGTCACTGTACTTTTTCTTAGTGTAATTAGCCCACAGGCTGCACGTGTAGAGGGATGTACAATACGCTTTAAAAAGTGAAACTTTAACATCTGCTGAGCAACGTGCAAACCTGCGAGCTATCATATATCTATATATATATATATATATATATATATCATAGCTCTTATCGACAGAGCTCTCCGCTCCCGTTCGATATCAGCATCGTCCTTGAGGTCGATTGTAATCACATGCCCTAGGTACTTGAACTGAAACACTGTGTCTAAAGGAACTCCCGACAGAAGCACTGGTGGCACATCCTGAGGGCATTTTCTACCAGCGGCCTCAAAGACCATGCACTTACTTTTCGCAACGTTATATTTCAAGCCATGACCACACGCGTATTCCTCACAAGTCTGCACCAGCTTCCTCATTCCACAAATCGATGCGCTCAGTAACACCATATCATCAGCGTAACTCAAATTATTTATACAAACGCCATCAACATGACAGCCAATGTGCTGGCTACTGAGCGCAACGATCAACTCGTTCATGTACAAGTTGAATAGAGTAGGAGATGATAGCCCACCCTGTCTGACTCCACATTCGAGCTGATATGAATCCGACATTGCTCCCGCCCAACGAACACTATTAGACTGATGCGCATACCAATATTGAAACATGTTAAGCAGTTCTTGTGGTAGTCCCGCAAGCTTAAGTTTCTGCCAGAGAAGGTCATACGCCACCAAGTCAAATGCCTTGGACAAGTCTAGAAAGCATGCATATATAGGGGTTTTACGATCTGTGTAGTATTTCACCGTGTGCTTAAGTGTCAGTATCGCACTTTCCGTAGACAACTGAGGACGAAAACCGAACTGATTGTCATGAGTATTACATGTTTATTTAACTGCTCACTAAGCAAACCATCAAAAATCTTGGCCGTGACAGTGGCAAGGGAAACAGGCCTGTAATTATTTTTGTCTGCTAGGTCCCCAGTTTTGTTTTTTACTACAGGCACCACTACCGTTTTCATAAAATCGTCCGGCAAGTAACTATGACTCACACATAGTGAATAGAACATTGCCAACACTCTACATATATGAGGCCCGGCGTGTTGAAGATGCTCAATGCTGAGCCCGTCATGGCCCGGCGACTTACCCCTGGCAATTCGCTCTATTACGTTATAAACGTCTTTGGCAATGAAAGAAATCCCTACCACTTGACCGTTGACTCCTGCATTGAGCACCCCCGACGCCGGTCCTAGTGACGATTTTACAGTGAAATGGTTCTTAAAGATATTTGCTATATCCTTAGGTTCGCTTACACCATCGATGCTCACCGGGAGGCCAGGCCGTATATTTGTCTGACGAGTCTCCTTCCAGAAACCGCGAAAGTCTCCTTTACAATGTTTTTCCACCAGAGCGTCCATTTTTATTTGCTCCTGATGATCTTGGCACCATCTTAATCGAGATTTAAACGCTCTTCGGCTCTCACACATTTCGTGATATACGCAGCCGGATTTAGGCTTACCACACATCACCCAACACATAAAACTAGACCTAGCCACCCGATGAGCCTCACTGACGTGTTTGTTCCATCCTACTACACGAGGACCACGCCCTCCCTTCCGCACACTACCCCGACTCACCACCGCGACTATGCTTGTATGCGCGTATGCTTGTATGCCAATGGTCATAAAATAAAAATACAAACAAAAGTAACGCTTTTAATATATCTAAAGGTGATCGAGACTAGTATCTTTTAATAATATTATTTCCATTAAATTATCACTTAGCATCAATCAGGACCGTTGTCGTGAAATATGATCTTAAAATAACATAAGTCGTCCTACGCTTGTGTATTATCTTATTTCATTTTGAGAAATCATTCGATATAAAGCTAAGATAGCACAAAATCGATTTGTTTACTTCTCTATAAATTAAAATGTTAACGGAAAACCGTTTGAGGAAAATAAAACTCTTCCACAGTATGAAGTTCATTAATCATTTTGTACTTTATTTGCGATGAAAAGACTTTTATTATGAAATGAATTAATCAACATGAAATATTGTGAAGAGTGTATAAAAGAAGTTATTTCTGTCGCCACAGAATTGGACTTGTCGCGTGTCATACTATAAGAACTGTCATATTTATTTATTAGACATCCGTATTAATAATAAAAAGTTTTCTTTAGTAGTCTCTTTCTTTTGAAATAAAATAACTCTTTCGTAGTAGTCGGGCCATGCTCCTGCTAGCACAGAGGCCTCGACCGTACTGTTGTGTTCTGTGCGGTGAATGAGGCCCAATCTCCCACCCCTTTTTTCCCTTCTCATCCTTTCCCTTCCTATCCCTTGGGTTGACAAAGAGCATGTGACACTTAAAGTTTCGCAAGCGTTCATAGCTTGTGGTGACTGCTTACCATCAGGCGGACGGTGACCTTGTTTTCTAATCGTCATGACATAAAAAAATACTCCACTCACATTAGTTAAATACTGGTCCGTACTCACTTCTGAACACCTATTTGTCGTCAACTAAAAGAGTAACTAGATCCTACTTTTCTGGACGTCATTTCACAGGTACGGGTATTTAAATCAATTTCATAAGTGTGATTCGTTTCATTATATTTTTAGCTCTTTTTAGCTTCATATTTTTAGCAATTTTTAGCTTCATTTATGTTATTTACGAAATACGCCAATTAATTTTTAAAAAAACCCACGCACCCAATTACAAAAACTTTTTAGTACTGTAGTGTAGCGCATAAATAATTGTAATAAGCGTACTTGTTATAACGTAATAACAATTTTAGATATTCCCAAGAACACAATAAATATTTTTTTAATATTGTATTGTATTATTGTTATGTGCTTGTTATTTCTGATTTTGACACAATATGAATTATTTATATGAAAAGATCTGCTGAAAATAGCCAATTATGGTACGAAAAAATAATGATATAAATTTTCATGAGCCCTGTGAGTGTTTTATTTATTAAGGTATACATTATTGTGATAATAAACGTAAAGTATATTTGTCTTGTAAATATAACAATAATCGTTACAAAGATCTTTTTCGTATATTTTATACTAGGATCTGCCCGCGGTGAATGACGTTTAGCAATTTGCCGACTTTATTGCAATACAACTAAATGGTTCCCGATACAAACTTTCATACCATATTACACCCTTTTCACGTTTTTTCGCGATAAAAAGACTTACGTTCTTGTTCAAAGTCCTTTCTATTTTTATACCAAAAATCACAATTCATTCAGCGACGTAGACTTGAAAATGTATGTACAGGACTGATAGAGCTATTGTCATATTGAGACGCTCATAGCCGAGTGCACCCACTGATCGGTAAACGATCCGTAGGCTAAGCAACTTTAGGCGCGGTCAGTTACTAGATGTGCGACCGCAAAGTGGTATTTCAACCGAGCGTCTCCGTGCTTGGGAGGGCACGTAAAAGTCGGTCCCGGCTGTTGACAATTTGACAACAGTCGAAAAGTCAAGTCAGAGACCTGAACAACTAAGTTGGCCACTAACAACTCGATAAGAAGAAGTCATATTATTTTTAAGTAATATGAGATTGAATAATAATAATAATTTATCTGTATTGCATAAAACTAATCTATATCGAATTAAAATGTTGCACAGGAACTTATCATTAACTTTATGGGATAAATAGTATTTTATGTATTAATCCAGGTAACAATTTATATTTGTGCTAAATTATATCCAGATTTACTCAGCAGTTTTCGCGTGATTGAGTAGCAAACATTCAAACATATAGTTTTTCACATTTATTATATGAGTCATATAGCAGAATTTTTAACAAGTTTTCTAACTGTTTTTTTTTTATAATTGCATATTTTTAATAATATCTAAATTAATATTTTTATTCATGAACCAATTAAAATTATCTGGTTCGTTTGATTTGACGTAAAGAGTGAATAAAATCCCGTATGTTAGCTCATTCTCAACTACAGAACCGGGACTTTATTAAAAGGAATAATGTAGCGAATGCGCGGGACGACTTCGCTCGTAATGAGCATCGCAGACGACGGCTACGGCGGCAGCTGCGTAGCGCCACTCGCCAGTCATTCGGGAGGCGGCGTAGCGGGAGCACGCTACGCGTTACTCCGAGTTCCGACTACAATTAATTGGTTAAATTACGCGCTCGTTAAAATTTACTTTAATAGAAACTTTTCAATTATAAAAAAAGTTAAGTGTGTATTGTGATGTTACTTATGTGTTCAGTGTCTATTGAAAATTAAATACGAAATTATATTTAAAAACAACTTAATTACAGGAGGTAAACTAAATGATTACGATGAAAAGGATTTGTCACCTCATCTTTCGGCTGCTGTTTCTTCTTGATGGTGAGTTTTTGTTTAATTAATCGTCTGTTTCTCCAATTAAGGAAACTTTAATTTTAAACTCCTTCGTACATTCTTATATGAGTTACGCCTGTTTTTGAAGGCGTCAATTATTCTTATTTCCCAATTACGTGTATAAAATATGTATAGCTGGTAATTTAAAAAATATTACGTTACTTAAATTGTCAATGGAATTTAATATGACTAATTAAGTATCATATTAAATATAGATTTTTTAGAATAAAAATAAATTTCAACGGTTGCAATAACTCTATTATTAGTATAGATAACAATTTCGATGAAGTATTATCCAAAAAGTGTTATAAATTACACCTTTTAAAAATAATGAGTATATACATTGAAAACTGCCAGTAACGATCATAAAACTCGATACTACTTTCTTTTGTAGCACTTAAGAGGATGAATTGCTGTACGTATTCTGGCTTTTCGCTCTACTTGATGGATCTTTTTTCCAATATTTTTTAAAATTTAATTTATTACGCTCTAAATGCGCACTAATATTTTGAAGAGTTTCGTTTTTTAACCTTCTCCTGCTTGAGGCTAAAAATAATACAGATTATTTTTATCACAATAATAGTTTGTTAAATTCAACAAAGCACTATTTATGCGATTAAAATTGCATAGAAAGAAAAAGATTTTTTTATTGTGTCTGGACCGCTGGCGTTGACATGCGAATCAACAGACTCGGCACGTTACTTAAATTCAGAGGCCATACTGGATTTGTCAGTGTTGTCCGTAGTGAGGTTCAAGCCTAATAAAGAGACAGCCCTCGCGGCGGCTCTGAGCTGATACTTCCTAGCCGCCAAGTCACCATGACTTAGGAAGAATAAAGGCAGTGCTCTTAAGTCAGAGCGAATACTAGTCAATTGACTAATTGGACATTAAGGGTAGTAAAACTCAAGATTTTTCAATGAGAAGAATTTTTTAATATCTTTTGTTAACTTTATGTTTATGAAAATCTGCTCATTTATATAATATATCTAACAATTATTTAGGTATTACGATAGGGCATAACCTCTGTCAGCGTGACGTTAAAGTGATAAAGGTATTTGAATAAACAAATTGATAACGATTTGCTTTTATTTATTGTTAATCGTGGTTATTGACATATACATTCGAATATTCATTACTTCAATTAGTTTCAGAATTTTCTAGATAACTGTTTATATTAATCGATAAATATTATTCGAATTTTATCATTGTAGTAATTAAAATGCTAACAATGACCGCTCCGTAAATGGCTACTAAACTAAAAATAATGAAGTTTTGTGTCAATAATATAAACCATCTTCACAATACCTATATAACTAAATAAAAATTAATATTTTTTATTTTATTAATTTATTTATTTTTAGAACACCAACAAATAGTGCCCTACAGTTTACAAAAAATAACAAAAATCCTATAAAACATAATTACTCATTAATATGGCTATCTATTAATTTAAATTGATTAAAGTAGAGGCAACAGAAATACGCGTTCTGTGAAAATACGAACTGTTAGGGAGATAGAGCCCGCTTATTGACTAAAGGAAGTACGGATGGACGGACAGACAGACGGAGAGCGGAGGCTTAGTAGCAATCTTAGATAAAAAAGATATTAATCCAACATCAATAACCGTAAAGATGTACAATGGTCTGTAAATTCCCTTCATCATTGAAATATACAATTAATAATAGCTAGATAATAAATTACTTGAAGGTTTTTGTCTTCATTCAGAACAGGAACATCATAAGTCAAAGCAGGAGTTTTTCAAATTCTTTCATTGTTTCATAACAATGGCTATTGACTAGCGCTCTCGCGGCGCCGGTTGCAAATGAGCCGAACATAATTTATTATGTTTTAATTTCCTCTACGAATAAACCCCTCACTCTTACAACGGAACCGACCCTGTTGTTTTCCTTTCAGTATTGTTTAATATTTTGTTTGTTATGTACAAATTTCCTTTTTTCACAGTTTTCTCTTTTAATTAGCAATTAGTTATAATGATATTGTGAATTTGAAAATTAATGTTGTAGGTCTTAATACCTTTTAGGGTAACGAATACAGCATTTTATTCAACATTAAAGAACAGAGGCCAGTTTAGCCTTAAATTTAGTAGTGCGTCTAATAAAAAAATAGTTTATTCTGATATTAAAAAGAGTTTAAATTTATTTCTTTGTTTCTATGCACACGCTTTTAGGGTAAAGCTGTGGAACTATTAAACCAATTATATAATAATCAATAACACAATTTATTTACAATCAATATTACAACCTTTTTATAATTCATTAAAACTGTATTAAACTATTTACAAATAAGTACAAATTACGTCTACGGGGAATGGCGACAAGAATGCTAGCTGCATTTCCCAGCTGAGTCGCAATCTCGATTCTTTGGTCGAAAAATTAGCCAGTCCTTCTGTCACCTGCGGAGACAATGAGTCAGGGTGTAATAACTTTTATAAATTAAAGAAATTTACATCTTTGAATAAAAAATTACTTTATTTTAATCAAAATGATTGTTATTAAGTCTAGTTTGTTATATTTCACATTTATTATATTAGTAATCGTTTGTTAGTCAATCATGCAAATGCTATTAAATGATTAACATGATTAAATCGTGGGCCTATCAATAAAATAATAACTTTTATATGGCCGACTGACATAACAACTACTATTAACGCGAGCTAAGCAGCGGACGTTACTAGTATATAATAAATAATACTAATAATGAATAAGTCCTTAATATATCAATATTAAGTTATCAATAATTAATTTGTCGTAGGAAGCTTTTTAAGTCTAAAATAACGGTAAAATAAAGTCTTATTTAATTTTAATTGTAAGATACGAGTTTTACGCAAGTCTATGCAGTTTATATCTAAAGCTAATTATAAAGTTGGTCACAGTGCCAGTTTAGAAAGCCGCACGTAGGTGAATTTTGTTAGCATCAAGTTAGGTAACAAGTAAAATTGTGGGAGATAGAACGGCGCACGTAGACTATGTGCCAGTCTGAGTAGTGCCCACTTTAACCCCTTAGTGGCAATGCTTTACTTAGTTATATTCTGGACTTAAAGTTTAGTTGTTTATCGTTATAGTAACGGCGTTCTAGGCCTTAAGTCTGAAGAGCTTAGAGCACTGCTGTAGATCTCAAGTTGTTTGGTACATAATATGTACACATATGTCTCAGAATGTCCCGGCGTCGGGATGTGACGACCCCATCGCCCGCTGTTGGGATAACCTCTGTCACAGCAGAGATTATTCCACCAGTGCAATCAGTCACACTAGGTCTTTTGTTGCAAGAGGCCGGCCACGTAGGTACCACCGCAGTGTCAAATATTCTGCCGCCAAATAGTAGTGCTTAGGCATTACTGTGTTTGAAGGGCACTGTACGCTAGTGAAATTACTGGGTGGAGGAGATTTAAGAATTAACATCTCGAGGTTGTCAACGCGTAAGTGGCACCTAATGGTGCTACGAGCGCTCATAGGCTACGGCGACCACTTACCATCATGTGGGCCGTATGCTAATTTGCCAACCTAACATAAAAAAAAATTATCCGTAAAATCTGCGGGGTTGTTTGTGTCTGCCATGATAATTTTATCAATCAGTGCGTCGGTCGCCATTGGCGCTGCCTCGAAAAACAATCATCCATGATCCCTTGAATAAAAACGCAGGGTGCGGCAGATATGAAGGATGTCAAAAGCTTTACTTTATATCACCGACTAAAACTTCCCTCGTCTATATTGTAACATGGTATTAACACTCTAACATATATATATAAATATATCTTTCTAATATATAAGACAGATTTTTCTTCGATATGACGTGTAGCGTCACCATAATATATATCGATTCAAATTACACATGAAAAACTCGTTTCGAGGGTTTTGCACGGATGTGAACCCTCTACCTTTGCTTAAAGTCTGTGTTTTTTTTTCCTAAAAGCATGTTCATTAAAATACAATTATTAAAATAATGGACGCTTTTTTATTCCTAACCTATTAGAGACAAATACATAGATGGGAAGATATTAATATTTCCTTTTGCGTATCTGAACACTATTTTTCACTTCTTTCATAAATGCAGGTTTCTGATGATGATTGCTTTCATTAAAAGAGATAATTAAAAGATAAAAGTTTAAGTTTTAAAGTATAATTTGTTAACTTCATTTTCTCACTCGTAAACACTTACTCATAAAGATTAATAGAGCAAAGTTAAGACGCTTCATTAGTGTAATGCTGAGACCAAAACAACACTGAGACTTTGTTCTTAGAAAAGTCGTTTTATGAAGACAAAACAAACAAAACTTCGGGGAAGCCTCTTTTGAGACATTGAAGAAGTTTAAAGCTAAAACAATCATAAAGACAAACAAAGGAATTGGACTGATCAAAAGAATTTGTATCAAAAAAAAGAATCGTCAACGTCATTAGCTAAAGCACAGATAAAACTTGAATAGCCAGCCTGCTCGGAACAGATGCTTGGTATGTCTATTTCAATCAGGGCGTTTGTCCTTGTGGGTCTGGCAACCGTGCCTCGGAGAGCACGATAAGCTGTTGATCCCGTGATCCCCTGAATTAACTATTGATAGTGAATTTGCCTTATCCAATGAGTTACTTGTTCGCCTTTAGTGCTGTGGAGGTCAGATGCCAATCTGTGTAAAAACTAGTAAACCTGGATAAAAGTAATAAGCAGACTCTGGGAAAAATATGAGATAGTGTCCGGAAGAAGAATAGTGTGTAACTCACACTCCGTATACACTTGATAGGGACTTTGCTTCAACTATTGTACATTATTTATTAATAATACCCGGACGTTATCATCTGCTAATATCGCATAAAGTCGATACGACACCCATGTCAGCGATGTGTCAGACCGAAATAGGTCGAGGGGGATGGGCCACGTTACTGTGTAACATAGAAATACATTTATTAAAAAACCGAGACGATTATGTCGAGGCTATGTCCGGGAGTCTTCAAACCCTTTTCCGACTTTATTGCTTGAAGGGCTAAATGGGTTTACCCGTTGAATGAATTTACAATTAAGGATGTTGCCTTAAATATTTTGAGCAATAATCGTTTATGTTATAATTTTATCATAAGCAGTAGAGCCCAGTTTTAAGGCTAAATGGCTCCTAATAAATATAGAATATTTTAATTTTTTTATTATATTTTATTTCATGACAGTCAACTCTAGAAGCCTTCCGAAAAACACTCAGACATGCAGAATGAAAATATCCGGACCGAGCGGGATTCAAATACCGGCGACCGTCGTGGTAGAAGGCAGATAGCTTCCAAACACGCCACAGTAATCGTTTTTTTTATATAACTTAGTTGGCAAGCAAGCACAAGACCTACCTGTTGGCGGTTGTCGTAGCCTATGAGCGCTTGTAACACCACACATTTGTAGGTGTCACTCACGCGATGCCAACCTCGAGATATTTGTTCTTAAATCTCCTTTGCCTAGTCATTTCACTAGCTACAATATCCTTCAAACCTCTACTTTACCGTAAAATGACACTGTGGTAGTTGCTACCTAATCGGCCTCTTGCAATAAAATGCCTACTACCAGAAAAACAACGTCTTCTCAAAAAAGAAAAATTAGGCGTCGGGACGTGACGACCCCATCGCCCGCTGTTGGGATAATCTCTGTACAGCAGAGATTATTCCACTAGTGTAATCAGTCACACTCGTGGTAGGTCTTTTGTTGCAAGAGGCGAGCTAGGTAGGTACCACCGCAGTGTCAAATATGTAGTGTCTTAGGTATTTGGTGGTTTGAAGGGCATTGTACACTAGTGAAATGACTAGGCAAAGGAGATTTAAGAACAAATATCTCGAGGTTGGCATCGCGTGAGTGACACCTACAAATGGTGTTGCGCGCGCTCATAGGCTACGGAAACCGCTTACAATCAGGTGGGCCGTACGCTTGCTTGCCAACTTAGTAACATAAAAAAATGATATCTCAAGTATATTCAGTGAAACAGAAGTTTGTTATAGCATGTCTCAGATTACGTTTCCGCCACGAGATGCCACCAGCTCGTCTTTGTTGTGATGTCTCTCCGCAGCGCAGCGCCGAGCGTGACACGCCCTATAATATAACAAATCTACACTTAAATTGACTTACAAGGTTTGAACCCCTAATCTTTCATGGATATGTGCTTAGCTATTTGATATATTAAGAAACATTGGATATGAAAAAAATCTTTTTGGATATAAACAAACTATTTCGTAAATTCATTTTAAATACTTACGCCGCTTACAGATTTCTGTTTTTTTCGCATTAGACCTACTCATAACACCGTCTCCCTGACAGGAGACGGGGCCAATGTGTCAACGCAAGTGGCGTACCACAAAAAGACCTTTTTTTGCAGAGAATTGTTTTTCGCACACCACTCATCATAGTTTACCCTTTCGAGTACACTAGTGAGTGGTAGTGTGGGACTCGACCGCCTGTAAAGCAGGCGGTAATACCCTCTAAAACTCTACGGAACCCTCATCGCCATAGTGAGACGTCATGGGGTCGCTTGCGCAAACTACCATGATGCCACAAAAAGGCCTATCCTTACCCACCCCGACCCATTGCCTCCACATGCGACAGAAGGGCTGGTTCATTTTCCGCCCATAGAATCGGGATTGTGATTCTGCAGGGAAATGCAGCTAGCATTCTTGCCTTCGAATAGTTATTTAAGTTATATAATCATTATTTTTTGACTGCCCCGACACGATAGAAAATTATATTCAGTATTATGAAGTGTAAAGTTAAAGCTTCACCATTGTCGCATAATTTTTTTATACAATGTTTATTATATGTGTATACAGAAAGATGGATGCGCTAGAACCGTTGTGGCGTTGACACCGTTGTGGCGTTGTGGGTAGCGAGTCTGCCTTAAGCCTCGACGGTTGCGGGTTCGATTCCCGCTCGGAGCAGATGTTTGTATTATTCGTACAGGCATGTTTTCCGGTCTGGTTGTGTTTGTCCTTGTCATTGTGAATGTTTCCGGACCCCCGACACAGGATATAATTATCCTAATGGGGGCCGTTGAGTGTGTAGCGTTTATTTATTATAAGTTTATATAGAACGGTTCTTAAAAACAATTTTAAATTATAACTTTTTATAGTTTCACCATGAATGGACGGATTACTAGTTTTTACACAGAGATGTTGCCATTTGATCCCCGCAACCTAAAAAGCGAACCAGTTACTCATTGGCTAAAAGCAAATTACCTTATTTTTGTTTATGGGGAGGAAATCTGCTACAAGATACTCGACCTCCTGGGGAAGAGAACCAGGTTATGTGGGGTTCCATGTTTAACCATGGCGTCCCACTAAAACCTCCTCGGTGGCCGACCTCAGTGCTCAGTGCGCGCGAGAGGCTCCGGGAACTCCTAGCAAGTACATCACTCAACTGAGACTCTCCCGGGGAGAGCTGACGGTGTTGCCCTCACTCTGGGGGAACTGATGGCATTGTCGAGCAGCACGGCAGTCGGTGCCACCCCGACCGCCGTTTTCCTCTAGGCCGTGCGATAGTCACACAGGTGACCCCATCCTGTGCACCCAAGATCTAAGGGTAGAGCAAATTACATAGTTAACAATTATTATAAGATGGTATGATAACAAACCGAGACCAGCAGCTTAACGTGATCTTCGAGGCACGGTGGGGAGACCCCCAAGGACAAACGCCCAGATCGAAACAGATATTTATAGTAAACATCTATCGTTTTTTAGATGTGTTAAAAGGTAATAAATAATATCCATGGGAAGGTAGAAATCCAATATGCTGTGTTCGCAATCTGTAAAAATGTATGAAGGTGTTGCAATAAGTTAAAGCAAGTGGAACGAGCTCTCAGTCGGAAATCCGTTGCCGTCGAAATAAATAGAAGAGTTTTTATCGAGTTGCCGGCGCTGAGCCCTCTGTGAGGTGGCGGGATTGAAATGGAATTTGAAATATTGGCTCGTGGCTGATTATGTGATCCGGTTCAGAACAGAGCTTTATCTGTACATATAAATAAAATTGAAGTCTCGGTTTGTAATTCCAAATTAATAGCTTTTCACTAAATCCATATGAAAGCATATACGATACTTACGTAAAAAAAATTTTTTTTGCCTCTCTGTCTGTCTGTTTGTTCCACCTAATTTATGGATGACTGCCACTGGTAGATAGCTGATGTTATAAAAAGTAATTCAGTTTACTTTTATTTTAGAAAAAGAATATGGGTTCAGTGCAAAAAACGAAAATCGGTACACCACGTGAGCGGAGACACGGGCGCAACTAGTCAGATATAAGATAGAAAGTAATTTATAAAACAATTTCAATATTATTACCTATTTATGAAATATAATTGGTGTTCTATATAAATCGTGTATTTTTTTGACTTCGTAATGAAGTCGAGGTTCTTATATATTTGTTTTGAAAGATTTTTCCGGAAACGAAATTACCAATTAGGTTAATCTTTCATATTACATATTATTGAGGAAGATTCGTTGTGATTACGTAATACAAATTTTATGATGAAATGTTTCTCTTTTAATCTTGTTTTGCTCTTCAGATATTGTTATAATTTCTAAAACTGAAACACAAAAAATAAATATCAACAGAAGTCGGTGCCTTCTGTGCTGATATGTTGCTTAGCATCGACTTCTGGAAGAAAATATTCTGCAAACTTATCTCATACTTAACGGTGAAGGAAAACATATATAGTCGAAAAAGTCTAGCTACCACCGTATGTTAGGACAACTCCTGCACGTCGTCGTGCCGCGTGTTGAGATCAGCCAGCTTATAACTAGTTTCCTTCTGGTCTGGTCTAGTAGACCTTCTGGTCTTGCAGATTTAAAAAATGGAATTCCTTACCGGCTCACGTGTTCCCTGCGTGAGGAGGCATCTTGCGGGTAGGTAGAGCGATGGTAGCGAATGGAGTTCGCCTTCTGCAACCATATTAGTCATCTTTTCGTGTGGACTCCACTTTCACTTGCTATAGTAGTAGAGTCATTTGTGAAGGGTACAAGAATGTAAAGAGAGAACAACTTTTATTTCTAAAATGTACATTCTAACAATTTACCCTCGGGGTAAAAAATATGTTTATGGCAGTAATTGTTTTACATCAGAGCCTCATCAACCATAAAAAACACATGAGAAATACCTGAGAAATATACATGAGAAGTTTATATATTTCAAATAACAATGTGAGCACATAAACCTATATATACAGAAGAGTCACGTAAATCACGTGACGCGAAACAAACACCCGAACACATCAGCTGTGTCGATATTCAAATCATAAACCCTTTGTGACAGATACTATATTTTCATGTCAAGAAATAAAATACAATACCAACCCCGCGAGTAAAAGTGAGACTGAACATAAAATACTCCATTTGATATAACTATACGAAATATTGATTCAATTTCTGTTTTATTTAAAAATATAAATATCTGCTGGATAAAGTTTTTTTTATTTTACTAAGTTTGTCCACCACATTAAAGCTCTCCTTTGCCCAATAATTTCTCTAGCTATAGTGTCTGTCAAACTGAAACACAGCAATGCAAAACACACTACTGCTTTACGGTAGAATAACTGACACTGCGGTGGTAGCTACCTAGCCTGACCTACCTACTTCTTGATATTGTTGAATTTCCTTTACAAATTTTATCATGATCTAATTGGCTGTAGAATTCGAATGATGTTGTAATTTCACGTTTTTAAAAAAACTGATTTAAATCAAACAGAAAGCTAAAATAAAACATTTCAACAAAAAAGATAAGATGGCAATTAGTTAAGCTTGTAGCGAATAAGCAGGAAGCAGTACCGGCTTGCCCTCCGCCCATCAATCCTATCTAAAGCCGGGACAAAGAGATTCACAAATTATCATGGCTTTGCGGAAGATAGCACGAGAAGTGATTACGTAATCAAATAATCAGCAACAGACCATTTGTGCGCGCCCCGACATGACAGATAACCATCTATAAGCGGCCCCCAGACAATAAATTGTAAATGGCAAAAGTATTATGTAAAAATTGAGCCTCACTTGACATTCTAATGATCTGCAGCTTTTAATGATCTCCAGTTTGATAGCAACACGTTCATTATCTTTTTCTATTTTCGTTTTAGTCAAATTAAACTATTTGATTATTGTTTAAAGTTTTATTTTACGTCATATTTGACATCTGGAAATTCACAACGCCGCGATTTAGAAGTAATTTTCTCCCTCGCACAACCACTCTGTGGAATCAACTTCCGTCAGCGACCTTACCGAACCGATATGACCTGGGAACCTTCAAGAGAAGAGCCTATTCTTTCCTTAGAGTCGGCAATGCACCTGCTACCCTTTGATATTGCAGATGTTCATGGACGGTGGTGATCGCTTTGATCTACACGACAGTAATTGCTTACAGACGCCTATACGCTTGCAATAACAGTGGCATCACATGCGATTTGCATAACTCGTAGAGGATATAAAAACGAGAAAAAAAGGAGGAGCGTTTGAAAAAACGCAAAAAAGAAACTTTTATACTGTTAAAAATCAGTTAACATTAATTACAGACTTTCTTAATATTCGCCGAGTTTTATATTAACCGTTCATATTATTTCACTAAAAATACTTTAAAAGGTAACATGTGACGATGAAAACATTACATGTCGACCATTGTGGCGTGCTAGTAACGAGCCTGCTTCGATCCAGGACGGTCGTGGTTTCGATTCTTATGGGTCGGTCGTATTGTCGGTCCCGATTGTTAGCTGAAAATAACCGTTATTGCTCTTATCCAATGAGTTACTGGTTCGCCCTTTGGATTGAGGTAACATAGCTGTGTTTAAATACTAGTAATCCGTCAAATCAGGATAAGAGTATAAACAGACCCCATGTACATACCGGGAATTATACTAGGAAGAATATGTAACGTGGAAGACTTTGCGTTTTTCATTTTAGAACGCGAAAGCAAAGATGAATATTTTCAGTAATTTGGACATATAACTCGCTTTATCGCCTTAATCTCTCAAGAAACCCGATGATCCTTTAACGTTATACCAAACTCTGAAGACAAGCAATGAATTAACCCTTTGCTAAAACGCCGCGGTCCTCATCCCGGCGATATTATCGGTACATTAAAACATGATAACGATATAACCTTTATTATATCATAAACGTTAATTTACTGAACTACGTAATCGAGCCGGCGCTAAAATTAACGATTCTCTTTAGAATTTGAATAATCCACTGAGCGTTTTAAGGGTTGAATCGTAATACTTTGTTAATAAATTATTATTAAAGTTCATATTCAATGAGAACATTCAAAGTAATAGATTACGGCTTAGATTATTCTAGTAATTCTAAATGTAATCTTCATTTTAGAGTAATATAATTATGTTCTATCAATATTTTTAGTACATTCATAGATATTTAGATAATAAGTCTTCAACACATAGTGCCCTTTCGAGAAAGTTTATTTGCGTTCAATTGAAGTACATATTTTAAACAATTGTATGTATTTCTAGTGCATATATTTATAATAAAATAAGAAGCAGATGTTAACAATATTTACCATTTTAAAACAGCGTCATGGAATTGTGGGGACGAATAATGCTATTTTTCGGAAATCAGAACGTCAAACCAGCGTTCATGTAACTTGACGTAACTTCCGATTCAATGAAATATATTGAACCGATGTCAAGCTCGTTCGTAGTCGTATTTTATATTAAAGTTTAAGAAAATGTTACTTCGGATGAAACCGTCGCCGAAAAGCTTACATTAATACAATAGGATAAGCTTTCGATATATTATTTAAAACTTAGTTCTTTGCATTTTTTACGGGTCTCTTTTTGGTGATTGTATAATGGTATTTCAACTGAGCGTCTCCATGCTTCGGAGGCACGTAAAAAGTCGATCCCGTTTGGTATCAATTTGATAATAATCAAAAAGTCAAGTCAGAAGCCTACTAAGGGTGACCTGAACAACACTGACACTAGTTCGACCACCAACTCGATCAGAAGAAAGTAGCTGGTAATAAATAAATTGAATTGCGTTTTACGTTTCCGAGAACCTATTGTTGTTATCACTTCGATACAGTATTATATCTATAACGAATTCTAAGTAATAATTTTATATACTTTGAACAATGGAATCCGAGACAAAGCTAGTGGAATATTAATTATGTTACGAATTTTGATGTGACTCTGATTAATGATCAGCCGTGCTCCGGGTAACAGAGAGTTTTGGAACTTTAATGATGATCCTCGTCATTCATGTATTTGAGACAAACCTTGTTGAAAATGACATTGTATTTTTTTGTGAATTACAAAAAGGATTGTATAATGCAATTGAAGACTTTATTGCACATCAGCAGCGAACCTGCCTTAAACGACAAAGGCGCGGGCTCGATTCCCGCTCGGAGCAGATGTTTGTATTGACCATACAGGCATCTGTTCCGGTCTGGGGGTTTTTGTCCTTGTCTGAGCATGATGTTTCCGGATCCCCGACAGAGGATATAACTATCATAATGGGGGCCGTAGTGTGTACCCTTTTTATATTATGTCCTTGTCCTTGTATATGTTTTCGGATTCCCGACACAGAATATCACTAACTCAATTGGGGCTTTTTAGCGTATAGCGTTTAATTAGTTTATGTCGGATTGTGAATAATATCGCCATGCCCATAATAATGATCAGCCTATGTCAATAATTCGCAGCTGGACGTGGACTCAAAGTATACTGTGAATCCAATTAACATACATCATTAAATCGTTGTTATCCACTTTATTGTTAAACTTAGTAATAGTAGAACCTGGTTAGTTGATTTCGGCATGAATAAGCCTGTTATGGGGTTCGAAGATTTGGATTGAAACACCTGATGGCCCTAAGTGACACTTTAATGTGACCTTAGGTTACAGTACACAACTTCTAAATCACAGGCCAATCGTAGTACAGAAGGATAGCTGACGTCACTAGGTTTCTCATTTGATCACTTGTATCGCTTGTAGTTTCTTTACTCAACGCTGAGAACTGAATAACTCAGTCGACTATCCGGACCGCTTATATATCCCTGAACACGGGTTCGAGAAAGTTCTAACCAGGGAATGTTATAGGACACTTTTCAAGAATACTAATTTCTAGAACCACATTATGCTTTCCATTTCTACAAAACATGTATGTATGGCCAATACAAACATCTGTTATGAACGGGAATCGAACTCGCGACCTGTTGCTCTTAAGGCAGGTTCGCTAACGCTGCGACAATGTAGTCTAAAAATTTTAATGCGTATAACGAAGAAGAAATAGTCTTTAGCTGAAGCGTTTTCTTAACCGTGGTCTTCTAAAAAGAATGCGATTACACTAGGCTTTTTCTTTATGTTTTCTTGCAACAAATTTTAGAGATATATCAGTTGTTCCCATAACTTTATTTTTAAATTTAATTCGTTATTATTTTTAAAGCTCTTAAGATTACTCATCATCAAGCTGTGGAACCCTTTAGTTTCAACTGTGCGTGGTCCATAACGACTTGATATAAATAATGAGTGTGAAATACAACTACGAAACAAAATTGACGACAAAATATAGCAGTGGTCGATAGAATTAAATTGAATTGTCTACATATTGGCAGCCAATTAGTGCTGATGCTTTAGTATTATGCGCTGTCATTAGTGGTACATGCGTGACGGAGTGCTTTGTTGATTGCCAAATTAGTTTAAATAAATTTGTGCTTTATTGAATTGGTATTTATACTGCCTTGTGATTTATAGGCTATTGAGAATGGCTTGCACAGTGATAATAATTACAGGGAACTTTTAAATAAATAAACGCTCCACATTCAACGGTTAATGGGGGCCATTAGGGTCGTGATATCCTGTGTCGGGAGTCCGGAAATACAAGTACAAGGACAAGGACAAATACACCCAGACCGGAAAATATGCTTGCATGGTCGATACAAACATATTATCCTCCGAGCGGGAATCGAACCCGCGGCCTGTGGCGTTTTAGGCAGTTTCATTACCGCTACGCCACAACTTCGTCACTTTGAATTAACCTACTTAAAAAAGAAGGAGGGTATATCATCTTCTGATTTTTTTCCATAAATGCCAAGTCCTTTATCTGATGAGGAAGTAATCTTCAATAAAATAGAGTAAGCAAAATAAATTCACGGAACCCAAAATGATTGCGTAACTTACACATAAAGAGTCAGACTGATTGATAGTCTTCTCCTTTTCAACTCAGCTAAGAGCAACTAATAACGACAATACTCGAATGAAAACATACTATATTTTAATACTGAAATCAACTTATGTTTTCTAACATATCTCAATAGCTCAATGATTAAAGGGTCTACTCCACTCCGTTAACACGAGAGCTCGATCCTGACCTCTTGAGCCTGTCGTACCTACTCCTACCTCAAGCTACAAGCTTATTCGGAGGAACAATAGGAGTGTTAATTATGACTTAAAAAGACGTTACTAATATTACAAAAAAAGCTAATTTGAATATTAGCAATTTCGAATAAACCAAATTAGATTTTAATACGCAAATATAGTTTCATTTCTAATATCAATTATCCATCCATAACATTTATCAACTTATTTCAATTGAAGATACACTTTTTTGCTACAAACGATTCTGTATTTTATAATTTCAAAAATAAAGTCTATTTTACGTCAGCCTATGAATATTTAATTTGGTAAAACTATTCATTATGTGATTGAATGAAATAATTGACTTTAAATTAAAAAGAGAGTTTCACAAATCCTCTTATTCGAAATGAAACTTCTCGCTTTGAATTCGAGCGTACATTTTAAAAGCTCAATAAATTTCACAAGTTTTTGTGAAGAGTTGAAGCTCTCTGCGTTTTAGGAGAATATCGTGATCGAATTAAAGAGAGAGCCCAGCTGTGGGAAACAAACTCTTACATTATTTTATATTCGAGATGACCCAATGGATCAAAAACATAGACTTTCATCGAAGGTCGCAGGTTTGAAGCCGGGCAAGCACCGATGTTTCAAGTGTTTAAAATTTATCTCGTGCTTAGCGGTGAAAGATAACATCGTCCGGAAACTTTCATGCCTTGGAAGAAATTCTAAGACATGATGTATATGCTGGTGGTATGTCTTAAATAGGAGTCCCGAATGACTAGCGACCATCTCGTTGCTAACCGAATAAGGGACGGCTCGTCAGCCTTCTTTTGAAGTCAAGCATAGAACCAGTTATATCCTAAATGGCGGCAACGCACCTGTATACCCTTTGGTGCTGCACATGTTCATGGGCGCTTAACGCCAGACCCGTTTGCCCTCTCATGCAACAATTAGGTTATAGGTGTATCCTCACACAGAATATTAGAAAAGTTACACTATTCGTATTTTTGCTTTGTTTCATTCAGTGTTAACGATGGAGGCTATACCTCTCACTCCGTCTGTCTCATTCTCCTTCACCCTTCTTTCTTTCGTTTCTCTTCAGTTGGCAACAAGCTTTGTAAAACTCCGTTGTTTACCGTGACCACTTCCATTAGGACCTTGAAGTATTTATCACTTTTTTATTACATATATTATAAAACATATAAACATAAATATCTTTGTTAATTAAGATAGCGGTGATATAAACCAAAACAAATAACATCTCTTTAATTGGAAAACGTTGTGGGTGACGACGGTCAGCTGATGAAATCGCGCCGATACAGCGGTTCAACGTTTATCGGCACTTTTAACACTTGACCTGTACCGACAGCAATTCAGATCAATTAAATAAATGTTCATTAAAATATCTACTAGCTTCTGAACTAATTACATATATTACGTTGTAATTATATGGATTTCTTGTGTGTCATTTATTTGTCTCATAGACGACATTGTGCCGCAGAGGTAGCGAACCTGCCCTAAGCGCCATACGTCGCGGGTTCGATTCCTGCTCGGAGCAGATGCTTGTATTGACCATACAGACATGTGTTCCAGACTGGGTGTGTTTGCCCACATCCTTGGTTTTGTTTCCGGACCCCCAACACAGGATATCACTATCCTAATGGGGGACAATGAGTATGTTGCGTTTATTATAGACATTTTCCATCGGCTTTTAAATTGACTTTCCAGCAAGCCACGGACTTGAAAATTTAAAGATACCGCAGAATTGGTTACCAAATATTACTGACCAATTTAAAACGAAATTAATTATGGTATACGTTAAATCAATTTTTATTACGTTTTTCTATGCATTAATGCGTTTGGCACGTCAATTTATTCTAAGTAATCTTTTCTGATGTCTGTACATGACGGGCGAGCAGGGAAATTGGATTTTTTGATACAACTGCCGATTCTCCCACCGGCGACGAGTTGATGTATTTGTGAGCTAACGTTACTCGTCGCTAATTTAAAACTTAAAATACGGATTCAAACCCTTCTTCATCAGGAATTTTAATAAAAAAAATCAATAGAGTGTATAATGTTGATTAATATACGATCTCATAAAAATAGTCTAAATTTCAGTTTTATTCACGATAATTTAAGTATTGCTTATTAATACTCATCACTTAACTAATTGACAAAAAATATTTTTCTGTATTTGTTTTTTTCTTCTGCTTTTTAAAATATAGATAATATTTTCATAACAAACTCTGCAGAGTAATCTGATTGTTTACGATAATGCTCAAATAACATACATATGTTATGGAAGTCGTAAAGCAACATAAAAGATATATTGTACCACGAGTTGGGAATATAATGTGGGTATAGACGCGTGCGAGCCGCAGGGGAGGAACGTGACGGATTAATCTCCAAGCCTCTCACTAATAAGAAAAAGCCGCATGCCAATTACCTACGGGAGATACGCCAAGAGCTATTCATTCTATGTAATCAAAATGATTCTATGTTAATGAATTAAATGATATATAGTATAATTTAAAAGTACGTAGGGTTTTTATTTATTAAATGAGTTTATCACATTGCCTTACTTGATAGAAAGCATTTACTCGTACAACTCGTATAGCCTATTTTCACTAGTGACAACGGATAGCCCATTTTCGTGTGTATCCGCCTGACATGAGGTGCATAAAGAGAAGAAGGATAGTAATGGCTACCCACTCAACGGCCCCCATTGGCATAGTGCATAGGTGTATCTTACGTCGGGGGTCCGGAAACAAACAAGACCCCAACCACCCATAATATATCACTCTCAGAGCGGGAATCAAACGGCAATGCCGCGGTCATTGGCGTTATCAGGCAGAATCTCTAAGGGTGAAGTTACCTTACCACCTGTAAGCAGGTGTTATTTACGCGTTGCCAACCTCGAGATATTGGTTTTTGAATCTCCTTTGCCCATTGATGTCACCAGCTACAGTGTCCTTCAAACCGAAACACAGTAATGCATAATACACTACTGCTTTGCGGTCGAATGACTGACACGACAAAAACAATAGGCGACGTACTTTTATCCTGTTGGGGGAGTCAATACAACTAACTCATCTATAACGTAGATCAATGATGTTAAATATTCAACATTATCACATACGAATTTACATTAAAGCAATCAAGTGGAGAGTCCTCACGACAATTGGGCTGCGGAATGGGGGTCATTTATCTTGGGCATTATGCGGCCAAATTGAGTTTTTCCTAGCGATGGAGATGCGACCTCTCGCCGCGACCTTGGCACGACACCAAATCGTTGTGCTTTATCTCTGATATATTAATATTGATAGCGGATCGTTGTAATAAATGCTTAATATCTCTCGATGTCTTGTTACCAAGCTGCAAACTTTATTAATTGTATATTTTTGATGTTATAAATTGTATTTTTGATTTCTTATTGAACTACAATTAAATATCAAAGCATAGTTGGACTATGTAAATAAATTTTTAATCATGTTTGAAGAAAAAATATAATAAAGGAAAATTTTGTTATAAACCCAGTAAAAAGAAAATTCGTCTAAATACTTACGTTTACGTTACTAACAAAAATATTATATATTCGAATAATTACTTCAACTTCTTCCTACAAACAATTATTCTTTGTAGCATCGTTCCCGGTATATAGCCAGGGCTTCTCTCTCTCTCTCATCTGCTTATACTCTTATCCTGATTTGACGGGTTATTAGTTTTTATACAGCGATTGCCGTCTGACCTCTGCAACTCAAAAGGAGAACAAATAACTCATTGGATTAGAGGAAATGTTCTATCGAGAGTTAAGTATTATTATCAGATGTTATAGTAAACACAGGAAACAACAGCTTAATGTGCCCTCCGAGGCACGGTGGGTGCAACCGCGAGGACAAATATCTAGACCGAAATACATTTACAACAAACATCTGTTCCAAACGGGAATTGAACCCGCGATCGCTGCGGCTTAAAGCAGACTCGCTACCAGCACGGTACAACGGTCGTCTCGAAACAATTATTATAATAATAAATAAAATTTTGATAATTTGATATCAATTGTAATATCATAAGTTCAGTCTCAATAAGCTTTGGATAAAGCCCCGATTATCGAAAGAATGATTAGCATTTGACCTTTATAAGAGAAAAAGTTGAATTCGAAAAAGGTCGAGTTTCTTGAGTCAGCAACTTTTCAGGTTCATACATATGTAAAACATTCTGTTAACATTAGATACGTATTTCTTATAAAGATATACACTCATTGTATTAATGAACATGATATATTTTCAATAAATTGATACACGATTTATCAAGTTAATATATTTAAAAACGACAATGATGCATCGCTTTAAATGTTTAAGTGATACTTAATTTAAAAGTAAATTGGGTTAAAAATATAATTGGTCTACTTAAAGAAAAACAATCTCCAACCGCCTAAGGCAACAGACTTTATTACACCATGGCCTAAGGCATAAGAACTCTCGGTCGAGCTGTCAATGCCAATAGGGCCAACAGCAATACACATTTCAAAAAACTTTTAATACCGTGATACAGACGGGCCATTAAATTGTACGTCTACTGTATGGACTGTGAATGTTTAAAACGTTTATGAGTATAGGTTCTTTATTTCTGATATCCTTAAAAAAAATAGTTATTGCAAGGTTATGAAAGTGACATGCATTAATAAAAGAGCATCTTAAACAATTTTTGACGACGTTGTGGCGCAGCGGTAGCGAACCTGCCTTAAACGCCACAGGTCGCGGGTTCGATTCCCGCTCGGAGCACAATATGTTTGTATTGACCATGCAAGCATATTTTCCGGTCTGGGTGTATTTGTCCTTGTCATTGTGATTGTTTCCGGACCCCCGACACAGGATATTACTATCCTAATGGGGGCCGTTGAGTGTGCAGCGTTTATTTATTTATTATTTAATTAACATGCTAAGCATACCCAAAAAATGTAATGAATTGAAAGCTTTTAAGTCAGAAACAAACATGTATGGAATACCTTTAAAAATATTTGCATAGATAGAAAATATGCCTTAAAGCTATTTTATAGGCATTAATTCACCAGATATTACACAAGAAGCCACGCTCACGACTGCCAATAAAAAATGAATTTATTAGAGATGGTTCAGACTTCAGCATGTTTAGCGCAAGTCATGCCAGCCGCGTTACGCGCCAAAAGCGTTCCCTTGTTCGTTACGAGTATTATTATGATAGAGATAATGTTCCTCGGGAAAATTGTTTTAATTCTACATTACGTTCCATTATTTTTCTACTGTCACTACCAGGGGTAACTTTGCTATATTGGGATAGAATTTTTTAGATTTTAAAATGATCTTGAAAAATGTTAATTATTTGATTAAATACTTTTATTTTCTAATATGTAGAGCATTCATAAAAATAATAACCTTTTTTATGTAAGAAGGGACAAACGGGCAGGAGGCTCATCTGACGCTAAAGGATCACCGCCGCCCATTAAAATCTGCATCACCAGAGGTCATGCAGCTGCGTTTCCGATTTTTGAGGAAGGAATAGGCTATTCTCTTAAAGGTTCCCAGGTCGTATCAGTTCGGAAAACCGCCGGTGGAAGTTGTTTCCACAGAGTAGTTGTACAAAGAAGAAAATGTTTCCTAAATCGCATGGTCGTGGTAAGGGTGGAATTTCGAGTTTTGTCGCTATGTCCGATGGTGAAATTCCACCGGCGGGAACAATCCAAACAATTCTTCAGAACATTCCCCGTCATATATGCGATAGAAGATGCAGAATGATCCAACAATGAGCTTGATTATCGACAATTCGAGCCGCTCTACGTTGGCTGCGGTCAATTGGAAGTAGCTGGTACTGGGGAGCCGCTGTCCGGCCGTCCGTCTCACGGGCGTCCGTATCAGCGGGCTATATCTCTAGTGTTACTACAACATCAAATACTGAAAATAAAATAAAATAAAAAATAATATAGTAAGTTAGATGCGTGGATCATCACGATCGCAGGTTTGAGAAAATTACAAAACTACAATAGAGCATGATACGGTTAGGTGTATAAAAGTTAATAGTCTTGTTTGTCTTAGAACTTTGATAAACCGCTTCTGAATCAATAGCGATGTTCGCGTTCAGTAGCTCTGTTGTTAAAACTTTTATAAGACTTGTTTGTCTTACGAGTACATTCGCTGTGAACAGCATATTTTCTAACATGAAGGTTATTTTTATTTATTTATTATTTTCAAATTTGAATATAGATTGTATATGTATGATGTACAATTACATATACATATGCTATATCTTCTATATATATATTTTTTCGACGATTCTAAAATGATTTTAAAAATGTATTTTTACTGAACAGGGTATACTCCCGAGGTGGTCATAAATTTCGTAACGATCCGATGAAGGACTCCAAAGATAAAGACGGAAAACCTCCAACTATAAGACACCGTTGATGTCTGCGGGTCTCCCCACCGTGCCTTGGAGAGCACGTTAAGCTGTTGTTCCCGATTGTTTTAATGTCATCTGACAAAAGTCGTTTAACCTTGCTAGACAATTTGCTCTTATCTAATAAGATACTGGTTCGCCCTTCGAGTTGCGGAGTTCAGATAGCAATCGATCTTTGTAAAAAACTAGAAACCTGTCAAATCAGGATAAGAGTATAAGCAGACCCTGTGTAAATACCGGGAGTAATGCTAGAAAAAAGACTAAAAGAAATTTAAGAGAATTTTATAATAATAGGTACAAATTATAGAAAAAATAAAAATATAAAACTGTCGAGTCAAACAATGCCTGATAATTAGTATGTCTCTAAGGAATAAATTTTTTAATGATCTAAAAGTAGTACCTCTCTCCGTGTCCGTCCCGCGGGGCACATCGCTTCCGTTACGAAACTGTCAATTAACATAATTGCCGAGCTATTAAGGGAAATTTGTTTGGTATTTGCAATGTTCGAGCCTTGATTTTTTTTGCACCGGCTCGACAGGAAAGAACCACCCTCATCATGATAATTTATTGATTTGAAATAGTACTATTAAATTTTACAGTATTATAATAATAAAAATACTAAACGATTATCCAGTAACTGTTATAATTATTTTTGTGTAACGTAGATTTTAAAGCAAATGCTGTGGATTATAAAATTAGCTTTTACTTGAAAGGAATAACAAAATAATAATAATTATTATTAATAATAAACGCTACACACTCAACGGCCCCATTAGGTTAGTTGTATCCTGTGTCGGGGGTCCGGAAACATAGACAATGAAAAGAACAAACACACCCACACTGCAAAACATGCCTGTATGAACAATATAAACATCTGCTCAAAGCGGGAATCGAACCCACGACCTGTGGCGCTTAAGACAGGTTCGCTGCCGCTACGACACAACGTTGTCTAATATATTTAAAACAATCCATCCATTAAATCGATCATTGAAAAATGAAATAATGGAGATACTGCGAATCGAAAAAAAAACGGCCTTTGTATTATATAGTCCGCTTCTGTTTTTCAATGATTGTTTAATAGAAAATGACGCAGTGACGACCAGTCGGGTAATAAAACGCTTACTGCGGCCACTACTCGAATGTGTGGAGACTTAGCGGGGTCCTTCCGGTATTTATCTCAGTAATTACCAATGTCTACTTATTTCTCTTATCAGTTTCTAAAAAAACCACTACCTAGATAGATGGATATATGATCTCTGACATGAGTCTTGTATGATTTTTGATTTAAAAGTACTCAACGGCCTCCATGGGGATAATTATATCCTGCGTCGGGGTCTGGAAACATACGCAATGACAAGGGCAAACACACCCAGACCGGAAAACATGCTCGTGTAGGTGCCTAGTCCATACAGATATGTATTCAAAGGAATCGAACACGCGATCTGAGGCGCTTATGGCAGGTTTGCTACCGCTGCGCCACAACGTCGTCTTATATTTAATATGAATTAAAAATAAAGTGAATTAAAATTTATTATAGAGTTGAAGATACTACGACACGTGGGCGGAGATTAAACATTTTTAAAGCCTCATAAATGTCATCAAACATAAAAGCGAGATTGTTTTTAAAGCCTTCTAAAGCCTTTCAGATATATTTAATGAATTCCATGCATTAAAATTTTCGTAGTTTATTACGTAACTCCTAGTTGGTGTTACCTAGTTTTGATAGAAAGCCACGTACATGAGGAAATACGACGTCAAAGCTTTTACTATATAGAGTTCATGTTGCTGATAATAGTTTGTGATACCAAACTATATTATAAAATGTGACGAAATTAGTTTAAGTTTAACAACTGACTCCAGATACAACCTATTTTAACCGATGATTCCGAAGACATAGCTACAAACTATGTGTAGTTTTTACCAGTGGTATCAATGCCCGCCTGGCTACCACCGTACTTTGATGAAAAAGTCTTAAAATGCCTGCTCGTCAGCCAGCGTATAACCAGTTACATCTTAAAGGTCGCAGACGCACCTGCATGCCCTCTGGTGTTAGAAAAAAATGTGTATGTAGTGTTCTCTGGTAATTATATAAATACAAATTCACTAATTTGGTATCACAATTCGTAACAATATTCCCAGGGTTCCTCGCACTAGGGTTCGCCTGTATGTAAAAATTACATCGCAGAATTAACGAAAGTTACGTAAGAGTAAAAGGTATAGAAATGAAATTTAAAAACAAGATAAAATAAATTAATTAATTATTAGCTCTTAATTGGGGAATATTAACAAATAACGTTCCCAAAAAACAACTTTAGATAAGCAATACATAAATTAAAATAAAAGTTTCTGGAAAAAGAATGAACAAAATGTCCTTTATTCCTTATTTTCTGGTTCGTTAATTAGAGAGATTATCTTTGTAAGATTTCCTTTATTTTTAGGTGTTTTATGAAAATATGCGGTTATCTTTGTGTTTTTGAAAACAGGGGTGCTAATTCGCCGGTTGTTTTTCATTGATGATATTCACTATGATAATAATATAAATAAATAAATAAACGCTGCCACTTGATTCATTTATTATTCAAAGTTATCTTCTTAAATGTTTTCGGTGAACGGAAGTGTTCCAGAAGGCCGAGAAAGAGTGCGCTATTTATAATCGCGACACAATCAATGGCCCCATTAGGATAGGGATCCTATGTCGGGGTTCCGGAAACACACAAAAAGACAAGGAAATAAAGACCTGAACTCATGCCTGTAAGGTAACATAAACATCTGCTCTGATCTGAGCGGGTACCAAATCCGCGACCTGTGGCGATCAAGACAGATTCGCTATCGCTGGCGCACCATGTCGTCAATTGTTCATCTTCTATAACTCTTAATTTAAGAACATCAATCAATTCAAATAATAATTCATTCATCCTGTAATGAAACTAACAAGTTTTCATCTTCTATAATTCTATAACATAACATTTGACAGCTAAACAAATTAGTGTCACGCTGTCTGTAAAATTAATATTTCTAAAAGAGCTTGCCTAAGAGTGATTTAATTGCGGTATACTCGAAACACCTACCTCTTTCCCCTCTGCCGCCACCGCCCTCCCCCGCCTGACCCGTCTCTAATAATTTGGGAAGCTTTTAAGGTCCCACATGAGTTAAATTGAAATTATCGTGTGTACTCTCTGTCGGAACACATTCACCAACGATTGCTTTGCGGATTATATTTTATGAATATGATTTTAATACTAATAATTAAATTGAACTTGTTGAAATATTATTAACACAAATTAACACGGCAAATGAGTTTTATTACGTTACTTTATATTTTATTTATATTCTTAACGGGTAAAGTTAAGGGTCTTGAATTTGATAAATAGTAGTTTTGTACAAAACATATTTTATATAATATAGTAGACTTTTTTATGTTACTAAGTTGGTAAGCAAACACACGACCAACCTGATGATAAGCGGGTTTCGTAGCCTATGAGCGCGCGCAAGACCACATTATATGTGATTTTCTTTTTATGTCAGAGGGGCAAACGGGTGTCACTCACGCGTTGTTAACCTCGAGATATTGACTGTTAAATCTCTTATGCCTAGTAATTTCATTGCAACTACATTGTCCTTCAAGCTGACACACAGTATACTGCTTTGTGTTAGAATAACTGACACTGCGGTGGTACCCACCTAGCCGGCCTCTTGCAATAAATAATTAAAGTTTACTTAATTTTTTCTGTGTAAGCCCTTGAATAATAAGAAGCAATAAATGTAACTTTTATTAATTAAAAAAAATATTCATGTAATTTTTAACAACTTTGGTTTTATTAATTAAAGTTAAATCCGCATCGCGGGTAAAAACTTTTTCTGAAAATGAACTTTTGATTTCGAATTAAAATCGGAATGGGTTTTAATAACGCATTCATCATTTTTAACTCATTAATAGCGACGTCAAAGTGAGTTATTTACGTATTTTCATTTACGAATTCGAAAGTTTGTTTTCATTTTTCATTTTTATAAGAGGTACTTTTTGCCATTAAATAACGCAAAATGAATTGGTCTAATGAAGGATTTTCAAGCAGTCAATTTTCTACGGTCGTTGAGCATTGCGGCTTTCAGCATAAATATGTTGGTTGGGTCAACAAAATATGTGCCAGCTTAGTTAAGACCCACTTTGCTATGACATCAATCAAATAAAAAATATGCCGTGTGCGCAGACAGATAAACGATATATGTCGTTGCGTGAAAGTGACGGCAAAGCATTCAGCCAGTTGCTATTGAAACAAATTACATTTACCGCGAACTGGCTCGGTATATGATAACTTTTTATTGAACACGATATAATATTTTCTTTTACATGATTGTTTGCTTTCATTGCTAAAAAGTAGTGACCGACCGAAATTTCGGTTTCGGTTTCGGTTTCGGCCAGTTTCGGCCAAAAATCTAGTTTCGGCTTTAGTTTCGGTTTCGGCCAAAATATAGCCGAAACTTTCGGCCTCGCCGAAACTCAAGTGTTCGTGAGTTTTCGTGCGTTGTTCGACAAACTTCGCAGCTAACTCGTGACCGCTTGCTAACGCGGCCAATCATAATCTCCAGAAATAAGTTGATACTTATTTCTGGAGATTATGATTTTAAAGATCAATCTAATGATTGATCTTTAAAATATTATGAACACAACGTATTATTAGTTAGTTATGTACTTAGTATATCTAACTATAAGTTGTTTCTTTTTTAAGTTTACTCCCAATAGTAAGTCCTGTATATTCATGACAAAAAATGGTTATGACTTTAATGAATTTTTAGTTTTTATTTTATTTGACTCTATTTAACTGTCTATACTATTTACAGTGGTGGTCAATTAATTAGAGACATTGGTATAATAGGAGTAACATTTATTTATATTTTCCGTAATTTCAGTTTACATGAAGTCTTCATTACGTTTTTTAATGTTGATCTGAATTTGATCATTTAACCAATGTTTTCTTAATAGAATTATTAAATGGTGGAATGGATTGTAATTAAAAATAACAACAATTAAAATTTACAAACGGAAGAGAAAAATGTACATTTATTATTAAATTCATCTAAAAAGCGGCGTTTTCTATTAAATTTTACATTAAATGGGATTGCCTTTATTAGCTATAGCCATATCGACATCGGCGCGGCATCGACTCGATCAAATAATGACAAGTTTCGTTAGTGAAGTTCTTCCAGGCGTCTTTGGTCTTTCACTATAGAGTTGGTTTAAATTTTCAGTTTCTTGTACCACAAATGGTCCAAGTAATTCATATCTAGGCTATTGGCAGGCCAATCTAAAACTGACAGTAGTTCACCGGCTAGAAATCATTTAATAAACAGTGAAGTATATTTGGATCGTTTTCGTGTTTAAGCGCCCATGTAACTTTGCCACTAAGTTCTAGTCCAAATATTTCTCCTTTAATAATTACAGAGCTCACAAAGGGCTATTACCAGTCTGCGATCTAAATTTCTAGGTACACAGTTTCAGTAGTTTTATAGGTTTGAAAATACTGCAAAACGTAGAAAACCATACTTTTGGCTACCAAAAGCTATTTTAAGGTATGGCCATTTACGTTGAAGTAAAATTGTTTTCGCTTGGTCGTTTCACAACTTAAATAAGTGACCTATGTTTCAGTAATAAATTGTGATATTAATTTTAGAAATCAAAACTATAAACTAAAGAATGACGCCAAATAAAAATACAAAGCTTTCCGCCTTTGTATTTCAGGTTTTTTTTAAATCGTAAATAAAACACTAACTCTGGCTGTCCCTGATTAGATGGTCAGCCAGTAAATGAGAAATTTCGATGCCAGAGATTTTTTTTAATAAACCACCATAAAATATTCTTCGCTTCGAAAAAGTATACACCATTCAACAGTATTCTTTATAACAAACAGTATCTCATAAAATTAAACTTTTAAAATATTTAACCAAATTATTTTCCGTTCCTAATTAGTTGACTACGAATGTATACATGTAAAAAACTTTAAATTCAAATTTCAGTCGAAAAAACGTAATTTTAAATATTTTTAAAAAGTTTCGGTTTCGGTTTCGGTTTCGGCCGAAACTGAGAGGGAGGCCGAAAGTTCGGTTTCGGTTTCGGTTTCGGCTGAAAAACCAGTTTCGGTCGGACCCTACTAAAAAGTTAATGTTTCTTTATATAGTTAGTGATATCATCTTAAAAGATTTAAATAAAGTATTTGTATGACTTCTTCTTTTCCTTGTCGGTGTGGTGTGGTTGGTGGTCAGCCTCATGTCAAAATAGTTCAGATTGACCTTATTCTGATTTGACTTTTTTTTATGTTAGAAGTTGGCAAACAAGCATACGGCCCACCTGATGGTAAGTGCTTGCCGTAGCCTATGAGCGCTTACAGCACCATTAGTACGTGCCACTCACGCGTTGCCAACCTCGAGATATTAGTTCTTAAATCTCGTCCGCCCAGTAATTTCACTAGACAGTAATTTCACTAGACTTTTCGACCGATATCGAAATGTTATTCGCCGTAGCCGACTTGAGATTTTTAAACCATAGCCTACCAATTGCCAAAGTTACATGAAAACATATATATATACGATATAGTAATAGGGTATGTAATGTCTTTACATTCTTCTTCTTATCGTGGTAGTGGTCAACCTTGTGTTAGAGTGGTTCGGGTCGCCCGTATAGGTGACTTGACTTATCGACTATTATCAAATTGATAACAGCCGGGACCGATTTTTTACATGCCCTCCGAAGCACGGAGACGCTCAGTTGAAATACCACTATGCGATCACCCATCTAGTGACTGATCGCGCCTAAATTTAACTAATCCACCGATCGTTTACCGATGAGCCAGCGTATCTGGCTATGAGCAACTCATAAATTGAAGAATTGCCGAAATACTGGATCAGAACATAACAAAAGAAGATATAAAATCCTTGCCATAACAGGCATTCAAATTTAGATTATTCTTTATAAAGTCATTTAAGATAAGAGACGATGTAATTTTGAGCTACTAATCGTAACATATTTTTATTAGACGTTTTTATAAGTCCCTTAAGATTCACAAGTATTGTTATTATTACTTATATTACAATATATACAAATATAGAAACGAGAATGCTTTTTCTCACTGAATTATAATGTTGATGTTACAACATACATATATCTATATATATCTATAAGAAGAACCATATTATTTAACGCTCGACAGACTTTGCACATAAGACGGGCGCTTTCTCGCAGTCCTTGTGTTTTACGTACCGCTAAATTAATGTTTTGCGAAAAGCAAATAATTCTAAAATAAGAATGTTTACGCATTGTTATTGCAATATTTAACAGTTCATATAAACATACTCTAAACTATATTCAATTAAAACACTTTTAAATAAGATCTTTTTTATTATTATTATATAAATAAAATATTGTTGTGCATAGTGATCATAATTTTATAACGTACAGTTTTTTATTTATCCAAATAAAGAAGATATACATGTAAGCGCATTGCCGAGTTTCACGTAATATTCCTCATGCAGAAAACCATCGTCGTACCACATAAAAGACGAATCGTTGAAATCCAACGCAGTAGTTAAAGTGTGTGTGTGCAATTTATTGTGCTATCTAGTAAAGTGATTAAAAGCATTGTTGATAATAATAAATTGTTCATAAAATTAACCTACTACTATCCTGAGGCAGAATCTTTTCATACATAATTCAGATTAACCTTTTCTTAACTGTGACGGTGACTGTTTTAGGACTCGCGAGGGCTTTTCCTGGCCGGGTCTTAACATTTGGAACTGCCGGCGCGGTGACGGTGAGCTAGTAGGGCCAACAGGAATACATCATCGAATTAATAGTATGATAAAACCAATCTAGATTTTGTTTTTGTATTAAGATATGCTTTGTACCTCTAGACATATAGAACGGAGTTTTTCCAACTGTATGTGTGAAATTAAGTTTGCTTATATCTTAGGCTTTTAAAGTCCATTTTTTTATTTTGACTAATAACAAATTAAGGGAACTCTTACGGGATACGAAGAGAGATTCTTAAGAATATAATTCAGAACTTAGTCCACGAGAGCGCAACCACGAGATATAAAATATATTCTTGACAATTTACAATTTTGTTGCAACCGAATCACGACGACCACAAATTGCTCCTCTCCTAAGCCGTAAGAGCACTTTACTCTCAATAAGCTGGTTCGCTACGCGAGCAATTTACGATGTGCTAACTGCAATGCCATATACATATACAGCAAGCCTTTAGCGGTTATATAATTATTATGACCAGAAAATATTTCACGTTAGTATAATTATATTTGCAAAAAAATTAGGTAATGAAAATTTTTGAAATCTTTTTTTAACAAATTGAAAAGGAGGAGGTTTGAAATAAATAATTAATTTGAATAATTATGTATTTTTATGTTTTTTTATGAACAGATTCTATGATTTTGTTTTTTTTTTTTTGATAAAGTCTTTTTTCCTAGCATTATTTATTATTATGTTATTAGATACGCAGAGCGATTACCATCTGACCTCCACAACATTAAGGCTAAAGGCGATCCAGTAACTCATTGGATAAGACCAAAATATGACCTATCAGGAGTTAACGGGTACATGTTATGATAACAACCGAGACCGACAGCTTAACGTGCTCTCCGAGGCACGGGGGGGACGCACAAGGAGGAACGCCCAGACTGAAAGAGTGGGAATCGAACCCGTGACCGTCGAGGCTCGAATAATTCTTCTCATATACGTTTTGTAATAATCTGTTAAGATCTGCAGAAATAGGAAGGAACTTCTTGAAATAACTATCGACGACATCTTTAACATTCGGGGTTTTGTTTTTTCGGCGAAGGCGAGGTTGACGTCGGTTACATGTTTTTCATAATCCCTAAAAGGCTAAAAATTGCTAAATGAAACACGTCTGTGTATCCCAACGTTTAATGCAAGTTGGTTACAGTATCAGTAGGTACTGTTGCGATTCCTGCGACGAGTGAGAGCGCCGGAGGCCCAATCTTCCACCCCCTCTGTTCTCTTCCCTTATTCCCTTCTCATCGCTTCCCTCCTGTTCCTAGCGTTGGCAATGCGCTTGTGATACTTCAGATATCACAAGCATACTTAGGTTGCGGTGACTGCTTACCATCAATCAGACTGCTTACCGTTTGCTTGTTTGCCAACCGTCATACTTAATAATTATATATTATTTTTTATGTATGAGAATAAATAAATATTTTTTTAACTTAAATATTTGCGTATTAGGGAATAAGTTCTTTTATCATTCAAGTGAAATGTAATACATTTTAAGATCTTTTAAGTATTCTTGAAGGTGATTTAAAACATTATAGTAATCTAGAATGCATTAGATCACGTTCATACACCGAACGATAAAATATACGAGCGAAACGCGTTGCTTCATGGATCGTTGACTGGCGTTTTGTGGACGTGAAAATGTTTTAAACGAGTTTTAAAAGCATAACCTAGCATTTGCTATACTATCGTATTGTGGCTAGAGGACTTTATTGAATGATACACGGTTATATCATTTAGTAAACGGTTTGCGTAATTTTTTCAATGACTTTGAAAGCTACGATTCTCAAATTGTTGAAACCTTTTTGTAGCAAAAAATACTCATAATTTTGCTACAAATACCAAATACTGGTGGTAGACCTATTATTATTATAGATATATGTCATCTTTTTTCCGCTTTCTTTAAATCCGTATTTCAGCCCCTTGTCCTGGAAGACTATGACGTCGAGAACATAACTGATAATAATAGCAAATCAGATCTTAATATATGTAGAATACAATTTTCAAAATAAGAACTACTTGCTTTGGATGTATCCAAAGGCTCGGGCTTAGATAATATCTCTCCTCTCTTTTTCAGATCAACCGTTCATGTCATATGGCACCCATTACAATATATATTTAATTCCTGCTTACAAGAAGGTACAAGTCACACTGGTGGTAGGTCTTTTGTTGCAAGAGGCCGGCTAGGTAGGTGCTTAGGCATTACTGTGTTCCGGTTTGAAGGGCACTGTAGGCTAGTGAAATTACTGGGCAGAGGAGATTTAAGAACTAATATCTCGAGGTTGGCAACCTGTGAGTGGCACCTACTAATGGTGCTGCAAGCGCTCATGGGCTACGGCAACCACTTACCATCAGGTGGGCCGTATGCTTGCTTGCCAACTCTGAAAGTCAAGTCTGGAAGTCTGCACGTATTGTCCCGATGTTTAAAGAAGGTGACAAAAGTAATAAATTATCGCCCCATCTCCATCTTACCCGCTCTGTCGAAGTTTTAACGCAGATCTACTAATACTAATTTACTGGTGTATACAACTTATCTTTTTGAAAGTATGGACAATAATAAGCAAACATATTGTATATTCACAGACTTGCAAAAAGCTTTTGACTGAGTGGATCATAAAATACTTTCAGACAAGCTCACGTTTAACGGCAATTTGTGACGGTGGTTTAAGTCTTATATAATGAACCGCACTCAAAGGGTCGAATTGAATGGTTACGAATCTGAATTTGAGCCTATAAGCTCGGGCGTACTCCAAGGCTCAATTTTGGGCCCACTGTTATTTCTGATATTTATAAATGACATTCCTTACTATTTTAAATTCTGTAATTTCGTACTATACGTCGATGGCCTTAAAATGTACCACACATTCGAGAATTCTAATGACTCATTAAATTTTCAATGCCACCTCGATCGTTTTTCAGACTTAATAAACTAAGTTTAAGCATTCACAAATGTAAGGAAATTACTTTTACAAAAAATATACATATAATTAAATGTAAATACAATGTGTGATGTGCAATTAGATACTGTCCTGTCAATAAAAGATCTTGATGTCACTTTGAATTGTAACTTACATCTAAATATACACATAGGCAACATAATAAGTACTGCTTTTAAAATGTATGATTTCATTATGAGACCTACCAAAACCTTCAAGCGACACACTGTCGTAAACCCTGCCAGCCATTTGCGCCCTACCCGTTGCCGCACTAATGCAGGCAAACGCTACCCACTGTATCGCCTTGTTCAGTGTTACAATAATAATTTCTACTCAGTAGATATTGCGACATTGAGTCTTAGTCCCTTTAAAACTAAGATTATAGAACTCTTGGAGGATTCATAGAACTCTTATTCATTGGTATCTCCTTGAATTATAGACATTTTATAGACATTTATTTATATTTTTTTATTTATTGTCTGTATACTGTTCTTCTTATATTCTATTCTTCTCTATTCATTGTTTCTATAATTTTTACGTCAAACCTAAATCGCTAAATATAAATAGTTAAATCGTAAAAAGTAATTTCACCCTCTTCTATGTGAACATTTAATATAATCTTTGGTACGGTGTTGGTGAAATAATTAATCATATTTCGAGGTTGGCAACGCGTGAGTAACATCTACAAATGTATGGTGTTGCAAGCGCTCATAGGCTACGAGAACCGCTTACCATCAGCAGGATCCTATGCTTGTTGTTGTTGCCAACTTAATCGCATAAAAACATTTTTTCACTTTCTATACAACGGCACATTTAAGCTACACATTCCAAAAAAAAAATTCTCAAGAAACTTTCAATAAAATGACATCTTTTACTAACTAAGATTGCAAACGAATAGTTCAATTTGTTTAACAAATATTCAGTTTTTAACCTTGGACACGACAATGTAATGGCAACTGTATCATACATGTTATAATGTTACGTTTCAAAGACAATTCCCCGTAACGAGCGCCACAAATCAACTCTAATGGTAGCAATTCGCGCCTTGCATACGCATAGTGAATGCATTCGGTTGTCACCAAGCAATAATAGGCCTTATATCAACAGTGATACGGTACTCACTTGTTTCTTTGGAGTAGTATTGTGCTTATAGTAAATCCTAAAGCAATTTTGTGAACTCCAAAAACACGTTCTCGAGATTCAAATGATTGCACGGGTTCTTATTAACTACCTCAAAAAACGGAATCGACTCCGATGATTTATTTCACGAAGCGACTTCAAAAAGGAGGTTTCTCAATTGGACCGTATATAACATATATTTTTTACATCTGTTGCGGATAACTTCGTCGTTTATCAACCGATTTTGATTATTTTTTTTTTTGTTGGAAAAAGATATTCCTCGGGTACCATGATCAAGAGCAAGGAAGGAAATCAGGATCTGACGATGGCATCCCAGAGAAATAGAGAACCTTTGAAAATCGTAGTGGCGACTAGTGCCTTTATTAATTTTTAAAGTATTATTCGTAACTTCTTGTATAAAGAAAATAATTTTCACAAAAAAATACCGACTTCAAAACTAAAAAGCATAAAATAAAATAATCTGTAGGAACATTCTTCAGAAAACGGTGCCGTCTGTGCCAATATTTTACTTAACACCGACTTCTGAAGAAATTTTCCTACATATTATAATATGTTTTGCTTTTTATTATATAGGACATGTTTCCGGGGCCACGATATGAATTATGTGACGATGTGATAACTCTGCACATAAAAGCACTCCTCCAAATATCAGAACTAATTATCCGAGATCATTCCATACCACTTGATTTTAAATAGCTATGATTTAGAGCTTATTTCATTATAGCCTCAATTTACACAAAAAAATAACTATTTAAACTATTACAATTCTTTTTTTGGCATGTTTACTACACAGGCTAAGTTTATTTCGCAAGTTGAACATGAAGGTTTCTTTTATTTTAAATTTTGAAATACATTTAAAATACATTTCCAGTACATAAACTGCTGATGAGAGCTACTTTATACATTTGGGACCAAAACCAACTAACCACAGCTATTATAACTTCGGTCTACGGTAGTTTCCGTGCGTGATGCAGTATGAAACTGCAGTGCCTGGTAACAACTTTTTTCTGTTGACTGATCTTGCTATATGTGTTGCGGTGGACTGTATGGAACTATTTTTGGAACAGTATGAAAATCTCTTCTATCACCCGTAGAAATTCTTCTAACATTTTTCTCTCTACAATTGCTCACTAAATTATTCTGAGCGTAAATATGTTGGAAATAGGAGCGGCCACCGTAATGAAAAAAAAAACTTGCGCATTTTTTTACATCCTTTTAGAGGAAAGAAACAATTTAGTATATTTATGATTATTTTTTGATGTACCTAATAGTTTAGAGCAACGGAGATTCAAACACCAGACCTAAGCCGGTGGTCGGTATTACGGTTGGCAACAGCATAGATACTCGTACTAAGGATGCTTCTTGTTCAATCAAGACGGCCCATTGTAGGAAATAGTAGGGTTCTATTATTGATAGAAAATGTTTTTGTGTTCTATAATATATAAACTTTAAGTCGTTACTTAGCCTCTACAAAGTTACTGGTTAAGTGTGACTTTAGTTTTCAACTAAAGCTGTTATCGTAGAAGTTGTAACAATCGAACTGAAGTGACAAACAACTTTAAGAATTTCAAAGTGTCACAGTACTATTTTTTAAAGTTACGTTGTTAAATTGTTTAGTTTTTTGGGATTCACAATAATTATTATAATTGTTAATTCGTCAGTATAAACAAAACAAAACAAGTTCTTGTTGCCAGTATTAAAATAACGAATAAAATTAAATATTATCAAACATTAAATAAAACTTAGACGTTGTGGCGCAGCGGTAGCAAACCTGCCTAAAGCGCCACGGGGTCGATTCCCGCTCGGAGAAGTTGTTTGTATTCACCATACAGGCATTTGTTCCAGTCTGGGTGTGTATGTTCTTGTCTTTGTGTATGTCTCCGGACCCCTGACACAGGATATAACTAAGTATCCTAATGGGGCCGTTGAGTGTGTAGCGTTTGTTAATTTATATAAAATAATGTTTAATTGTACGTATACAGTTTAATATTCTAATACTAGTAAAGGAATTTCGGTTGTAACTTTGAAGGGCCATCATAAAACAACAATATAGACCCTTTCAATTGTTTGCTCCAAAAACTGACCAACTGTGAACATCAACAAAACCTTACACTTTAGTCTATTAAATACCCTGTTTAAAGGTCTGAAGTAATAACAATTCAACGTTCACCCACTAATGTGACAAAGTTCTTCAATAAAGCGAGGCTACGATGTAAAATCTTTGTGATAATTGGACAAAATATTATAAAAGGGTCACTCTAAGCGGAGGTAATTGAAGGAATGGTAGTCAAATGTCGTTGGTAATGTCTTTGGGGAGGTCCGTATTGGACTCATGAAATTTTATCATCTGTTTATGTGTTTAGGAAATACTGAACTCGTTAGAAAGGACAAAATTAATTTAAATGACTTTGTTTAAATTATAAGGTTTTTCCTGCTAATATAATAAATATAGGGTTTGTACGTTTGCATGTTTGTTACTCCATTAGAGGCAAAGACGGGTAAACGGATTTGCATGAAATTTAGCGTACAGATAGCTTACTTTCTGGATTAAAACATAGGCTCTTTTATATCCCGAAAAATGTTCGGTTCTTGTGGGATTATCAGGGTATGAAATTGTTTTATGGATTATTGTTTGGTTGCTAGTAATTAATATTATTTACATCAATTCTCTAATGCTCAAGATTCTCAATCGAAGTTTGACCTGTTTCAAATCTAAAGACTTGCTTCCACAGAAGTGTAAAGCACAAATATACAAAATATATTTTAAGATTTTCAAGGATTTACAATACAAAAAAAAACTAAAATAACTCTTAAATAAAAAGAAACAAAAGACTAAAATTCCACAGTAAACAGCAATTACTTGCCCCAAACTATCAACTCCGAAGAACGTTTAATTAAACTAAACGAAGGAAAATATACGGCGGTTAGTTTGCGAGTCGCGCGCCGAAAGTTTCAGAGTTTGTTACTAATATAATTAAGATCATCCCCTTTCTTCCACACTTTCACTACAGCTTGAAACTACGTAAGAATTTGTTCAATTATTCCAAATGCTCTGAGAACTCTCTGTCTGGAAACCTTATTTTAAAGACTGCTTTTTAAGCCTCCGCCGCAAAATCGATAGACTGTTATAAGTTTGACGTGTCTGTGTGTGTATGTGTCTAACTGTGGCATCGTAGCCTCTGACCACATGAACCGATTTTTAATTTGCTTTTTTGCTCGAAAGATGAATTCGTCGAGAGTCTTCTTAGCTATGTTTCCTTAAAATCGGTCCAAAATGGCCGCCACCTCGAATTACATATGTTTTATTTAATTATCACTGTAGGAGTTCTTTAGTGTTGGTGAATCTTGCTATTTTCCACATTAAATTTGCACTTACTGCGTTCTTGATGTAAAAGAGCCGTACTCGTTATGCTACGTATTGTTGCGTTCACTGCGTCGATTTATGAGAAAGAGTGCCGGGTGTTTGTCACTGTCCCTGTGTGTGTCTCTGGACCCCCGACACAGGATGTCATTATCCTAATGGGCAGTCGAGTGTGTAGCGTTTCTTTATTTATTCTTCATAAAATATATACGTATGTTGTGGCTACTAAAAGAATAACGATGTTGCGTACGAAAGGTGTTCTTAATATTTTAGAAATATTGCATATACTTCATACGCCAAATAGACTAATAAATATTGTTATTTTTAAAAGAGCTTCAAAACGGAACCTCATATAATCGAGATTTTAATAAAAAATGTTAAATATATTTTTAAACTTTTTTCCGACGATCGAACAGTTACCGTCAACAGAGAAGTTAAACAGTTAGTAACAGCCTGTTAAATTCGTTTGTCGGCTTTTATTAAAATTCCGAAGTAGTCATATATTTACAGCAACGAGCTCGTATGCATTTGTAACCATGTTGATATCGAAGGCTTTAACTTACTCTGCTTATTACATTTTCGAAAAGTTTACAATTTACTTCGTACATTGAATCAAAGCAACGACATTAAGCTTTTATAATGCTTTATTGATACGCATTTAGTCTAGGATCCAGAAAGCATTTTTGGTAATGATTACTGTCAGGTGAATCTTCTATAGCGAATAGAGCTACAAAAATAATAAAATCGCTTTGTATCAACGAATGGACATGAAGATGTAATATAATGATGTCCTGTTCCATTTCTTTCGACGAGAGCGAGTGATGCACATCAGGGGCATCTTTCGCAACATTTTCGCACCTTGATGCTCTCGTTCTCTTGAGTCGGGAACGCACTTGTAATTAATTTGATGTTTAAAGAGTATTTTTAAAGTTTTTTTTCAAAAATAAATAACCAATGATATTATTGAATTTGTACTTGTCATTGTATGTATTTTCGGAACCCCGACACGGCATATTACTATCCTATTGGGGGGGCATTATATAGCGTTTATTTATAATTATAATTATATGAATAGCACTAATTATTTTTTATTCATTTATATTTATGCAGATGAGTAGCGAGAGACAAAAGATCTCATCTAAAACGGAATTAGTGATAACATGAAAGGGGTTATTTGCATTTGAAGAGGAACTCACTTCGTTATGCGCAGTGCTAGTGTTGGGACTCGTGTAGATGGTATTTTTTTGCGGGGACGTTAATGTATGTGCATGCTACTTGCATGCATTTGAATTTAATTCGTAAGCATTTATTTCACTTGCAATTAGTTGTACATGTTTTAATTTTTTTATTTTTGATGAAGGTAATTAAAATTATCAAACTGTTAAAAATGACAGCCGAATTAGTCATATACAAATATTACGGATTTTGTAATGATTTGTAATTATGGCTTCTAAAGTTTAGTGAAACTAATTATTAATTCATCATTATCGGGGTGCTATCAATGACGACAATGATGACAACAACGACGTTGTGGCGCGCCACAGGTCGCGGGTTCGATTCCCCCTCGGTACTGATGTTTGTATTGACCATACAGGCATGTATGCCGGTCTGGGTGTGTTTGTCCACGTCCCAGTAATTAGGTTTCCGGCCCCCGACACAGGATACTAACATCCTAATGCGGGTCGTTGATTTATTTTGAACGATTTCTCTTCCTAAATGAAATAATTTCATCTTATAGAATGTCATATCTAGACATAGCTCGTAGTCGCACAGAACATCATTAGTACACTCGTGGGGGAAATTATGAACATTAGCTGTTATGACAAGCTCCAGCCTCGGCTTTTCACTTCCCGCGCATAATTTCATTGAGTAGTTCGTTTGCTGCGGACAGTGTTCAGGATTTCATTTCGCATTTGTTTTTTTTTTCACATGTTTGTTTTAAGTTTGAAATGTTTGTTAAGTTTAGTGTTATATGTGTTATTTTTCACGTGACATTTTAAAATGATATTATACAAGATTTAACCGAAAAATTATTCTTTTTGTGAAATTTTAGAAAAATGTCTTACGTCTTATTTATGATATTGATATTTTTTGCTACACAGCTGATGGTCAATGAATAAAGACAACTGCTTCTTAAATTACTTTCTTTAAATGGTGATAATCTGCAAAAGCATGTGCGATCAATCTAATCAAGCTTTTCTGGGGGCACGGCAGTGCCCCCGCCAAGTCGAGCAAAAAAGCGGCACGGCCGTACTATCGTTTTCTCGAAGCACTTCAGGCCATTTTCGACGCTCTATAACTTCGTTGTGGATAAAGGTATAAGCCTGAATTTTCAGTAACCGAGTAGGTATTGTATAGACAAGTTTCAGGCGTAGTTATACATGAGATCTCACCACTTTTTGTAGTAGAAGAAGTGCTTTGCGAGACTTACAATTTTTTACATTTTATGTTTTTAATGGGATTATTATTGTTCGTGAGAACCTTAATAGGTAAAACATGAAAAGTTAGGGGCGTTGTATATTATTTACCATTACAATTGCTATAACTTTAAAATTTTCCTCACATTTAGTCGTAGCAAACTTTTCGTAAATTGAATTTTTGTAGTGAGTCGAGCTGGCAGTCGGCCACCGAGCCGGTGGAGCCGCCTCGTTAATTGAAACTGAATCGTGAGCTGTAAGAGCTATGATAATGCGATACGATTTTCAGCCAAAATTCATAGCAAATACAATCATAAAGGAAAAATGATATCAAAGTGCAAACAAAACTACTTCTTCATACATAACGTCAACAATATTGTGCTTTAACAACTGCTAATTAAGAAAAAACTAATTTTAATTTTTTGAATTTTAACATTCGATTTCATTTTTCGAAAAATTAATTTCGTTTGTATAGCAGTTATTTTAAGTTAGAGCTTTCTCTCGAAGCTTTTAACTTCGAGAATTTTATTTTATTTAATACTAAATTTTATTTAATAAAAAATAATGTATTCAACATTATTTTTATATATTTCTATTAATTTAAAAATATATAATATACTCGTAAGCATTTAATAATAAAACATAGTACTGAAGCCTTAAATAAGTTTCTAAAAAAAAATAATTTATCATGTTTATAAAACTTGACGACGTTGTGGCGCAGCGGCAGCGAACTTGCCTTAAGCGCTATAGGTCGTGGGTTCGATTCTCGCTCGAAGCATATTATGTTTGTATGGACCATGCAAGCATATTTTCCGGTCTGGGTGTATTTGTCCTTATCTTTGTATGTGTTTCTATCCTAGCACTATGGGGACCGTTTAAGATGTAGTTTTATTTATTTAATTTAAAAAAAAACGAGAATTGAACTTAAACAACGAATATTTTAATAAAACCCAAATATCACGAAAGCAGATGAAATATCCACACAATCTATCGAATGAATTCAGCAAATTTAACCGAGTTCTTCAGTCCCAATCGAATCAAATTTGTGGAAACAAAGAATAGATTTAATATTGAAGAAACGTTACCAAGTCCATTTGAATATTGAAACGAGAAAAGATACTATGCATTATTCTACTTCTAGAAATTGTAACCGAAAACCTGTAAGATACTTTTCGATTCTAGAATTTTCTATTGTTTCCACTACAATTATGTAAATTCTTAGAACAATTAAACCTTAAGATGTGAAACATACTAGATTGTACAAATAACTATCACTGTTTTATTAAAAATAAATCTAGAGGTTTTTTTATATAGGTATATCATGCTTGTTGGCAAGTAACCACCGTAGTCTAAGGCTTTGTAAGCGGCCTAGCGGCTAGCGGACTAGTCGTGTCACATACCTATGTGAAGTTGGCAACCGAGTATGCAATAAAAAAAATTATGTTCACCATTCGATTGTACCACGTTTGTACCGGATTGTACCACTTTTAAAATCGTTTGTACCTCAAAGGTGTAATAGTTATGGGGGTCCGAAATTATAGTAGAAAACGAATTTTCGATTTCAGGATTTTTGATGATGGCATCTAAAAGAGTATCGTTTGTACCGGATTGTACCACCAGCAGAAATAAAAAAAGTTAAGGAACACATTTGCCCGTTACTTATATTCATAACTTATGAAAATCGAAAAATTCGAATAAAAAATTAAAGAAAAGCGTTTCGATTAATATCATTGAGGTGTAAACGAGAGAGCTATGGGTACAAACGATACGAAGATATTTGTTTGTTTGTTTGTACCCTTAGATATCTTGTGTTTACCGTAAAAAAACGAACGGAATATCATTTACTAAGCATTTTTTTAGCTAATCAAATTCTTTCAATTTGGCCGTCAATGTGCTAGGCTAAATCTAGGTTCTATCGTTTGTACCTCTTAGGACTAAGTTCGCATCGTTTGTACCCTTAGATATCTTGTGTATACCGTAAAAAACGAACGGAATATCATTTACTAAGCATTTTTTCAGCCAATCAAATTCTATCAATTTAGGCTTCAATGTGCTAGGCTAAATCTAGGTTCTATCGTTTGTACCTCTTAGGACTTGGTTCCTATCGTTTGTACCCTTAGATATCTTGTGTTTACCGTAAAAAAACGAACGGAATATCATTTACTAAGCATTTTTTTAGCTAATCAAATTCTTTCAATTTGGCCGTCAATGTGCTAGGCTAAATCTAGGTTCTATCGTTTGTACCTCTTAGGACTAAGTTCGCATCGTTTGTACCCTTAGATATCTTGTGTATACCGTAAAAAACGAACGGAATATCATTTACTAAGCATTTTTTCAGCCAATCAAATTCTATCAATTTAGGCTTCAATGTGCTAGGCTAAATCTAGGTTCTATCGTTTGTACCTCTTAGGACTTGGTTCCTATCGTTTGTACCCTTAGATATCTTGTATATACCGTAAAAAACGAACGGAATATCATTTACTAAGCATTTTTTTAGCCAATCAAATTCTATCAATTTAGGATTCAATGTGCTAGGCTAAATCTAGGTTCTATCGTTTGTACCTCTTAGGACTAAGTTCGCATCGTTTGTACCCTTAGATATCTTGTGTATACCGTAAAAAACGAACGGAATATCATTTACTAAGCATTTTTTTAGCCAATCAAATTCTATCAATTTAGGCTTCAATGTGCTAGGCTAAATCTAGGTTCTATCGTCTGTTCCTCTTAGGACTTGGTTCTTATCGTTTGTACCCATAGATATCTTGTGTTTACGGTAAAGAAACGAAGGGAATAAGATTTGGTAAACATTTTTTCAGCTAATCAAATTCTTTCAATTTAGGCTTCAATGTGCTAGGCTAAATCTAGGTTCTATTGTTTGTACCTCTTAGAACTTGGTTGTTATCGTTTGTAAGTACAAATATATAATGTAATGACTGAATGTCTTGTTTAAGCCGAAAAGAATCCAACGGAATAACATTTACTAAGCATTTTTTTCAGCTAATCAAATTCCTTAAATTTGGCCGTTAATGTGCTAGGCAAAACCTAGGTTCTATCGTTTGTAGCTCTTAGGACTTGGTTCGTATCGTTTGTACCCTTAGATATCTTGTGTTTACCCTAAAGAAACCAACGGAATAAGATTTGGAAAGCATTTTTTTCGGCTAATCAAATTTTTTCAAATTAGCCATCAATTTGCTAAACAAAACCTAGGTCTTATCGTTTGTACCTTATAGGACTATCTTCGTATCGTTTGTACCCATAGCTCTCTCGTTTACACCTCAATGATATTAATCGAAACGCTTTTCTTTAATTTTTTATTCGAATTTTTCGATTTTCATAAGTTATGAATATAAGTAACGGGCAAATGTGTTCCTTAACTTTTTTTATTTCTGCTGGTGGTACAATCCGGTACAAACGATACTCTTTTAGATGCCATCATCAAAAATCCTGAAATCGAAAATTCGTTTTCTACTATAATTTCGGACCCCCATAACTTTTACACCTTTAAGGTACAAACGATTTTAAAAGTGGTACAATCCGGTACAAACGTGGTACAATCGAATGGTGAACATAATTTTTTTTATTGCATACTCGGTTGCCAACTTCACATAGGTGTGTCACATTACCTCTAAGAAGACTTAATTGCGGCCGATGCGTAGGTAGTCACGAGTTAAATAATAAATAAACGGTGTACACTCAACGGCCCCCATTACGATAGTGATATCCTGTGTCGGGGGTCCGGAAATACACACAAAGACAAGGACAAATACACCCAGTCCCGAAAACATGCTTGCATGGTCCATGCAAACATATTATGTTCCGAGCGGGTATCGAACCCGCGATCTGTGGCGTTTAAGGCAGGTTCGCTACCGCTGGCCACAACGTCGTCTGGCTTTGCACCTCAATCAGAAATCAAAGCAATTACTATATGTTTTCAGTATAAAAAACACTGTTTTGGCATTTGGAATCTTTCTTCAAATATTACATACACCGTCGATTGATTAAACATCTCATTAACATAATTATTTTGTTCCTTTTTGCTTCAGTGCCTGATCTAATTAACGATGTTTTATGGTTGCCTTAATGAGATTATTAGACTCGTTTTTTTACGTTCTTAAATATAATCTGATGGAAATTATTTTGTTGGAAACGTGCTCGTATTTCTGACGGAATAATTTGATTAAATAGTATCCTTATTTCTTGTCATATAATTAAATGTATCTCGTTTCAAAAAACTTTTTATGACAATTTATCTTCAGAACTAAATTTCATGTAGAGTACATGTTGTTGAGTTTACGATAACATATATTATCTTTTAAAAATATGCTTCATTTTGTATATTAGGGGTAAATTTTTAGTTTTGTAATAGTTAAGCTTTGTTTTTTGACATGAATAGACCCCATTCGATCAGGTCATCGTTTATTTAAAAATTAATTAACGTTATTTTAACTTTTATGGAATGTTTTTCTATAAGAAGTGATCAATTACTTGACTGAAAGTAAAAGTTTATAATTTTATAATTAGAAATGCCAAGAACTTGCTGTACTGTACTGGGTAGTAATAAATAATAAATAGATGCAACACACACAACGGCCCTCATTAGGATGGTTATATCCTGTGTCAGGTGTGAAGCACAAACACATCGTCGCCTGACTACATGCCTGTATGAGCAAATACACATCTGCTCTGAGCGGGAATTGAACTTGCGACGTGAACAGAGAGGTATGAGGATTTTCCCAAAAGAGAAAAAAAATGTCCGCTAATGACCCTATTGTGTATGCTTCTAGCTATGCAGAAACCTCAATATCATTATTATTTTCATGAATAAGGAATGAACAAAGGACATTTGTAAATATCATATTTCACTAAAACTTAATGAAGTCTTCGTGTAAAGTGTAATTGAAATTCGGCGATGACGGTTATGTGCAATCAGAATCTAAATACCATCTGCATTTGGTCTCATTTACATATCTGAACGTAACAGTTACAATAACGCACTTATTCCACAATGGAATCTAAGCTTTGTTTCTATATCACTAAAGAATAGTATTACATTAACAATCTAAATACAGTCTTCCCGGTGTGGACAGGGGGCGTGCATAATTATGGGTGTTGAGTGTTATGGAAGGAACAATTTACTTGTGGTCACCCTCAAGGATATTAGATCCTCTGTAAGACGCTGTAGCAGATTGTTTGAAGTGTAGATCTTACTAATCTGACTATAGTCATTTGCAAATCAGAATATAGAGATAAAACTAATGAAAGTGACAATGAAGAAACTCTTGCATTGGCAGTACTGACCATTACAGAACTTATATAGAGATATCAACATATTTATTTTATTTTTTTATTAATACTTTATTGCTTCAAGTGTACATAGGGCGGGCTTAACATTACTGCATTCTCTACCAGCCAACCTTAGTAATTACATCGCTATTTCGTTCCATGACATATACATTTATACGTCATGCTCATATAATATCTGTATCGGTTTACTGTCAGAATTGCATTGGATCGAAATAGCACTGTTATTAAAAGTTAGCGGTAAGCCCGCAGGCATCCATATTTCTAACAGTAAGAAAGTTTAATATACTACGTAATATTGTTCTGTTGATGCCCAGTTATCCTTTATAACGTTACCTCTGTAAGTAACAGCGATGAAACTATATTAAGTCTCATTGCTTCCACAGGTGAGAGGAAGCCTGATTCATTTTTTGCCAAAAGCATCGGGATTGCAATTTAGCTGGGAATTTTTACAAATATCATTATTTAAAAATATAATTGATTTTGAATTTTAAGTGTATTGTATTACTGTTTGTAAATAAATAAAGGAATAAATAAGTGTAAGGGATTAATTAAATAAAACTATGAAAAGTTCCTAACTTATATAATTATTGTGAATGGGAGTTTGTTTCTTTGATACCCTCTCAAATTATTTAAATAAAAATGTCGTTATGAGAAGAGCTAATTAATTTCAAAGGTCCCCCTTGAGTCCCTCGAGCGACAACACGAGCAGGTGTCGAGGGATTAAACGACTACCCTTCTCATTGTCACTTTACAAAACATCATTTCCGAACAGAATCCGCTACATTCTATAATAGTAACTGGTTTTTGATCTCTAGAAATTACTTTTAATTTTTTTTTCACATATTATAAAATGAGAATGTCAATTCCTCTGATTTTAGGATTCCTTACCAAATTGCTGTCTGTATGTCAACCAAATGTCTGTCGGTATGTCATTTTACTCAAACACTATTTGCTCTATCTATACGAAATTAAGTAAATACGTCTATTGTTTGAACCGCTACAGAATTGTGTCGCGAAATTATTAAAAAAATATAAAAATTAAGGGTAGCAGTCCATATATGTATGCAACGGAGGATTTTGTATAGGTCTTTAAAAATTATAAGGAGCTTTCATTTTAAGTAAGTGCAAAGTCGTTCGTGTCAACCGAGGGAACAAAAACTTAAAGTTGTACGCCTGTTTGAGACCTTTATCAAATAAAAAAACGACGAAGAAAGACGAAAGTAATTTTTAATTCGTATACGTATTTTTGTTGCAGGTGGCGTCTGGTCCCTCCGGAATCTATCCATCTCCGTCCCGCGCGCCGTCCTCTCCGGCGAGGGTCAGTCAGCGGTCTTACGCTGCTCGTATGACCTCGAGGGAGCCGCACTCTACTCTATCCGCTGGTATCGCGCAGAAACAGAGTTCTACAGATATGTGCCGAGAGAGATGCCTCCGACGATGGTCTTCCCTTTGCCTGGAGCGTCCGTTGACGTAAGTACTTTATATAATCTTAACCTCTACCTCACAGAAAACTTTAAAAATAGTGACTAGTTTAGTGTGTAGTGTGTTTATTAATAATAGTGATTAGTATTAACTCTATAATATTTAGTGTCCTTAAGATTTTCCAGATAAATTTGCGGAATCCTCTAGCTCTACTCTGCGTGGTCAATCACGTACTAGGCCTGTAATATAATAGTTACATTATCTTTCAATTTATTACTTTTTAACTTAACCAACAGCTGGCACAGTCAGACCACCAGCAAGTGCGGATCGTGAACCTGCACAGACGCCTCAGCGGGGACTACCAGTGCGAGGTGTCTGCTGACGCGCCACTTTTCCACACCGACATCAGGAACGCACCACTCACTGTTGTTGGTTGGTAATGACCTTCGTATTAGTAATTTAAGTTTAATTTAGTTTATTTTATAATACAATATACATACAATAATAATAAAAAAAAAGTAAAAGAAGTTATTTTAGAGAATAACTTATGAAAAAAAAATTTATACTTTCGAAAAATTAAAATAATTCCAGCCAAGAAAATTTAATCTTTAAATTTTTACCCTTAAATAAAAAAATAATCATTCGTATTTTTTCTTGAAGTGTAAATGGGACCGAACGAGAAGCAGACGGAACCTAACGTTCAAAGCAAAGAATAATATACCAGATAGGTTCATCAAATAATGTCAGAGTTCAGAGATAAAAAATTAAATTAAAAAATATAACCGCATTGAGAACCTGCTACTGTTTCTGAATTTCGCTAACAAAAAGAACTCAATTAAAATGATGAATTATTTGCAGAAAATATAGTTACATTTTATGCACAATTCAAATACTTAAAATATTGCTATAAATCAGACTTATGACTTAAATCAATCAACTCAATTAAACCTAAAGCTAATTAGATTTCGTGTTCCAACATTTTCTTGCATTAATTGCGTTACATTTATTATTCCAGTATAAATAAATATATTTACATATATAATTGACTGAATCATTTGAATATTTGCTCTAGAGAGGAAATATTTAATTAGAAACCACTTTTCTTTCATTTTCTTATAGTAAGAATCTAGATTAAGAACTGAATAAGACTTGTATCTAATATTAGCACCTACAAATTAAGAGTAATGTTGGAAAATTAGAAGTAAGAAACGATCGCAGTAGATTGGGTTCGCAGTTCTAGTGTCCTGTTGATTCGTTTGACAGATGAGCTACCCCAAGCTAGAAACATTTTAGCTTTTTCTAAGTCCACTTATACTCTCACTCTGGTTTGTCATTTTTCATACTTTAATTAACACTATATTCAACAGACCCGCCATTCCGCGCGCCACGTCTCTCCGTCTCTCAGCGGAGCTACGTGAGAGGAGACATCATCCGCGCCAACTGCTCCGTGGACGAAGCCTACCCCGCTCCGAACATCACATGGATACTTGACGATCACAAGGTCAATAATTATGCTTACTCATTTTTGGTTTAGAGACAAACTACGATAAAATGGCGCGACATGTTATCATAGTTTATCTATACTATGTCCGGTATTTTGTCAACGTCTGCAGTTGCTTACTTTTGGAATTTTCATATATATTGTATTCGGTGACAGATGCATATAATAGCGTGATAAGTTATGCTAATCCTAATAAATAATCTCTAACCAAAAATTTCTAAATTGTAAATTTCTTCTTTTTCAAGATCAATATGCATAAATGTGCTGAACCATCTGTTTTCATTTCTATTTCCCCGTTTTCATAAAATTATTCCCCGAGGTCTGCTGGTCCGACATATGGATAGGAATATGTAAGATTCCTATTTCAGATTTTTAGTCTTCTGTGAAATTTATAAATTGCTTTAACATCGCAGACTTGCCTTACTTGACATTTTGAGACTTCATTTCGATAAAATAGAAAAACTTAAATTTTACGGTTTATACTATTAGCATAATCAATGAACCAGTGACTTCAAATTTAACATTCCACCTGTATCTATCAAATATATTTTTTCATTATGTCTGAACCACAGCCGGTGAGTCGACGCGATTCAATAAGCGACAACGCTGTCAATAAATAACTATTCTCTAAAGATAAAATCACAAGAATTGTATCATACAAAAAAGCGCTGTCTATATTTCCAGTTTCAAAATAACAGAACAAATGAAATACTATCACATAAAGGACGTGATGAGACTACAGAGAAGTCGCAATTGTTTCGCATAAGCCGTCCGATGCTTGCATAAATTTATAAATTCTTTTCCATTGTGGAACATAAATATTGTTTGTAATGCCACTGAGAAAAATTTCCCCGTCCTTCGTTCCATTTCTTTTTTATGAAATTTCGACTTTCTGTTGACAACCTCATTTTGAATTTATACGTTATATATAAGTTAAAAGCAGCATACTTTGAACGACATGGGGGCTTACCATTAAGTCTTATTACGATTCAAATAACGACCAAATCAATTCTGACAGTAATTCGATTCAGATTTTATATGAGCGTGACGTATAAATATATATATCATGGTACGAGCGATGTAACCCAGTTTAGGTCGTCCTTTGAATTGCAATAAGGTTTATGGTAAGCTCCATGAAATTGAAAATACATTTTATTATGTCATTACGGTTCGCGAACAAGCATTCGGTCCGCCTGGTGCTAAGCAATTCACTCTAACTATTTTAACAAAAGAAAATGTGACTGGCGCTCTTTTGACCACAAACAACCAAAATAAGATAGAGTGTAAAATTTTACAACTGTTTATTCTGATCACTGGGTACTGAACAATTGATGTATATATCTATCTTAAACGAACTAAAACTAAAAACGTTCTTTACCCAAATTCTTAAATCTTTTATTACATTAAATGTAATATTATTTGTTTTATGTTGATGAATAACCTAAGTATTTTTTACCACAATAAAGATAGCAGAGACCGTCTCCTGGAGCGCATTCGACCTAGACTTTAAAGAACGTGGAGCGTTCAGTCAGATAGAGCTGACGATTCTAGAAGCGGAAAATTACAAGGTCGGGTTAACATATACCAGCTCAAGCCTCAACCGCGTCTACCAGGACCATTACATTTATGATCGAGATATGGAAAATAATAACGATATTATTAGGTAAGCTTTATCAATAAGAAGAAATTTAATAATTAAACTAAAAATGCTAATCTTGCTTGTTTGTGATTTATCAGTGGAAACTTGATTGTATTGTGAACTATTTTAATGTTTTAATGCATTTATGTATTATTTTATACCTGTATGTTTTCCAAATAAATAAATAAACTCCTAACTTACTTTAACAGCCCAAGCATTTATTTCTTGCATTTTGAGTAGTTTTATTTTGTTTTATTTAGATAAAAGCATTGATGAAATCATCCCAAAAACTATATAGAAAAATTAAAGAAATCTGTAGCCTTTTTAAGACGGTAAAAGTATTCGCCTGTTAGTAGTCTAGTAACATAGTATTCAAAAAAACAAAAGTCATGACATAAAAAGTATCCGAGAATGATTTAGCTTAATTAGGTTCATAACAATTGAAATCATTAATATTCATAAGAATATTAAATAATGCCTTTTTGTTTGTCAAGTAAGGAGCAAACAACTATTTTAAAATTAAAATATTTATTAACTTAAATAATAATTACAGATACACCATGGTACCTCCTCAAAGCGGCCAGTTTGCACTGAGCTGCGTTGCGACCATCTTCGACATCTACGCTCGGAAGAGCGAACCTACTTACATCAGAGAAGAGACGCCACATCCAGCTTCCGTCACTAGGGAGGACTCCTCAGGTAAATGTAGAAACTGAACACTGAAATACAGCTTGCATCTTTGTACTAGTCTTCGGTACGCAACAACAATTTAGATTCAATGATTGTGAATATAATATAATATTTAATATCCAGTAAAAAATCATCACAATCAGTTCACAACTTAAATCATCACGTACATAATTTAGTGTCCGTTTTTAATGTAGAAAATCTTCAGCTTTCATTCGGTTTGTCTTTTACAGGTACAATAACGAGCTACAACAAAATATTAACCACAATATCCACGTGTATTATTTTGTTGAATGCGTTATGATCATCACACTGCAGGATTTAAGAAGTTAAGGAAACTGAATGTTGTGATAGACGATAAGGACCATTAGATTATCAGGCCACATTGAATTATTTAAATTTTTATATCACTCTAAACCTCCGAAAAAGAGTACTTAACTGATCTAAAGTCTTCAGAGCATTATTTATTTATAAAAATAAATCCATTAATTTTTTCATAATTCCAGCATTTATATTACTAAGTTGGCAAGGAAGCATATGGCCCAGCTGATGGTAGGCGGCTGTTGTAGCCTATGAGAGCGTGCAACACCATTTGTAAATGTCACTCACGCATATTGGTTCTTATATCTATTCATCCCAGTAGTTTCACTAGCTACAGTGTAATTCAAACCGAAACACATTACTGCTTTAAGGTTGTCAACAGCACCAGATGAAACTGTGGTGATACCGACCTGGACTTGTCTTTTGTCTTTATTATAATGCGTTTTTAATAAGTAATCCTATGCATTTGTTAGTACATATTGAGACTTGCTCAATTATATTTGGTGTACATAATATTTAGGGATAAATGATTAAATCATATATATTAATAGGGTTTATGATAATTAAATTTTGGCTTGATTCTCTATTGGTCTTAATAATATACTATAGATATATAAGTTCGGTAACAAGATTTTACAAAAGCCGATATAACGCTCTTGGACATGTAAATAAATAACAATATCGTCGATTTGATTGTTGATGTATAAGAGCTATGTTGCCGATTGTAGTTATAAGTTATTATAAAATGTACCTATTTCATTGTTAAATATATTATATGTGAATATGTAAATAAATTGATTAGTTATTAAATATTTTGTATTATTTTTGACGCTCATTATATAATTTTGTAATAGTAAAATATCACAAGTTACCTTTATCTTGATTTTATAGAAAAATAAACAGAGTGAACTCGACTCATAAAAATGTAAAGTAGAACCGAGATTTTCCGCTGAGCTGTCTCCGAGCTAACCTGAAGATATAAACGGATCTTTATGTAAAGTACTCTTATATGGTATGTGAGGTACTGAATTCAATAATAACGTTGGTGTGAAATGTTGGAACTCTTGACTATATTATAATCAATACATATAATAGCGAAATGGGCATAAAACATCGACTTTAACCTAATAGATAGAGCCTCTGAGCATTAAGCACATCAACCCATTAAGGAGATATAATTCTCTAACTCTTATAGATAATTACTTTAAAGTTAAATTTAAAAGTAAGGCAGCTTTCCGAAAATTATATGATAGAATAGCTATTATAAACCCACGAGACAGGCAGAGACAATCTCAAATATGTTGAGTTACTTCACTACATAGTATAAAACAAAGTCGCTTTCGCTGTCCCTACGTATGCTTAAATCTTTAAAACTACGCAACGGATTTTGATGCGGTTGTTCTAATAGATAGAACGATTGAAGAGGAAGGTTTATATGTATAATAACATCCATTAAATGGTGGAGAAAAAAAATTTTTTTGAGGTTTCTAATGTGATGTCGTAAATAATTACATTTAACACGTGCGTAACAATGAATAAATCAAAACTACTAGATCGATTTTAATCATGGTTTCAGTGAATGACATAGGCTATATATTTGATACCTGTGTGAAGCCGGAGCGGGCCGCTAGTAATAAATAAAACAACTTTTAGTGCCGACAACAATTATTAGCCATGTTATAATTTCTAAAAAAATCTGATAAAATTACTATAATGAGTTTTACAATATATAAAACACTATAGCACACAATCAAATATAAAATCGGAATTAAATATATTGGTCGCAGAAGGTCTAAAAGCGAAAAAACTGACCACATCGCTTTGTGGATTATCAGATTTGCCTACAACGTAAAATTACTTTTGTGAGATTTGCAAAAGCGAAAACCCATTCTGTTCCACTTAAAGGTTCACAAAGTGAAACTGTTGTTTTGGCTCTTTTGATATTCGTCATGAAACGATTTAATAAAAAAATAAATAAATAAATAAAAACTGGGGGCACGACAGTGCCCCCGCCAAGTCGAGCAAAAAAGCGGCACGGCCGTACTATCCTTTTCTCGAAGCACTTCAGGCCATTTTCGACGCTCTATAACTTCGTTGTGGATAAAGCTATAAGCTTGAATTTTCAGTAACCGAGCAGGCATTGTATAGACACGGTATATTTCAAATTTCATTCAATTTGAACCAGTAGTTTTAGAATTATAACTAGTCAAATTTCTTAATTTTGTCACTCACTGACTGACCGATCATCAAAACTCTAAGGCACTTCTAGCAGACATAGAAGCTTCAAATTTAGAATATAATTAGTGTTTAGTGTATAACTAAAGGAAAAATTAAAATATTTTGTAATTTCGCTTTAGTTTTCTAGATACACCAACTGCATAAATAACTTTGTAATCTCATATAAATGTATAGGAATACAAAATACAAAGTTACATTTGCAGTCAGATACGCACTTACATAATTTTCAACCTTTTATAACTTCGTTGTTGCTAAAACTGAAAGCCTGAATTTTCAGTAACCAATTAGGCATTATATAAACACGGTGTATATCAAATTTCATTCAATTTGAAAAAGTAGTTTAAGAATTATAACTAGTCAAAAATTTCTTAAGTATGTTATACATTGGCTGACCGTCATCAAAACTCTAAGGCACTTCTAGCAGACATGGAAGCTTCAAATTTAGAATATAATTAGTGTTTAGTGTATAAATAAAGTAAAAATTAAAATACTTTGTAATTTCGGTCCAGTTTTCTAGATACACCAACTGCATAAATAACTTTGTAATTTCATATAACTGTATAGGATTACAAAGTTATATTTGCAGTCAGATACGTACTTACATAATTTTCAACCTCCTATAACTTCTTTGTGGCTAAAACTAAAAGCCTGAATTTTCAGTAACCAAACAGCCATTGTATAAACACGGTATATTTAAAATTTCATGCAATTTGATAGTGTAGTTTAAGAATTAAAACGTGTCAAAATTTCTTAATTTTGTTACTCGCTGGCTGACCGTCATCAAAACTCAAAGGCACTTCTAGCAGACATGGAAGCTTCAAATTTAGAATATAATTAGTGTTTAGTATATAAATAAAGGAAAAATTAAAATACTTTGTAATATCGATCCAGTTTTCTAGATACACCAACTGCATAAATAACTTTGTAATCCTATATTAATGTATAAAATTACAAAGTTACATTTACAGTTAATAAATTAGTGTACATGTATAGTACCTAGATGGGTACCTAGATAATATACGATTATAAATTCAAGAAGTGGGTAGAAAAAAGTAGGACTTTCTAAAAAAAGATATGAGATCCCATTAAAAACATAAAATGTAAAAATTGCCAGTCTCATAAGCACTTCTTCTACTACAAAAGTGGTGAGATCTCTTGTATATCTACACCTGAAACTTGGCAGTTTTACGAATCTAAAAGTATTTGTATGAGTAGAATAAGTTGCCGTACAACTGCCAAGTTTCAGGAGTAGATTTACCGTTAACAGAGTCAACACTTCTGCCGTAGAGCTATTGAAGCTTAAATGAAATCCAATCTACAGTACTCACTGATGTTAATGTAATGTTTATCCTCTCCAAGCGGTAATTGACACCGCGTCTCGAGACGCAGACCCGACCGAGTCAGTCAAGTGGAGATAGGAGTGATTGTTTCTTTATATCTTATTATAACTAAATTTAGTCCAATTCAACCCCAAGAAGACACAAGTTTGCGCGTTAACCGCTAAAAATCACCATTTGTCGTATCTCCTCGTTTTGAGAACACTCCCCTGGCTGCCACAGCTAGTATCGGAATACTTGGTGTCGACATTCCGAGCGTCGTTCAGTTCCGCGGTCAGTTGGAAGGAAAGGTCAAATTGGCCTCTAAAAAGCTTGGTGTGCTCAGCAAGGCGGGGCACTACTTCACGTCGGCTCATCGCCTAAAGCTCTACAAGGCACAAATTCGACCATACGTGGAGTACTGCTCTCACCTATGGGCGGGAGCTCCACAGTACCAGCTACTTCCAATTGACCGCATCCAACGTAGAGCGACTCGAATTGTCGACGATCAAGCCCTTTCCGATCGGCTTGATCCTTTGGCATCGCGTAGAGATGTCGGATCACTCTGCATCTTCTATCGCATACATCACGGAGAGTGTTCTGAGAAATTGTTTGGATTGATCCCGCCGGTAGAATTTCACCATCGGACATCGCAACAAAACTCTAAGTTCCATCCATACCACCTCGATGTCTGGAAATCCACAACTGCGCGATTTAGAAGACATTTTCTTCCTCGCACAACCACTCTGTGGAACTTCCGCCGGCGGTCTTTCCGAACCGATACGACTTAGGATCCTTCAAGAGAAGAGCCTATTCTTTCCTTAAAGGTCGGCAACGCGCCTGCATGCCTTCTGGTGTTGCAGATGTTCATGGGCGGCGGTGATCGCTTAACATCAGGTGAGCCTCCTGCCCGTTTGCCCCCTCTTACATAAAAAAAAATAATAATAATATATTAAGTATAAGATGAATGTAACAAAACAACTAAGACTAGACTAGAACTTGAAATGTATTTAAGCTGTTGTTAATAAGTTATTGTATTTAACAATTACATTATTTTCACTGTTAACTTATTGCTAAAATATCTATATAAAGTTATCAAGTTGAATTGATTGTAAATTTCTATGAAATACATGTGTAAATACCTAGCCAGTATATATATACAAGTTGGGTTTCAAATTTATATTGGACTACTAAGAAACATAACATATATACAAATAAATAAAATTGAAGTGTTTGTTTGTAATTCCAAACAGCTTTTTAATAAATGCATATGAAAATATATACGGTAAAACAATTTCTGAAATTGTTGTCTGTCTATCAGTCTGTTTGTTCCAGCCAATCTCTGAAACGGCTGGGCCGATTTTATTGGGAATTTCACTGGCATATAGCTGAAGTTATAAGGTGTAACTTAGGCTTCTGCTTTATATCAAGAAAAATAATTAGGGTTCCGTGCAATAAAGAAGAATTGATGTACCAAGCGAGCGGAGCACGGGGGCAGCTACATATATGCAATAAAGAACCATCGAAATCGTAAACAGACTCCGAAGTCATCGAGTATAAGTTACTACACACAAAAACGTTACAATATAAAGCGTGTTACGATGTAGGTCACGCGGATGTGTGGGCGGAGATATGATTTTATGTTTTTAATAAGATAAAGGCAGTCGAAGATATTCAGCGATCACAGTTTATTGCAACTCAAGTATAGCTAGAATAAAGGATATTGATAAAGTAGACGATTTACCTTTTTAAGATAATGAGAAATTATTGCAAGAGTTACAGATTTGTCTCATTATTTGGATCAATTACGAATTAGTATTTGGAGTTTTACTGATTGGCGCCCACCAACAGTATTTTACTAAGTAATCGTTTCCTTCAAATTAGGACTTTAAAATGTCATCCGTAGAAATAGAGATATGTATTTAATATTTGGACCATTTGCTTTAATGTAGAGATATGATACTTAATTCGAAAATCTAACATTTGATTGCAAAAAATCGTTTTAAACTTGGAAAATAGGCCATCACCATGTATCATGAGGATCAAATTTTAATGTTGACGACGACGTTGTTGCGCAGCGATAACGAATCTGTCTTAAGCACCACAGATCGCGGGTTCGATCCCGCTCGGGGTAAATATTTGTATTGACCATACAGGCATGTTTTCCGGTCAGGATGCGTTTGTTCTTGTCACTGTGAATGTTTCTGGGCCCCCGAAACAGGATATAACTATCCTCAGGGCCCTCATTTGTAGTTCAGTTTGTAGGATTTATTTATGAAAAAAAAAAATTATGTCATAAAGATCAAATTATTGCAGTAATAAATCACGTATTGGGTAAAAGTACTATTAATTATTACTTCATCAAATATAGCAGGCTCACATCGCATTAGATTTGTACAATTTCTATTCAATAGTCGAGTAAAGGTCATTCCCTTATCTACTTTTTATCATATGTGGCGGCCGAGAGTGATGCCTATACTTTTACAAGTAATCAAAGACTGCAGTGACCACTCACCATCATTACACTGGATTAATTTCTTTGCAATATTTGCGATATAAGAATGATACATTCCCAACTTTGGTATGTTTTATAACGCAAGACTCCGGCGAGGTGAGTACTATCGTATGTGGGTAATTTAATAAATCAGTTATGTCACTGACGCGGTTTTTGATTGTTCCTCCCGTATTAAAATACTGTAAATAATATAAATATCTAACTAGTACCACTAGTAATAATTTGTAATTAGCTAGTGAAATACCATTCGATGGATCGTAGGCTTGCTTGCCAACTTAATAACATAGAAAAGTCTTCAATCAAAACACACAGAAACAAAATCCTCATGTCGATATGTAAAACAATACACGTCCCAGCATCCCCTCATTACTGACAAAACTAACAAGTGCAGTTCCTTGTTCCGCCCTCGTCTGCGCACTCGCTTGTTACAGGCTTTGTGCATTATTGTTTAATTAAGTCTGTTGCGAAGCGAAAAATAATGACACTGTTGTATTTGACACTGTGACCCGGATTATAAGTGTTGTTAGATTTCGTTTGTAATCAACAAATGTAGGTACTATTTCACAATTGGTTAGTACAAGCTTAACACCGGACATGCTTTGTAATGCAACTTATAGAAAAAAGTGTTGAAAATTTTAATTTATGAGGCCAGGAATAGTCATCTTAAGAGTAGCATAGTGTGTGACTAAAGGTGAGATGGTCAAGGGTGAGATGGTCAAGGGTGACATGGGCTGTGATATGAAATGAATCTTTCCAACGATAATTTAGTCATAGACAGTTTATATATTTATAACAGAGCGGTCGTCATACTAAAATTATAATCGCTTGTATGTGGATACTAAGATTGTCGGTACTAATTTCGCATCCCCGAAGTCCGCATTCAGAACAAAAGGACTATCAAGTGAAGTTGGTAATAAATAATGAAGTTTTAATCTCATAACAAACTTGCAATCCAACCCCGCCTCCTCTGAATTATAACTGAGCGAACTGTAAAACCGTCTATGACTCAAATCTCTGCTTCCGTCACTTTCGGGTTAATTATTCAGCCGCTCCCGCGAGGAGCGCTTACAGCTGCAGGTTATTTTATCGAACAATATATACTGAGAAGTTGGCTCAGATAATTATTTTATTGTTAGCATTAGCATTGCCTGCTATTTCATTTAATCGGTATCAAATCAGTTATCGAAAGTAATAACCAAGAGTATGTATGGTAAGACTTACAATTTTCTTATAATTCGTTTAAATAATGATTATAATACCACGTGTAAAATATATATCTGTGGATATAAATGGAAATTCCCGGCGCTCAATTAGACTAATAAATATATTTCCTTTTCATTCTCGCGTACATAATATAGAATTAATAGGAACAAGACAGCACCAACATTACACTATTATATAAAAAGCCTGCATTCTAAAAACCAATTCGACGGTCGTCGATACATAAATTCTGCAAGTAATTATTGGCGGAGCAGCGGCTTTTGCTCACCAGTAGAGTCATGATTAGTGAATCATATCAAAGTAATTAAGTAACTGTTAGTACTTATTATTTATGATATATTATATTATGGTAATCGAGCTAGATCACCGTAACAGTACCGTAAAACATGTAAAACTTATGTTTGCCTGATTTTAGAAGGATTTTAGGTAGAAGGGCGGACTCCGTTAACGCGAGAGTTGCTGGTTGGTCCTGACTACTTGTTTTTGACTGATGGGTTATAGTCGTACCTACTCCTAGCGCAAGCTGGGATCTCATTGTTGGACCAATAATAAAATAATAATAAGTGCTTTCCTATCTAGATGAAAAGTTCGCTTTTAGTCCCTGGTACGAGAGAGAAAAGTACCCGTTTCTCTGGTGGCAAGACGACACTAATTAACTCACTTTACCCGGTAACCTAGCAACCGTATGTTTATCCCTCGTACTCGTAGGAAAAAAATCGTATACGCATCATAGCAGAAAAGTATATCATTGCAACATATAAAATAATATTTTTTATATTTTAATGGAGATTAATAGGCATCTACTTCAATCTCTTGGCCGAGCTCAGCATGTATGCTTCTCGAAAATCCGACCAAAAGCCAGGCTTCAAATATTCATGAGTTTCTTTGAGGACCGTATAACTACCGCCAAAACCCATTCCGTTCTATGTTAATGCTCCGGTCGTGATTGTCTGGGATTCGTGCCTTGCGTGGTGTGAGAGAAAAGTTTAATGGAGTCTCTAGGAATTGAAAGTCGATACTGTTTTGTGATAATATTATACATAGTTAAGTAAACTTAAGTTGTTATGGTTCCGTAGCCATATGACAAAAACGGAACCCTTATAGTTTCTTCATGTCCGTCTCTCCGTCCGCTTGTCCGTCTGTCCGTCCGCCCGTATGTGACAGTGATTTTACTCTATTATTCTATATATAATGGCTCTATTTATTCGAAATTTACTAAATAGGTGTATTCTATGAACCGCTACAGAGTTTTGTCATGTACTCCTAAAATATATAAAAATTAACTAAATTACATGTAACTGAGGGTTGAAAAAAATAATTTCAATCTATGTCAACGAGCGGGATATCTTTGGGTAGGTCTTTAAAAATGATAAGGATATTTGATTTTGGCTTTTTTCATTAAGCCAGTAGCTGTTGAGATAGTAGCTCCTAAAGGCATAAAAATTGTGTCCCCATCTAACTTTTTGAACTTTGGGATTTAAAATTTTGGAAAAATTTGAGCTTGAAAAATATCAAATGAACATTCATCCACATTTGATTTGATGAAGATAGGTCAACAAACTTTAGAGATATATAAACTGTTCCCTTAACTTTGTTTTTCATATTACTTTTAACAACTACTATGAATTTACCAAATTATTTTGCGGTCGATTTTAATTCGTTTTCTTTTTAAAGTTCTAAAGATCCTTCATCATCAAGCTGCGGAACCCTTTAGTTTCGACTGTGCGTGGTCCACAACGCACGTGACTAATAATTATTTTTATTTCGTGACGGTTGGCAAACAAACATTTGGTCCGCCTCATGAAGGTACTGTTGCGTGACTACGCAACAGTACCTTCTGATACTGTTACTTTACGCAGATTTTCGGTGAGAAGGTAACACTTCCCTAGTCGAGTCAGCCCATTTATGCTAGGAGGAGCTTGGCTCTACAAATACGACTTTTTAAAGTTTGCAATAACAAACACTCAATCCACGAGAAAGTGTTATTTGTTATTACAGATATCGCACAGATCGTCTGGAACTAAAGATAACTGTCTAAAGATGTTTATTTATCTTGATTCGATCCAACAAACGTTGTCCGTAATCGAATCTCTTATTTACCGACCGTCCGTCCGCCGCTGACGGCGGTCGGAGCGATCAAACGACGGAAGCTGCCGATTCAGAGCTAGACTTCATTTAATTGTATTGCCATCCAAATATTGAGGTTGAATTGTTATTGAAAACCTTTTGAATATTATAAATTCTAATATGCAATTTAATAATAAGCAATTTTTAAAAGGTCGTATACCCCGTTTTATAGCCTCCACCGGTGTCAGAAGGTCTTGTTCATTTCAGGATTGCGATTTGGCGGAAAAATGCCCTTAGAATTCTTGTCACCATTCCCTTGAGCCTCCGGTGCTCTAACTCATCTCACGAAACAACATTACTGTTACTTTAAGCAGATTTTTTATGAGAGGGTAGTACTTCCCCGTTGAGCCAACCCATTTACGCTGGGAGGAGTACGGCTCTAGTGCCACAATTTTAGTTTTAAGTTATAAGTATACATACCCGGGTGATAGAGCTACGTTGTGTTTTTATGGTCATGTCTTTTCTATAATATATTCATAATTCATACGATGTCAGCGTCTCGCTGTTTACAACATGTTTAGGCCCGACGAAATTAAAACATTCTTCTTCTTCTTATCGAGTGGTTAGTTAAATAAAGAATAAGAATAAATAAACGCTGCACACTCAACGGCACCGACACCGTTGTGGCGTTGTGGGTAGTGAGTCTGCCTTTAGTCTCGGCGGTTGCGGGTTCGATTCCCGCTCGGGCAGATGTTTGTTAAATTTCTGTCTCGGTCTGGGCGTTTGTCCGTGTGGGTCTCCCCACCGTGCCTCGGAGAGCACGTTAAGCTGTCGGTCCCGGTTATTATCAATAACATCTGATAATAATCGTTAACTCTTGATAAGTAAATTGCTCTTATCCAATGAGTTACTGGTTCGCCCTTAGGGTTGCGGAGGTCAGATGGCAATCGCTCCGTGTAAAAACTAGTAACCTGTCAAATCTGGATAAGAGTAATAAGCAGACCCTGGGTACATAAAAATACCGGGAATAATGCTAGGATGAAGAAGACTCAACGGCCCCTATTACGATAGTGATATCCTGCGTCGGGGGTCCGGAAACATATAGAAGGACAAGGACAAATACACCCAGACCGGAAAATATGCTTGCATGGTCAATACAAACATACTATGCTCCGAGCGGGAATCGAACCCCGACCGCTGCGCCACAACGTCGTCGATTAGTTGCCAACCTAGTGTCAGAGTTGTTCAGGTGGCCCGTGTAGGCCTCTGACTTAACTTATCGACTGTCATCAGATTAATAACAGCCGGGACCGACCTTTTACGTGCCCTCTGAAGCACGGAGACGCTCAGTTCAAATACCACTATGCGATCACCCATCAAGCGACTGATCGCGCCTAAAGTCAATTTTCCCACCGATAATTTACCGATCAGTGAGCGCACCCGTCTAATAGCGTCTTAATATGACGAAATACTAATCTATTGCAAAATATTGACATAAAATCAATATTGTTGTTTTAGTTTTGAAGCCTCAATAGCTCAACGGTAAAAGGGCCGACACCACTCCGTTAACGCGAGAGTTGCGGGTTCGATCCTGACCCTCTTGGGCTATTGTCGTACCTACTCCTAGCGCAAGCTTCGAGCTTATTTGAAGGGGCAACAGGAATATTATTTATTCCTTGAAAAATGCATTGCTAGTACTCTTTCTAAAAAAATAGTGATAGAAACTGTTTTTTAACTTTTATACTTCATGAAATAAATTTAACAAACACTATAAGAGATCACCGCTTAACAGAGAGAATGTTGTCTATCGTCTGCGTTCCACCGGAAGCCTCCGGTGAGTCTGGTTACTTTGGTTTTATAAACGAATGTTAACAAAGGCTCTAAGTCTAAATGGTTCGCTTATACGAGTACGTACATAATTGAATAGCAAATCGCGGGAAGCGATCGGAAACTCGTTAATGAATTCTCATTTTCAGCAGTTCTGCAAATATTTAATTTGTTAAACGTTCGACTGAAGCTTCATTAATATTACATTATTTATTGCTAATAATAAAGTCTTTACTCGTGCTGTACAAACCTTTTACATTTAAATAAATATTTGAATTCAGGAATGCCGAATCAGTTATTGCGTACTTATTACAAATTTTCATAATATTTAAATAGCTACTTACAAATATTAATAATAAAATATGTAATTACAATGGAACCGAGCAGAAGATGATGTAGTTTTGAATAGAATAGAGTTGATATAAAAAAAGTTACAAATATAATTACCTGAAAAATATTACCTTATTTTTATACATAGTTATAATATTTAAAACTTTGTGGTTTGTATTGACGACGTGGTAGCGCAGCGGTGGCGAACCGGCGTTAAACACCACAGGTCGCAGGTTAAATTTCCACTCAGGGCATATATTTGTATTAAGCATATGTGTTCCGGTATGGGTGTGTTTGTCCTTGTCATTGTGTGTGTTCCGGACCCCCGACACAGAGTATCCTAATGAGGGTCGTCGAGTGTCCAGCATCTTTCATTTATTTTATATAAGGAAAAAGTATAAGTGTAATACTTCGCGACTGTACCCGCAAATAGCTTTTGTCTATCCACTTCTTAGAAATTCTCAAGCAGTTCTCGCTTCGATCGAACCAAGATTGCTCAAGTAGAGCAAGAACGTGTCTACTGTCTAGTGCCTGCAATTGAATTTCGGAGCGTTCACGTTACACGAGATTTTAATGAAAACGAGGTTTTATTAATAACAATCTATACATCGCCCGCGCCTCGGCTTCGCCCGCGTGAGGAATGTTTTTAATACAAACTCTGAATCCGCCTCCCCTCTTTTACAAACTTTGAATGTCTTATTTATTTCTGTCGAATCAACAGCCTAAAAATAAGTGTCAAGCTTCTAGCTCTAAAAATGATGAAATTTCCATATAACTCTTCCTCCTTTCTTTCAACCCCTTACAACCCTTTCTTCGCATTAAAAAGTAGTCTATTGCTTTTCTAAAGCTCTAGACTATAATATGTGTACCCAATTTCGTTTAAATCGGTTCAGTAGATTTGGAGTGAAAGCACGACAGGTAGACTGATAGAAAGACAGTGTTACTTTCGCATTTATAATATTAGCAAGGATTAAATACACTTTGACGAAACTTCTGGTGCAGTGTCATCGAATCTGCTTTAAAAATCGGTTAAAACTAAAATTGCATTTTAAATCTATGGGTAAAAAAATATTTATTGTTGTTCCGTATACAAAGTGTGACAATGGGACCCTATTACTAAGCCTCCCCTATCTGTCCGTTCTGAGCCTCGCCTATCTATCTATTAGCGTGCTGTATCTCACGAATCGTAATTGGTAAAGAGTAGAACTTATGTGCCAGGGCGACACGCAATTGGCCGGTTCTTAAATAAAAACCCGAAAACAAATGAATGTATAACTTTTTTTTAAAAGAATATTAGCAATGCTTTTTATGTCATAACTAATAAAATAAGCTCTAAGCTCTAAATAAGCTCTGCGCTTGCGCTGGGAGTGGGTACGATCATAGCTCAAGGATGTCAGGATCGCACCCGCAGCACTAATTCTATTAATGGAACGGAGCCAGCTTGTGCTATCAGCACATCACTTGTATGACTCGATCCAATCACGTCGGGGTCACCACTTTAGCGTATTACTTATATTGCTGTGCAGAGGAGAGTCTTTTACTATTGAGCTATCGATTCTTCCTTTAGGTGTCTGTGTGTGTGTGTGTGTAAAGGAAGAATCGAGAAGAATCGAAAGTCCATCATCACATAATTACTTTCAATATATCTTCTTTTTAAGCTTCCATTACCTTCCACTACACACAAAAATATTGTGTATTTATGTATCATTCATAGCCTGATGCCTATATTATATTCGACGTTATACAGTTCACGCGACAAATCACAGCGGGGAATTGTTATCAAGATTATCTACCGTTGCAATTTAGATAGACGTTATATACATGTGAAGCTATTTACACGTGAGTTAATACATTAATGCGTTACGTGATTTAATATATGCATACATTCTGATCTTATGAATAACTAAACAGTGTTACGAGTGGTGAGCGGCACTTACTGTGTACGTGACACCTTTATAACACACAAATTAGATTTCGAAGGGGAATATTATGGAATTATAGTGAACTTAGGAATAATGCTTTGAAATGGCTTCCGTATTTAATAAAGGGAAATGTGGTTATGGGCTTGAAATCTATTTAAACAGTTTAAATATTGTTAATGACATTTTGGATTTTTTTTATTTCATGTCAGTTGGCAAACAAGCGTACGGTCCGCCTGATGGTAAGCAGTCACCGCAACCAATGAACGCCTGCCATACTTTAAGTATCACATGCGCGTTACCAACTCAAAAGATAGAAAGGAAGGAATGAGAGGGTTAAATAGGAAGGGAACAGAGGGGGTGGGTGATTGGGCCTCCGGCGCTCTCATCGCACGCAACGCAACACTACTTACTGATACTGTTACTTTACACCGTTTTTCTGTGAGATGGTCGTACTTCCCCGGTCGATTTGAGTTAAGAGCTGTACTTTAGAGAGATATATAGTCAGTGTTCATAGAATAAAAGAAGTGTTAATAAGTTTAAACACCATTTCTAAAAGATCAAAGTTCTTTCATTTCTGTATATTATGACAAAATTTTGATGGCCATTATTTACTCAGCTTTAATAAAAATTAATATTCTCTCTATACGAAGAAACCTTCATTGTAACGCCGTCCATTACTATTTAAACTCCATAAAAAAATGTGTAAGCTTCTTTGTCTAGAAAGGGCCTCGTATAACAGAACAGAGAATATAATGAAAGTACTATGTTTTCTTTTTTATAAATTTGTATTGCTGCTACCCCTTTCCATCACCGGGTATTGAGACCCGGCCGTAAAAAGGATCAATGGGGTCTTATGTTGTATAGCGATTGTCAGGATCTCGCAGGATACGCGAAGGACGTTGAATTTTATCAGTAGGTACAGAAGTTACCAGCATGCTAGTATATAATTATATTATTGCTATTATGTTACCTTTACGTATATCTAAATCTTTTGAACACCTCAATACCTCTCAAAAACCATGTAACAAATACGTATATGTTTTAAATTTCAAAAACGTTTTTAAAGTATCAATTAACAAAAGGATCAAAAATATATACTTCTTGTGTACTTATACTGACATTTGATTCAAATATTTGTATGAAATGTCAGTATGAGCAAAATCGAAATAATGAGCAAAATCGAAATCAAATATTTGTATTCAACGTAAAAAGCATAACACTTATTTATTGAAAGTCAGATTCTACCACCGGCTCCAAAATTAAGCCTTTACCTAAGAAGAGTCGGCGAAATAAACTCAGAGAAAGGGTACCAGCGAGTCCTTTAAATTTTATTAGTATGGAAGGGCCATTACTATCTAAAACTAATACATATGTTTTTTTTTTAATATTCATTTATTAATTTTTTTTCCACCTCAAGCTTTTTGATGAGTTTAATTTATGATATGTCATGTCATTTCTAATTAAAGATATGTTCTATGCTCTTTGGTAAAAAGTTAAACTGAAAAAGGCTACAGTACGAAAGTACTATTTATCCCCAACGGGTTAGGTAACACTGTTTGAAGGGCTCTTCGTAAATATTTTCATGAGGGCTCAGCGTCAGAGAAGTGAGAGAGAGGGTTGTAATTAAAATAAAATGACTAGTATTTCAAGGTTTAATTTTCAAGAAAAAAGTATTTTTATTCAAGTCAAAAATATATATTTTTAAAAATATTATTGACCTTATTTTACCATAATATTATATGCCTTTTAAGTCTTCATGTTTCATAAAATTATTGTTTAAAATCAGAGTTATTATTATTGATTAATTGATGACAAGGGAAATCATAGAAAGGGAAATCAAATATTTTTTTGTTGACGAAAAATAAACTCGCCATGAGCCACATCTGCTTACCATCATAAACGGTTGTCGCATCCTATAAGCGTTGCGTATGCGTTTCCAAACTCGATATCTTCTTAAATCTGCTATTTGCAGTAATTTCACTTTCGCTTTTACACATTTCACTACAGTGTCCTTCATACCGAAACACAGTAATGCGTTTTGCAATACACACTACTGACCACCAGTCAAATCATCATCATCATTGCATTTACAACGTGTACTTAAAAAGAGAAAGAAGATATTTGTATAAACCTACATACACAGAAGTGTAATTAACTATATCAAAAACTAGTACTCTTATTTAATATTTCTTATTTAATATTTCTTATTTGTTATTTCTCTGACATGACTTATCGACTTTTGTCAAATTGTCAACAGCCGGGACCGACTTTTTACGTGCCCTCCGAAGCACGGAGACGCTCGGTTGAAATACCACTATGCGATCCATCCAGTGACTGACCGCGCCTAAAGTTGCTTAACCTACCGATCGTTTACCGATCAATGGGTGCACTCGGCTATGAGTGTCTCAAAATAATTTTATATTTTACTGATTTGTTAAATGTTTGTATTTTTTAAAGAATATTAGCAATGCTTTTTCAAGGCATTACTAATATTCTTTTGCAATTCAATTAAGCTCAAAGCTTGCGCTAGGAGTGGGTACGACAATAGGCCAAGGGGGTCAGAATCGAACCCTCGACTCTCGCGTTAACGGACCGAAATCGGCCCTTATACCGTAGAGCTATTGAGGCTTCAAATATTTTTCTATATTTTTATTTATTATGTAATATGTTTCCGGACTCCCGACAGTGGATATAATCTTTATAGAGGCCATGTAGTATTAATATCTCCATCAGCAAAATCAACTGACATGACAAAATATTGTAACTCTAAAAGAAAGAAAAAATATTTCATTATTAAGTTAAAAAATCTAAATGGCAAATATTTTATAAGTTATTTCAATATGTATGGAGTTTATTACATCCCTCGAGTGTTGGCCTAATTGAATAGAGCCGCGACACACGACGGGGACAGCGGACACGATGATTACTGATCTAATAAACTGTCATTGGGACAGTTTGAGAGACTGTTCAAGAAATTTTAATGTAAATTATTAATTGGGTGTATTTTATTTATATTACCACTTTTTTGTTTTATTATTTAAGATGATTATGACCGGTATTTTAATAATTAATACTTTAGTAAGTAATTAAGTATTTTTGTATTTCTTATAACTAATTCTATTGATAATATAATTTTTTTTTAAATTAAATTTGCAATTTAGGTTAAAGTGTGCTGAAATCCATTATTTATTAATGTATGTATGTAAGTATTTGAGAGCTACTGTAATAATATGATCGCCTCTTACACTAAACTTGTATTATATTGAATATATCGTCGAGACAAATATATCTTCCATACATATAAACTGCTTTGTCCTGATTGACCGACGGGTCAACGCACTGCCTAAACCGTTGATCGTAGAGACCTGAAACACTCTTTAAAATTGCTATGTCTTGAAAGTCACCGTACTATATTAGTATCTCATTTGAGGTTTTTGAAGCTTAAAGAGGCTATGTAGTTTTAGGAAACGTAGCAGACTCATCTCTGAAACGGCTGGACGGTATTTAAGGGAACTTTCACTGGGCGATAGCGAATTTTATAAAGAGTAACGTAGGCTACTTTTATTTTAGAAAATGGATTTGGTGGATGGGTTCCGTGAAGTCAATAAAAATTGGTAACTACTAGAGCGGGGCCGCGGGCGCGCATCTAGTATTTTATATATTTTTTAAATATCTGCCTTGCGTAGCACTCAAAACATCGTTAGTTTTCTCGTCGCCTAATCGAGGAACTCTCGAGACGAGAGACTAAGTACACAAATCGGACACCTAGTGTGTCAATTTGAAGGTGGAAGCCTCCAAAGCCGACCAATCGTGTGAAACCCACAAAAAATGTGATTAACCATGTTCTATAGATTTAATAAAATTAAGATCAGTTTAAAATTTACGTATGAATCAAAATCGTATAAGTTCAGGCGCTTGCTATTACCCGCTGTCTGACCTACATCACGAGCACTGTCACTATTTCTAATATACGTTATGAGATAGCAACTTCGCGCGCTGGCCGTGATAAGCTGCTTAGATAGGGATGCTAGAGTTTTCACTTTGTTATTTATTACTACCTCTTTCGTGGTTGCGATCGCCCCAAAATATGGCGTTGAGATAGATGATTATATTATCGAGGAGGAGTCAGTACTGTTGCGTTTGTAATGCGAGAGTGTCTCTCATTCTCTCTCTCTCATTTTCATGTTGAAAACAGTGTAATAAAACAACTAAAATATTTTGAAACAAATATTTTTGTATCAATAAATATAATTGAAAAGCCTTTTTGTAAATAACAGCTTTTTGCCAGTTGCGTATGAATCTATATCATGATGATATGACCAGGTATAGGTACTAAAACATTAATTAAAAAAAAAATTGTCTGACTGTTTGTCTATCTTTCTTTTTCTGGCTAATCTCTGAAACGATTCTAACGGGAGACAGCTAATGCTTTAAGAAATAACTGAAGATATTTTTATTTAATGAAAAGCCGCAAACAGGTAGTAAATAAAACAATTTAGTAACAATTGTATTGGGAAACTCTGATCAATGTTCAAATCGTAACACTTACATCTTAAAGACATCGATAAAAACTTTAGATATTCTATACTTACAACTTCGCTGTAGCCGACTATCAAAACACTGCAACTGGCATTCCTTTGATCACATTGCAACAGAAGTTCCGAAGCAATTGTAGAGAAATCACAAGCGATAAGCCAATACCGGGTCGTGGAGGCAACTTCAGCTGGAAGTGCAGCATTATGACAATAGATCTCACGGTATCGTGTTTTCTATTGGTTTAGTTGTAGTTTATGCTTGTACTGTGATCGCTTTTTACTTAGTCTTTATACAGATTCAGAACTTCATTCGGTTATATTGTGCAAATCATTTCCGAACATTGACTAATATCACCATCGTTATGTTGCGTTGGTGATGAATTTAGAAGAGGGCACCAATGAATCTATGATATTTTGTCCGTTGTATAGAAGGGCCGGTCCATAGTATATAGATCCTAAGGCTATGTTTTTAACGAGTGAATATGACCGGTTTTTTATTACAATAGAGATTCTAATCGTGGAAAAGATTTTAAATATGGACATTTTGATATAGTGTTGTAGAGTACAAAGCAATAATTCCTTTTAAATTATCACACAAGACACACATTACAAAAGCTACTGACTACATAATATTAACTGTAACTTAATCTAAGAGAACTAGATACAAATCTCACTTTAGTTAACAAAACATATAAAATTATAAAGATATTAGCAGTGCTCAGAAATTATATGCTACAAAAGAATACTCCGAAAAAAATAACAAAATCGCTTTCAAATAATAATCGAGCTGAGTTTAAAAAAATATATTAAATATATATATAGTAATATGTGGTTATATGGAAGCGCTTCAGAAGTTATTGAATTTTATTTCCACGTACGACCCGCGGATACCCGCGCGTCTCCACTTATCTTTGACATAATTTAATGCTATTTGTTTGGGATGCTTAACTGTGCCATGAATATTATGATAAGATAAATAAAGTTTTGGGTTTAGTTGTAGATTTATGTGCAGCGCATTTACGTTGTGTTTGTAATAATGCGACCGCCGATTTCCTTTTTGTTTATAAATTGATACTAAACGACGTCAAAAATAAATAGGTATAATTCATTATATGAATATAATGTTACTTTCACAGGCTATTCTGACGTAGCGGTAGTACGTCTTCTCTCGATCGAGGCAAACGGCAATTTACTAATAATTACTAATATACCTCTTGCTCATGGCATGCTCTACAAGTGGGTACGACAATAGCCCAAGCGGAGTCGACCATTCTACCGTCAAACTATTGAGTGGGTGGCCTGCGGACGAATGTCGCTGGGGCGACAGGAGTCCGCATTGCACAGGTCCCCCGCGAGGATGAGAGCGAGCCTTATGGGTTTCTGCTCGCTCTCATGCCCAACAGGGCGAGGAGGGTCTGCGTCCACTTGTGACGCAGACAACGCTGCGACGGTCAGACGGGGTCAAGTGCTATGCACGAATGCCCCCGGCCGTCGCCCGGCGTAGAGACGAAACCTGGTGGAGTTTTAGTGAGTAGGAGGCTCACATAACCCCGGCAGCCCCAGCTCCGGGGTATCCATGAGGATTTCTCCACCTAAAAAAAAAAAAAAAAAACCGTCAAACTATTGAGGCTTCAATATTATCGACATATCACGTTTTTGTCTGCATGATCTTCTTCTTGATACACCTTTCTGTCTCGGAGAAAAAGGTGATTCTTATAACATCAATAATTGTTAATTTTCGACAAGAAAATTTACAATCAACCAATCATTTACAGGTTCTCTCTTTATGAGTTGCGGAATTCGAATGTAAGTCTATTAGTTAAAGTTATTAACCAGACAAATCTGAATATTTTATATTTATCAGATCTGGGTAAAAATAAGAATATTTAACAAGTATACTTCAGGAAAAACCTATAATAAACCTCGAGTCAAATAAACTAACAGAAATACAAGAGACAACAATTTGGCGACACATTTCTAATATCACTCCTTCCGTCTCGTGGCTTCCATTTTATTAGATTTTGTACTCCAGTATGTCTTCCGGTATTTGTATAACGACAGTGCTCTCTGTGGACAAGATGTATAATATGAGTAAATTATTATTGTAAACATGACATTAATTGTGAACTAGATTGAGCTTTTTTTGTATTTCTTTAGGTCATAGGAGAGACAAACAAACATACGGTCCGCCTGATGGTAAGTACTCACCGCAGCCTATGAACTTGAAGTACTGCTTTCGCGTTGCTAACCCAAGGGGTAGGAGGGAGGTGATGAAAAGGGAGCAGAGGGAATAGAAGTCGGCCCCCTGCGGCCGGCTGTGCTGAGACGAGCATGGCTCTAATACAACTAAATATTAGTATATTTCATTCTTATATAAGGTAATGTAACAGAATTAGTCTGCACGTGATCACGAAAAAAAGGTTTTGTTTAATCTTGGCAACATCGCACTCCATATTATACTCGTCACTTGTTTCAAGCTACACACAGTTTAAGGTCAACGTTTCATTAAAACTTTAGTATTTTTTTAAAACAGTGACAAAAGCACATTTGTGTGCACACACAACATGTACCAGTCTGTAGCTTGCACTCCGTGTAAGAATTACATAGTTTCATATAATATTATACAGACAATCCAAATTATAGTTTGCGCTTTGAGAATAAAATTATGTTTTCGTGATATCCACACAGTCACAGGACGATACAGATACGCAATGAAGCTAAAATATCTATGTAAAGGCAAAAGCTAATTATTGCAATACATAAGAACATAATCATCTGATTTAATTTCAGATTTTCGATATGTTTGGTGTAAATCGTAAATACAATAATATCCTAGTAGTGATATCCTAGTACACTAAATAGTTAAGGCCTACAGCGGCGGGTGCCCAATTTCTGCTATTACACGGGCTCTCGTTAAACAGCCACGGGCCGTAAAAACCTCACAAAGAACCAACGAACTCACTTCATTCCTCGGTCTGCATCACACTGTCCACAGTGAGCTCCAGGTACTTGAATTAGCGGCTCACTTAGACCTTGGAGTCATCTACTCATGTATATACCAAAAGCAGTCCTAGCACAGTATAAATAAATAAATAAATAAAAGCTGCACAGTCAACGGCCCCCATTAGGATAGTAATATCCTGTGTCGGGGTCCGGAAACATTTACAATGACAAGGACAAATACACCCAGACCGGAAAATATGCTTGCATGGTCAATACAAACATATTATGTTCCGAGCGGGAATCGAACCCGCGACCGTTTAAGGCAGGTTCGCTACCGTTGCGCCACATCGTCGTCATATAGTAGTATACATGATTAGTTTGAGGGTAAATATTAGTAATTTAAACATTACACCAGCAAATATTTCAATATTATTTTCTGGTTAGCGATACGCAATTTAAAATTTAGTGTTCCAATTTCATCAAATTTATTACAAACCATAAATGATAAATCAATCTCCGATAGAACGATTGTGGTTAATGTATTCCACAACGGTTTCCCCGCAAATGGCGGCCGTTTCAGTGAATCCACAGTTATTAATGCTCAAGCCTCCAATCTGACATATTCGATACAGATTCGTGCTCACAGAACACGCACACACATCGATACACTGATTAATAATAGCGGCTTTTGATTTAGTTATGATTACCAACTGTGTATTCAATTTTGATATCCGTTCGCTCAAATTATAAAATACTAAAATTGGATCGGTTAGTAAATGTTTGTCCGACATTACTCTAGCGTTAGCTACTAGCTTATTTGGAGGGGCAATTGGAATATTAGTGATGCTCTGAAAATGTAATGCTAATATTATATAAAAAAATAAACAAAAAAATGGATAAGAGCAAACTAGTTATCTTTTTTTTTATGTTAGAAGTTGGCAAACAAGCATACGGCCCACCTGATGGTAAGTGGCTGCCGCAGCCTATGAGCGCTTGCTGCTGCAAGTGTGCTCCATTAGTAGGTGCCACTCGCGCGTTGCCAACCTCGAGATATTAGTTCTTAAATCTCGTTCGCCCAGTAATTTCACTAGCGTACAATGCCCTTCAAACCGGAATACAGTAGTGCCTAAGCACTACTATTTGGCAACAGAATATTGGACACTGCGGTGGTACCTACCTAGCCGGCCTCTTGCAACAAAAGACCTACCACCAGTGTGACTGATTGCACTGGTGGAATAATCTCTGCTGTGACAGAGGTTATCCTAACAGATTATCAAGAGCTAACGATTATTATCAGATGTTATGCTACCGGGACCGACAGCTTAACGTACTCTCCGAGATACGATGGGTGCCTGGGTGGGTCTACCACAAGGACAAGCGTCCAGACCGAAACAGATATTAACAATTGCTCTAACCCATATCACAGAATTTTTATTAATTCCTGTTAAAAAAAGTAATTAATTTAAGCAATGGTTCTGTGTCATAAGCCCACGTACGAAGACATGGATATACAATATACATATATAATTATGTATGTATTTGAGTGTTTATTTTATTATATTTGAAGCTATTGCTAAACTTCAGTAAAATAAACAGAGGTAAGCCTATCAGAATAGTGTTTAAGAGACTCAGTAGCTTTTTTATATATGGTGTGTGAACCGGCGGCGACCTCGCAATATAAGACAAAAAAACCTCTAAAATTGCTGTAAGCCTTAAAAACTTTAAATATATATAAAACATTTAAATGTGCAAAGTAAATAAAATAATGTTGTCAGTTTTATGGAGTGTGCGAAGATAAAAGTGTAATTTGCATTCGTAACAAGTCGCAACGGTTGGAGCGTGCTGCACTCTGCTTGCTGTTTGTTAAAACGACGAACTCAAAAAGAAAATTATTATTAATTTAAAGCTTTGTTTATATTTAACTTTAAAATAATTAGTGATAGTAGAATAGAAGCTTACTTCATATCTTACACTTCTTCTTCAACCGGATGAAATTTTTTTTTTATTAAATGAAATGTACTTCTTACCACATTATACCGTGGGTTACCTTAAATAGTAAATTAAGCACAGCGAGAGAAAAGTGGGACATTCTCACCCTTGGCACACCCGAGTCCTTGTCCTTTTGTATGTTTCCGGACACAGGGTATGTGTGTCAGGGACGCAGGATATAACTATCCTAATGAGTTTATTTTTTATTTTACTTTTCTCCCCTGGTGGGTATATGATTTTTTTACCTACTATAAAAAGTTCACTTTAAGTCTCTGGTACGAGTGATAAATATACGATTGCTAGGTTAGGGGAAAGTAAAGTGTGTTAATTATTGGTGTGACCTTGCCTGGAGGAATTTACTTTACTCCCTTGTACAAGGGACCAAAAGCGTACTTTTCAACGAAATAAAAAGATATATGTAGACTATAAGGTTACGGAGCAAAGTAAATAGGTTAAGCTAGTTTAAAAGCAAATAGCGACGCGGCTACATTCCCCAGAGTAGTTATGGTTAACTTGCAAACAAACTTGAGCCCTAATTAATTTTGATCGATAAAATTAATAATAACTGCCTTGAATATGTGCCTCAGAGTTACTATAAAGCTAAACAAACTGTATAATACATGCGGGTTACGTTTTAGTGAGTTTACAATTGCGGAATTTATTGAAGAAGATAGAAGAGATATCTCACAAAATAATATGTAAAATAAATGAAAAACCATTTCAGCTTAAAATTGCAATATTTTGATTGGGAGTAAATTGTATTAACATTTTATTTAGAGTTATAATTTTGTATTATATTTATTTTTTCAATTCAATTGAAATTGTAAAAATCTTCATGCGAGATATTCTTAACAGAGTCCATATTATGAAAGAGTGGGACGGTTCCATGACGGTTGGCAAACAAGCATACGGTCCGCCTGATAGTGAGCAGTTAATAGGACAGGAAAGGGAGGGAACAGAGGGGGCGAGATTGGACCTACTGATAACGTTACATTACGCTGATTTTCTCTGAGAGAGAGGGGGAGAGAGAGAGGGTAATACTTCCCCGTTGAGCCGGATCATTTGTGCTGGGAAGAGCATGGCTCTATTGCTGAAAATATAAATAAATGAAAAATACTATATACATCTCAATTTATGAAAACATCTTACAGTAAAATTGTGGAACTTAGTTTAATTTTACAGCATAAAATAGCGTGTGAAAGTCTTTAGAGTAACGTCAGAACTTGATCTCTAACTGTAGCTGTTCTGAACTAGTTTGTTGCAAGTTTTCTGGAATATTTAGCCGTGTTATATTGTATGTGAAAATTACTTTTGAAATGACTAAACTATGATAATATTATTTTCATGTATATTTTCCAGCATAACTTCTTATTACTGTAATTTATTACTTTTTAATAATAAATCCCTCACAGCGACTATGTATAGTTGTATACATTCATTTAAATACTGAAATATAAACAAGCGTCGGGTGCGTTTTCTTAAAGTTTACTTCTGTGTACTTAATTAACAAGCTCTTAGAGTAAGCGTTTATTATTTGTTTTGAAAAATAGTTGATTAAATAGTAGTTATATCATTCAAACAGTAAAATCAAATTGATGGTAAATTAATTTTTAATGGTAAATTGTAGTAAAATTTAAAAATATTTTGTTCGATCCTAATTTCACATCGCTAAGTTCGCATCGCTAATCCTGTAATTTACTCTGGCACTGATCCCTGCGAACACAGCGCTAAGCGGAGAGGTGTTTTATTCTATGTAAGTAAAAGCCCGCTCTGTAAACAATTTTGGTTATATTTATTATTCATATTAAATCCACACAGCGAGAGATTAAAAAAATCTCGAAGGATATTTTTGATTTTTGTTATATTTGTAGTATTTATATTTTTTTAGTTTATCATTAAAAGCATATTGATGTCGCTCAAATTTTATCATTTAGAAAAATAATTAAAAATAATTTGTTTAGTCCCATTGTTATAATATTTCAAATAGTAGCTATTACACACGTGAACAATTTTCTAAACAATGTCTTGTCCAATTTCCTATGAAGTTAGGCTATATTGCAATCATTCAAAATGAATTAAAGGAGCTATAACTTCGGCGAGCTAACACGAGACCTGGCTTGGGTCACCTTTGAAAATTACTGCAATTTGGTCCAGCTCTAACAATGGCACCCATTAGAAAACCATACAAGTCTTAAATTTGCATTAATCATTAAGTACTATGTTTCGTAACGTAGGTTAGGTAAGTTTAGGTTTTATTTTCGTTACGGAATTTCTTGATTCGGTCGCCGCGCTCAATGCCCGCGATAAAAGCTATGCAACAGCTTAAAAATTCCTACAGCAGAAGTCTGTGCACTATGTAGCGATGTTTTCTTAGCACCAACTTCTCTTGTAGAAAATAATTATTTTTTTCTTTTTAGTTTTTGTCAGTATTTTTCTCTATCAAGTATTAAAGTCACTTTAAACAACACACTTAACACTTTGAGAAAAGGTGGCACAAGTGTGAATTGTTGCACGATTATTATTAAGACAGATAGGTGTTGCGAAGTGAAATTATATTATCTTAACATCTTTAACGATATATAGATATATTTATATACGACCTTGGAACCGTCATTAGAAGAGCAGGGTGATCGCTTAACTTCTGATGAGCCTCCTACCCTTTAATAAAAATACTAGTAATAGATTTTATGTCTAATTTATTATCTAAATAACTTTTAACTTTTCGTTAATCTACAAAAAACTCAATTTAAAGGAAATAGCTTTGGTAGAGTCAATTAGATATAATTTATTAAGTAGAACTTAACCGGCAACTAATAAATTTCTATATTATGTATCCGATAATATGGGTAAAAATCTTTATTCTCATAAGCGTATAATAATATTCTGTAAAAATATGCAATAAGAATATTACTAATAACAAGACGATTCTAGAACAAGTTTGACTGTAACGCGGTAATACTTTTAAACTTTTAAAAACTAAAAGCTATAATTTTCAACGTAGCTGAAGGCAGAACTTCTGAAAGTTTCGCAATAAAAGTAAAAAGTATATAACCCTCTTATACGGCATAAAGACATGAGCGGGAACAATGTAACATAAGGTCCTATAAATGTCTTGTTTATTTTTATTTTTGAACGACTTCAAATTTCGTCGTAAATTCGGTTGTATTTATTATGTTTGTTACCTCAAAATTCCGACATAAGTAATAGAGTTACGAATAATATAAATATAATATGGCTTTCATAAAGACATATTGTTTGTCCTTTTTTACAGATTTTATTTTCCTTTTGTTTGTAATTATTATTAACCTTTTTTCTATTGAAAGCAATATACATTTTTATTACTATATTTTTGTTAATATGTTCACTTCGATTTAACTTATCGGTTGAAACTTTATTGGCATATGTGTAAATTAAGTTAATTATATGTTTTATATATTATATAAAATAAGCTGTCTGTTTCACAACTTCATAAAATAAAAAATAATTGAACAAAGACTACTAGACATCGAGATCTCCTTTGAACATGTCAGATATTTTTGCATGAAAGTTGACAAACGAGTAGAAGTGGTCGTGCGATGCCGAAAATATCCATTTGAAAATACAACATGAAGTGAACGTCGGGCTACCTCTTGTTAGTGATTTGCTTTCTATTATTGTACTTGTTTCGTAGTACAAAATTAGCAGTCAAGTGCGTTGTGCACCACGCACAGTTGAAACTAAAGGGTTCCGCAGCTTGGTTATGAAGAATCTTAAGGGCTTTAAAAATAATAATGATTTAAAATCGACCGCAAAAATAAGTTGGCAATTTCATATTAATTATTAAAAATAATCTGAAAAACAAAGTTATGGGAAAAACTTATATATCTTTTAAATTTGTAAACCTATCTTCTTCAAAACAAATGTGGTTGAAATTTCATTTGATGTTCTACAACCTCAAATTTTTGTAGAATTTTAAATCCTATAGTTCAAAAGTTAGAGGAGGGGACACAATTTTGATGACTTTAGGAGCTTATATCTCAATAACTACTTACTTAATGAAAAAAGCCAAAATGAAACCTCCTTATCATTTTGAAAGACCTGTCTCACACGTTGTCATATGATGATTTTTTTTTCAATCCTCAGTTACATGTATGGACTGCTACCCTTAATTCATATATATTTTAAGATTTTATTACAAAATCGTTGTGCGGTTCATAGAATACACCTATTTAGTAAATTTCGTATAGATAGAGCCAATGGTCTCCGAGTAAAATGACTATGACATACGGACGGACGGACAGACGGAGATGTCTAACTAACTATGATAACTTTAACTCAAACAAAATAAAAAATAAAGTAAAAAATCGAAGGAAAACTCTACATCCAATTAACTAAATACAAAGTCGAGAGATATAAAAATGTATAAAAATTTTATTACGAGTTTCTATTTCTAAAAGGATTAAAATATTTCCATTTCATTTTTCTATTGTTAGACGGAATGGAAATAAAAACTACGTTTCAGTTCGTGTAAACATCGCGCTAATCAAATATTCGTTTTGTGTTCGGATTCAAATGTATTGGAAAAAGTATTTTCTGACATCGATAATTTAATTTCAAAATATCGCTTTGAATATTTTTACTAAAATATTCGATTTTTCAAAAACTAGTTTCATTGTTATTTATTTATTTTTCAACAGACTCTTGTGTCACTGATCCTGACATGAAATGAGAAACTTTGTTTTCATATATAATTTACAAATTTTTATTTTATATTGAAACAACTTCTCATTGCTTTATGGTTTTTTTTAAAGAACGCGACTTTTATATATAACTTTTGCATAAAGTAATCAATTTGCTTAATTAAATTATATTTATAATTATGCCTTTGTGTATAGCAAATACCAAATCTAGCCAAAAAGTTTACGAATCACATGGAAGCAGTGATAAAATACAATCTCTAATTTATTAATATCACCCAAAAATTCAATAAATAACAATAATAATGATAATAATAAGAAAAATCAGGAACATTTGTTGATTAACTGTATTAGTAGAAATGTTACTCAGAAAAAGAAGTAAGTAATGACCGATCAAGTGCTTGGTGGGACCCGCACAGTCGCACAGTGGAAACTAAAGGGACCGCAGCTTGATGTTAAAGAACAATTAAATATTTATTATTAAAATAATAATTATTGTAAATAATGTGAAAAAATCAAAGTCACGAGAAAACTTTTATGACTAAATGTTCTTCAAAATAATTATCTTAGAAAGTTAAATTTTTCGATGTTCTATACCACAAATTTTACTTCGAAAGGGCAAAACGACAAATTTTGATAATTCATTTAAAATTTAATTGATCAATTTTACACATGATTAGGTGTAAATCATAGTATTCCAAAAATCATTTCACATTGCAGTCACAATATCGTCTTCTGTCTAACATAAAAATGTTCTCTTATTTATACCCTTTCTACTTACATTTACAATGACAGCTTCTGTATTAAATTTTCATATGCAGTAAATTGAATTTGTATTCCGATAAATTAAATTATGCCACGACTTCTCAAACGTTACTCCCCAAATCGAAACTGTCTGCCCATTGTTATTCAGCAGCCACCCTCCAGCACCTTCAAAAGAAATGTGAATTTACTCGACTCCCTTATTTTATTGTAAATCTGTGACCGCAATGTTGACGAGACCTTTATAGGCTCGTGGAATTGAAAACGTCACAGCGCCAGTTGACACTCTAAGCGTGGAAGTGACACTTTGAGCACTTGCCTGTTGTCGTTTAGCGGTGAGCCTTCACTCTCTCTTGGGCTTAGTAGTACCTTTGAGATTATGAACTCTTATTTTTAGAATACTAAATAAAAATTATTGAAATTATTATAATAATAAAAATATATATATTCTAAATGTAAGATCTAATTAATATGCTATGGATAATTATCACATTTCCTATTACTTCTTTTTTAGGCTACCGGGAAAGGGTTTATAACTTTATATTATATTAACGGCCGGAGCAAAATTTTCTATACTCTATCTTATAGCTACCACATTTCTCGTTCTAATAATATCACATATAACACGAGAATTCACTTAGTAATTGAAAAAAAAAAACATTTTAAAATTTAAAATATATATGCTAAATTTAAATTCAAAGGCAGTTTTTCGACGAAATTAGTACTTAAATTACATAAAGGGTTATCAGTTATTTTGACCCTATCACTCATAAGGCATGGAAACCTTTAGTTATCAAGTAAATTTAATTTCATCTCGGAATTGGGGTCCCGTGAGATTATCAAAAAACTACAAAACGCGAGCGGAGCCGCAGGCACAGCTAGTGTATGCTATTTTATGGCAATAAATAATTATATCAAAGTAACAAAGGTTTCTGTAACATGAAAGTTAACTAGCAACATAATAAAACTCATTAACGCCTTGAAAATTACTGCTAATTGCTTCTTATAATTCATTTTTCACAGCTAAATTATTCTTAATTTGAAACCTTGAGGACCCACTGTTAAAGCAAACCGACAAATTTACATTCAACGATTTTACGGTAAATGATTAATGACTCTTTTAGTTTTGTACCATCTTCCCTCTCGCTTTCCCGTAGGTGTGATTACGTCACAACGGACGGAAGTGTATATTATAATGTTAATGTTGCTTATCACCGAGGTCTCACATACAAAGTCGACATCAAGTGTCCGTACTGTTACCGCGGGTAAAGAAGAGTAACAGTGTTAATAAACGGTGAGTGCATAGTTATGTAGCGACATCTACACGCAACATGACGTAACGCAATAGAAAGACAAGATTGTCACAATGTCGCATCAAGCTACAACGACACCTACAGGGCATACTACGCAACGATATGGACGATCAACGAACGTCACGATCCTAAATCGCGCTATCAAAGTTTCCTACCCACTTGAGGTATATATACAACTTTCCAACGTAAGTCGTCGGGCTTCGGCCCAGGGCTTCGATCCGCCAGGCAATATCACCCGCCTGATCGGAGGATCCCTCCCGTAGTATTGGAGGGACATTCCACACGTTGTTACCCTCCACAGTTACATATAAATACCCATCCTATTTAACGAATTATAGAGTTCTTCAAATGCAATGTAAAAGGACAAAGACTAAGTAAAACTGCTGGTACACCGGTGGTAGCCGAAAAGAAGCCGGCTAGGTAGGAACCTCCGCATTGTCAAATATTCCTCCGCAAAGCAGTAGATTACTGTGTTTCGGTTTGAGGGACATTGTAGGTAGTGAAATTACTAGGCAAAGGAGATTTAAGAACCAATATTATATCGAAATCGGAAACGCGTGTGTTGTATGAATGGTGGAAGCGAATGCGACAAAAAAGTAACAAGACAAGCTCGTTAAAGAGGATAATGTTTGTTGAGGATAATGTGTGGAGGTTTTAAATAGCAAACTGTTTATAATAGAATTCCTACTATTTTTTTTATTTTGAAGACCAACTTTACGTAAGGTTATCATCAACTGTTACCGCTGCGCCACAACGTCTTCTATTAGGTATTTAAAAAAAATTTAAAACTGTAAAATAAACGAAAAAATTCATTGTTCAAATACTTTGAATCGAAATTCTATAAAATAAAATTATTTTTCTTAAAACTTAGATTCATAATTATGATTTAGTACAATAATGACTCGGCTTTAGAATTGAAATAGCTCTTTATAATTATTTATCGCCGAAAGGGAATATGCATTATACATACCTACAATATACATATTGGTGATTTTAAAAGTATTTTAAAAGAATCATATAAATTAGTGTTTCCCCAGCCATCTTTATATTTCAGTGTTTAATATTTTTTCGGGTTACATAAAAAGCTCAAAGGATAACTTAAATTTTGATTTTAGAGGTCTTAAAGGAAGGAATTTCAATAATATTGATTAAAAATTCTTTTCCTCTTCGATACGCGTTCATTGAAAAATTCGAAGGTTTTCTGCCAACATTTACTCGTAGAAGTGGAAAGTGTAAGCCTTTACGGGCGAAAGCATGTTATATATATTTTTAAGTGGTACACCGTCAATTTAAGCTTACATTCTTGTTGAGAATCTTGAAATGCATATTTTTATTAAAACCTACACAAATATTACAATTTCGGTCATTGCTTGAACGATTGCATCACCAGCGATCTTGTTGATCCTACTAATCTAACTATCTAACTAATATTATAAATGTGAAAGTTGGAATGGATGGAGGTTTGTTACTCTTTCAGGCAAAAACTATTGAACCAGGATTTAGGATGAAATTTGGTACACCTTAAGATGTGCCGAAAAAAAGGTTTAATATGAAATTATTATTATTAAATAATTTTACGAGCCTGAGTAAACGGTATAATTAAAATAATATTCGTATATGATAAATTGAAAGATATGCACCTAGTCGATGTTCAAACAGTACAACATTATAAATCTTGCAACAAGTGGACAGTATTCAGTTAAGATCATAAATCATGTTCCAACAAGAGGAACTCTAAGGGAGTGTGTGTCTTCGCATCCGTAAGCAGTAAGTAATGGTCTTGGAGACGAAGGCTAATACTTAAATGATATCGGCGTTAAGTATTAATTTCCCGGTCTGTGAATGATTATTTTAATTATTCATTTTTGGTATAGAATATTTTGATATGAAAGAAGACAAATTACCAATTAATTAATGATTTAGCTCCTCCTGATTCTGAAAGTGTATCGCTGCTGGCTTCACTGGCCTTGGCAGCATTACACGGGGACCTCCTCTTGGTCTCTTTACACATTCATGTAATTACGTTACTGTATATGTGCTACATAATTCGTACACTCGTAAAATATCATACTCGTCAAGTGTAACAAAAATATATAACAATAACATCTCGCAGCCTATTTTCACAGAATAGGAGGAAAATTAATATCGCTACAAGAGGTGAGCTCTAAGAAAGGTTTATTTGTAAGGCCAACCAATCTCAAATCTCCACCGCCTGACTCGAGTTTAACTATGTATTTAACTTTTAAGGTCTGGAACAAGTTACATTGAAATAATAGAATAAAGCGTAAACTTGAAAAATATTTTTAGTGACTGATCCTAAATTAACAGAATTACTATTACCAGTACACAAAACTACAAACAGTGTGTTTAAATACAACCTCGATTGTCTATATTTTGTTAACAAATAGATTCTTTATCAACAGAGTTGCTCTTTTTTTTTTAAATAATGTGATACACGAACTAAAACTTCATGCGTGTAATCTTGTGAGCAATCACCGCTGAAAAAGGTTCATAGAATAAAGTTCGGAACGAATAGGACCGAAACCACCAACCCAGAGACACTACGTCACGACCCTCGCCTCGCAGAGTGAATCACATGATTTTATGCTCTGTTGAATATCTTTATTGACTTCACTTTTTTGTCTTTTTATGCTGCCCTTCTTTGTTTTTATTTTTTAATTTTAATAAATAAATAATTGCCAGTCACATGCGTTGTGAACCACTCACAGAGGAAACTAAAAGGTTCCGCAGCTGGATGAAAAGAAGAATAATGCTAATTTCATAATAATTATAAGAAGTAATATGAAAAACTAAGTTACGGGAAAAACTTATATATCTCTTAAATTTACAGCCCCATCTTCTTCAAAATAAATATAAATTTCGTATAGAGAAAGCCAATAGTCTTCGAGTAAAATGATTGTTACGTACGGACGGACATGCGACATAACTTATACATTTTTTTCGGAATTATAAGGGTTTTTGCCATTTGGTTAACATTTTTCCGGGGTAACAAATCCTATATTTCATTCTAAGTAACAATCTATGCCTATATCAAATTTCATTCAAATTCTTTTAGCCGTTTTTTGCGTGAAACACAAACAAACTTTCACATTTATTATATTAGTAAATCAATTGGATAATTGATTTGTTAAACGGTAGTTAATCTGAAAAGAGAAAACAGCATACACAGTTTCAGAATTTAATACTAGATGGTGCTCAGAAGGTCGTTCAGTTAGTCTGTGATTAGTCAAGTCCGTGGAGTGAAGTGATCAATTGAATTTAGTGTACATTACCGAGCGATGTTGATCTTACAGTGTTGTTTTATTGTTACTAATAACTAAAATCAACGGTATAGTGTAAAATCAATAGTATATATAATAGGAAACTATTTGAATAATTCATTGTTTCATCTGAATCACAATGTTTTCAAATCATTCGAGGCCAGTTTGTAAAAACTAGCTTTTGAGCAGCTTTACGAACAAGCATAAAGATTACAATAAATTGTTGCATACTGTACAATACAATCTGTACGAATTTTTCAACAAAACAATTTTTACACGACCAGAGGGCAGGTTTGTTTTTCGGCCAAAAAATTTAGATGTGATTCAGTGAGGAGATTCTGCTAGCAGTCTAATAAGCTTCAAGCGGACATGATTTATATAATGATGATGCCATGTTGATATAGTTGCTGTTTTGAATTTTTTTTCTTCCAATATTCTGAAGTCATTTTGTAACATTTTTTACTCGTAAAACTATACCATCAACCATAGTATTCAACAAAGTTAATCTTTAAAACTTTTTTTTCAGAGTGTGTCAGTCAGCAGGCTTCATCGTTTTGACTGAACTCGTACCTGTGTTTAGTTATTTACTCGTACAATTAAAGTATTGTTTCGATTTAATGTAGGAATGTTTACTCTGCTTGGACAATAACGATCTTGCTGATACAGAAAATGTAAATTATATTATTTTCTCTTTCCTCTTAGTACTAATTGCAACATTCTGTCCTAAAGATCGACATTCAAAGACTTGGTATTTGGTAAAGAGTTCAGAGAATCTTCGATCGTACATCCCTGAGATAGAGGGGATTATGTCGTGAAGGAGTTAACTAAGATGAATCTAAGGGAAGTTATTGCGAATTGTATGATACTTGATGAAAGTTTCCACTTGGGGGTGTATTTTCCATTTCAAAGACAAATCGCTCGGAACAACTTAATTCAGTATTCCACCGGCTCAAGATTAAATTGGCATAATTGTTGTATCTTAATCAATAAAAAACTAGAAACTTGAAACGACGGGACCCTGTATATAATATTAAGTCTGTTAACAATACTGTTTTGCGATTTCTTGTATAACAACAACATAAGTTAAATGAACGCAAATAAGCAATATCATGTCAACCCACACGAATGCCATTTCGAGAAAAACGCGTTTGAAAATTTTGAACAACTTGCTTTATATGATTTTTTTATGTATTGGTCAAGTTTTCGGCAATTTTAGATTTATGTAAGTTAATTTACTTATTTTCACAAAAAATAAGTATACAAACTGCATATTTCGTATATAATTTAACCCACAACGTTTAACATAATACATAAATTGCATGATTAAAAAATGGCTTTTTAGAAGTTTTAAGGCTTAAAACCCTACAAATATTAAAGAAAAATGTTCTTCAGCCATTTACCAACACTTCTGCATATAACTCAGTTTTTTCAATTTTGTAGGTTGACATGATATTGCTTATTTGCGTCCAAATATTAGCTTTTGTCTTCGTTTACTTTAAATTCCAAATTCATTACAGCCTGTGCTTGTTGGACGTTGACAATCATTGTGGTATCGTTAATACATTATAACGATGTGTACTCTAGTTATTCGAAGGCCAATTAGTATTTGTGGCTAATTAGTTGTGACATATACTGTTAATCCTCGTCCAACTACCGTATATACCGTTATAGATATAGTTGTGTTAATTATATTAGAATTTAATTCTGATAATGAAAATGTATATATGGTTCGTTATGTTACCTAGTTATTTTGAGCTTTATACGATTCATACTTTTCATTTGGCCATTCGTCTCTCGCCCGCACCTCGCCCTGGTCACTCTGCGTGGCAGCTATGCTAGTTTTCTCTAAAATCGCTCAAATTCACACATAAACTGTAGCTAGGTGTTTGTAATAAACTCCGAAGTAACTAAGGCAAGCTCATAGTGTCCTGCTACTTAAACCTATTCACTATAGGAAGCTATTATTATTTAACACGTTAATGAATTGTTAATTGTTACTTTTGCTAATTGGTTTACGAACCTTATATTTTTGACAATTATAACCCTCCTGGATCTATGTAAAGGTTTTAAATTATTTTATGTTGTTGAAAACTCATAGAGCCAAAGATTATCCAGAAAAACGAACACAACCACATCTGGATTTTATGATCAGTACAGACATCTGTCTCTAGCGAGAATCGAAGCCATGACCGAAAAATATCGTCAAAATTTAGATATAAGTGCGTTGTCAGAGGTTAAGCTTATTCGTATTTCCAATTTTAAAACAATTCTCAGAACTATTTCACTTATACAACTTTTTTTATAAAAAATTCAAGGTATTTTGCAAGTAACAATTTACATCGCATAAAATGTTGGTGGCTGAAAAAAAATATTCTGTAGAAAGAAACCGCTCTTGATCACAACAGACCATCAGACGATTTCCTTTTAATGCTAATTTACGGCGCTCGGACCTTTATTAACCACGTAATAGGATTTCTGTTGATTTGAGAAAAAAGATTTCTCTCTGGTTTCTTTATTTGGAATAAATGTGATAATATTTAAAAAGGTTTATAAAATAAAGCTACCATGTTCAGGGCACTTTTGATTAGAATAATATTGTCTTTCTAACGGACATATGAAAGGAGGCGGTTCTTAATTCAGTTTTATGTTTAGGGTTCCGTAGCCAAATGACAAAAACGGAACCTTTATAGTTTCGTCATGTCCGTCTGTCCGTCCGTATGTCACAGTCATTTAACTCGGAGACCATTGGCTCTATCTATACGAAATTTACTAAATAGGTGTATTCTATGAACCGCACAACGATTTTGTAATAAAATCTTAAAATATATATGAATTAAGGGTGGCAGTCCATACATGTAACTGAGGATTGAAAAAAAAATTTCAACGTATGACAAAGTGTGAGATATCTTTGGACATGTCTTTCAAAATGATAACGAGTTTTCATTTTGGCTTTTTTAATTAAGTCATATATACATATAAGTTTTTCCCATTACTTTGTTTTTCATATTACTTTTAATAATTACTATGAAATTACCAACTTATTTTTGCGGTCGATTTTAATTCGTTATTATTTTTAAAGGCCTTAAGATTCTTCATAACCAAGCTGCGGAACCCTTTAGTTTCAACTGTGCGTGGTGCACAACGCACTTTACTGCTAATTATTTATTACTTTTGACCGGAACATCCGCTAATAGTTGTGTATTAATATTAGTTAAAATGTAAAATCATGAGCTATTTTAAAATACCTAGAAATTTTAAATAATAAACAATTCAAAATAGTTGTAATTATTGAAATGCTTAATGACGATACTGATAAATTCCGGCAAATATTCTTTAGCTGCAACCGATCAGAATAATCGAAAAGTTTGATTTCTCTGTAGTAGTCTGATGTAGTCGCGGATAAAAAGTTAGTAAGAAATAAAACAAAATTGATTAAACAAAATGTGAACTATTCTACTAAGTGGGGGAAGTTTGAGCATTCGATATAAACACGGCTGCAGACGCAATCGGGTTCGTTGCTGAAAATTTATGGGCACTTCGGAATTTTTAATAAAACCCGACAAATGTACGAAATTTTAGACGTTATCGGAAGTTATACTGCTTTTTATTAATTCCGCTTCCCCTTCGCAAAGCGTACAGCCTGATGAATACAATCTATATTCAGATGAAAAGTATCCATTTATATTTGTTTTTCTTTCTTTAGTTTTCTATCAAACATATTATAGCATGCCTGGTGGTGATTTTTACAACACCTTAATAAAAAAATTACCCGAACCTAAAAACTGTACGAAGTTTTTAAATACAATTCCACACTAATTAACATATTATCTACTATATAAATTATATGGAATATTTTATTGAGAATTGTACAGAATATAAATCTCAATAAAATATTCCTTTAAAAGTTTTTTTTAACATGGCAAAATCCCCCTTTAAATTTAAATAAGACGCTTTTGTCATTTAATCAAACAAGTCGTCTAGCAAGAATAGACCATTCAAAATCTATTTCCCCGAATGCTGTATGCAACATTTCATTGACAATGCGTTTATTATGAAGACCGCGAGAGTGAACCCATTTATTAAATAAATAGGAGATTTGTACGACATTTAGACACAATTTGCTACAGAATAAATCCTACGAAACCTGGTACACTGTATTTTACCGACTGGCACCTTTATGTGCAAACTTCGTCTTTCACAGTTCCAGGGTATCGAAGATTTCACAGCACGAGTGAATTTGATTGTTACGATTCTAGAACTTTAAAGCGATTTTATTCAATTGAGCCCATTTTGTGTACGCATATTATATCTTCAATTTCGAACTAGTATTTACTAAATTGTAGCCACTTCTAAAATTTTTTTTTTCTTGCAATCAATATTACAACATATTTACTTCGAGGTTCTAAAGAACAAATGTTTTACTAATGAAAAACTGATAGACTTAAGAATCGAGAGGCGGAGCTGATAGCGCATACATGTGTCCTCAAATATTTATGAAGCACTCAATAAAATCGGTTTCGGTTCGAGGCGGGAGCGAGAGCTGGCGTCTAAAGTACTACTACTGTACATTAACATTATTTTATAACTATTTTATGAGCTGAACACATACAGAATTACAAAAGCACTGATAAAGAATATATGTTATAGAAGTACGAGTATGTGGATATACTTGACTTTTTTAAGTATATAATTTTATTTTTAGATATCAACGTGTCTTACTACCGTTGATATTGTTACGGAGAACCTTATCACAGGGGCACAAGGTTCAAAATCGCTTGCTACTCCTTTTGTTTATTTCTACTACCGCCGCGCGGGTACGAGAAAGATGTATTCTCGAAACATGTAGAATAGCGTTCCGCGGACGGAGCTCTCTCGAACCCGTGTCCGCGTATATAAGCGGCCCGCCGTGTCGACTGATTCATTCAGTTCTGAGCAACAAGCGAAAACATTACAAGTGATACCAGTGAACAAGTGCGATAATTAGTGACCTCGGCTATTCTTTTGGACTGTGATTGACCTGTGATTTGGACCTGTTGTTTGTGAAGTTCTGTTGTTTAATCTAGACCTAGAATAAAGTCTTGTTTAGAGCCATCAGGTGTTTGTTTCCAAATCACCGAACCCCAGCCCGTAACAATATCATAGACGTTTTTAGCAGCAATTTGCAGTCAGTCCGCCTGTGACACCTGAATGCTGGCTGGCTGGTGACTCAAGACGTAGGAGAGGAGGCACACGGACGAAGGGTTTGGACATCCAGCGCTCCTATACATACATTATTCTCGTATTGCCTTTTTATATTTCCTCTCAGCTCTCGCGCCGCTCGTCCGGATCCCGCTGCGGCTTACTTCACGAACAGAATCACGTTCGTCCTCACACAGCGTTGTTTTTATTACTTAGATGATAAATGTTTCAACATTCGTACATTAGCTGTTCTATCTAGGCTCTACGTGACTACGAATGTTTTTTCATCAAAAGAGGATTTATTTTCTACACTTGTTTTTTTTTTTATTTTTTTATTTTATTTTTTTATTTATATTTCAAAATCAAAGAAATAATTCTTATCTTAGAGTAGGTATCAACTTTAGGTTACATCAACTAACAAGCCGACATAAACTCTATTCGATACGTAATAAGAAAGAAAGTATCTATGTATCTAAATATATAAAAGAGAATAGCTACACAATGTGTTTTTCCACGTCACTCATTTGTCTCAGACTTGTGGAGTTTTTGTACACATTAATCCTCTTAAAAAGGTCATTCACATCGTAATTTTACGCGAGAGAACACAATTGTTTTTGCTGATGGACTGCGCCTTGTCTTTTATGTTACATGAAGTAAACATGAAAATAAACTCTTTTTAGGGTTCCGTAGCCAAATGGCAAAAACGGAACCCTTATAGTTTCGTCATGACCGTCTGTCCGTCCGTCCGTCTGTCCGTCTGTCCGTCTGTCCGTCTGTCCGTCTGTCCGTCTGTCCGTCTGTCCGTCTGTCCGTCTGTCCGTCTGTCCGCCTGTCCGTCTGTCCGTCTGTCCGTCTGTCCGTCCGTCCGTCTGTCCGTCTGTCCGTCCGTCCGTCCGTATGTCACAGTCGTTTTACTCGGAGAGCATTGGCTCTATCTATACAAAATTTACTAATTAGGTGTCTTAAAATATATAAGAATTAATTTTTCATATAACTTTTAATGAAATTACCAACTTATTTTTTATTATTTTTAAAGCTTTTAAGATTCTTTATAACCAAGCTGCGGAACCCTTTAGTTTCAACTGTGCGTGGTCCACAACGCACTTGACGGGTAATTTTTTTACTTGTGTTTTATACATAAATTTAATTTATTATTATTTTTTTGTTATTGATTTATTATTTATTTTTTTTTTTTTCGCAGTAATGCAAACAATATTGTTTCGAGCTGGACCTCTTACGTGGAAGATGATAAGGCTACGTAAATGTGTAATTAATTTCAAATACAAACAAAGCCTTAGCAAATAACCACGTACAGCGCCATCTATGACTTGCACCAGTACTGCGTAAAAGCGCCATCTATGATTTGCAAGTTTAACCGATAACTATTAAAACTAATAGTTTCTTTATTTAAAGTTTATTTTGACAGTTTGGTTCAAAACAATAATTATTGATTGTTAAAATTTATATTCCATAAAGGGTGGATTAATTGTTATTTATTTATATTTTATCTTTTATTTAAATAATCCTCCATCCTAATCATAAAATAGGTGATGAGTGGGTGATGTGGGTGGTGTGGGTGGGTGGGTGATGGGTGGGTGGAGTGGGAGTGGGTAGAGTGGGTGGGTGAGTGGGTGGGTAGGTGGGTGGGTGGTGATGGGTGGAGTGGGTGGAGTGGGTGGGTGGTGGGTGGGTGGGTGGGTGAGTGGGATGGGTGGGTGGTGGGTGGGTGGGTGGGTGATGCATTAAGTCATTCGATGATCGTCATTGATGATATTCATTCGATGTCATTCATTAATTCGATGATGATGATGATGATGATGATGATGATGCGATGATTCGATGATCGATGATGATTCGATGATGATGCGATGATGATGCGATGCGATGGGTGATGATGATTCGATGCGATGATGATGGGTGGGATGGATGCGATGCATTCTGATGATTGCGATGATGGAGTGGAGTGGAGTAAATTCGATGGGTGGAGTGTTGATGATGCGATGATGGGTGGTGATGGGTCATTCGATCATTCGTCATTCGATCGATCGATGATCGATGATTCGATCATTCGATGATGATGATGATGATGATGATGATGATTCATTCATTCCATTTGATGATCATTCGATGATGATGATTCATTCGATCATTCGATGATTCATTCATTCCATTCGATGTTCATTCGATCATTCCATTCATTCCATTGATGTTGATGTTCCATTCATTCATTCGTCCATTCATTCGATCGATCATTCATTCATTCCATTCATTCATTCCATTCGATACGTTCCATTCGTTCCATTCGATGATCATTCATTCGTGATTAGATGATGATGATCGATGGGTGATGAGTGATGATGATGATTAGAGTAATTAGATGATTGATGATTGTGATGATGTTCGATGATGATTTGATGATTCATTCATTGATGATGGAGTCGATGATGCGATTAGATGATGGAGTGGATTAGATGATTAGATGAATTGGGTGATGATGCGATGGAGTGGAGTGGGTCGTGGGTGGAGTGGGTGGGTGGGTGGAGTGGATTGGGTGGTGATTGGGTGGAGTGATTGATGATAATTAATTATTCGTCATTAAATCGATGATGATGATGATGATGATGTGATGATTCTGATGATGATGTTCGATGATCATTCATTCATTCATTCGATGATGTTCATTCGATGATTCATTCATTCGATGTTCATTCATTCCATTCCATTCATTCCATTCGATGGATTCCATTCGATCGATGATCGATGTTCATTCCATTCATTCGATCGTCATTCGATGATGCGATACATTCGATCGATGGATTCATTCGTCGATGATGTCATTCGATGCATTCGATGCGTAAGTCATTCATTGATGATGATTCATTCATTCGATGATGATGATTCATTCATTCGATGATTCGATGATGATGATGATTCCATTCATTCATTCATTCATTCATTCGTCCGTTCATTCGTTCATTCATTCATTCCATTCGATCGTCCATTCATTCATTCATTCCATTCATTCATTCATTCGTCGTTCGTCCATTCGATCGATGTTCGTCCATTCGATCGATGCGATGCGATACGATGATGATTCGATGATCATTAGTCATTCGATCGTGATTAAATGATCATTGATGATCATTAGATGATACGATGATCATTGATGATCATTCGATGATGATGATGATGATGATTATTGATGATGATTCCATTCGTTCGATGATTCCATTCCATTCATTCATTCATTCATTCATTCGATATTCCATTCATTCATTAAATCATTCGTCCGATGATCCATTCCATTCGTCCATTCATTCATTCGATGAATGATTCGATGATGCGTTCGTTCATTCGATACATTCGATGATGATGATCTATTCGATGATGATCGTCGATGGTGATGATGATGCGATGATGATGATCGTCAATGATGATGTTCATTGATCGATCGATGATCATTCCATTCCATTCGATGTCCATTCGATGATGTTAATCCATTCGATGATTCATTCGATGATCATTCGTCCATTCGATGATTCGTTCGTCCATTCATTCGATGATGATGATTCGATGATAGATTCGATGTTCGATCGATACGATCATTCGATGATCGTGATTCGATCGATGCGATGCGATGATGATGCGATGATGGGCAGACAGCGAAGGCGGGCAGGCAGGCAGGCGAGGCAGGCGAGCAGGCAGGCAGGCGGGCGAGGCGGGCAGGCGGGCGGGCGGGCAGGCAGGCAGGCAGGCAGGCAGGCGGGCGGTGGGCGGGCAGGCGGGCGAGGCGGGGCGGGCGGGCGGGCGGGCAGGCGGGCGGGCGGGCGGGCGGGCGGGCAGGCGGGCAGGCGGGCGGGCGGGCGGGCGGGCAGGCAGGCCGGGCGGGCGGAGCGGGCGGGCGGGCGGGCGGAGCGGGCAGGCAGGCAGGCGGGCGGAGCGGAGCGGGCAGGCGGAGCAGGCAGGCGGGCGGGTGGGCCAGGCGGGTGGGCGAGCGGGCGGGCTGGAGCGGAGCGGGCCAGGGCGGAGCGGGCGGGGCAGGCGGAGCGGAGCCAGGCGGGCAGGCGGGACGGAGTGAGCAGGCCCAGGCAGTGGAGTGGAGTGGGTGGGTAGGTGGGTGGGTGGGTGGTGGTGGGTGGGTGGGTGGTGGGTGGGTGGGATGGGTGGTGGGTGGTGGGTGGGTGGGTGGGTGGGTGGTGGGTGATGATCGATGAGTGCATTGTGGGTGATGAGTGATGATGAGTGATGGGATGATGATGGGTAGATGGTGATGATGTGAGTGAGTGGGATGCGTGATGAGTGATTGGTTTGTCTGCGTCAGTGACGCAGACCCTCCACCTATTGGGCATGGGCGAAACGAAACCCCGCAAGGCTCGCTCTCATCCTCATGAGAACCTGCGATACGGACTCCTGTCGCCCCCAGCGACATTCGTCCGCCAGGCCACCCCACTACGGCAGCGCAGCTCAATTTGCCACCACCTCTACGCGCCCCATCCCTCAACGCCGCGACGCCTCCGCCAGGGGATCGTCGTCTCTAAGGCGGTCTGGGGCCTCTGCTGCGCGACGCGGCTGTCAGAGCTCGAGACCGCCGCCCCACGCACGCCTGCTGCTCAGCATTGCGGATGGTCTCTCACGATGCTCAAGTTTGCTCGGCGACAGCCGTGGGCGTGGCCATCCGCCGTCCACGCCGGACACTCTTCTAGCGTGTGCTGGGCGGTATCATCTACCCCCCAGTCACACGAACGGCACACGGGGCTCGACTCCCTGCACACAATAGTATGCAGGTACCTGTCGAAGCACCCGTGTCCCGATAGTACCTGTGTCAAGTGGTACGTAGGGGAGCCCGTTTTGCGCTCGACCCATTTCTTCAGTGACGGCTGGATGCCGGCAATAGTCCAGTGTCCAGCCGTCGGCTCCAGGAGATCTTGCGACCATCTGGTCAATACCTCCTCGGTGCCCCTTCTCCTCCACCGCTCCAGGTCACTGGGGCGGAGCCTTCTTCCGGCGTTGCGCGCCTCGCACCTCTTACTGTATAATGAGGCGGAGAGTTCCGCCTGGAGCTCCCACGGGGGGTACCTGCTAAGGCACATGCCGCCTCGAAGGACACGGTGCGGTATCCTCGGATCGCCCTGATCGCCATGACTCGCTGAGGGCGTCTCAGCAGAGCCCTGTTACTGGCGGTCAGGGCACCGACCCACACCGGCGCGCCATACAGCGCCATCGAGGCCACCACGCCAGCGTAAAGGCGCCGACACGTCGACCCCGGGCCACCGACATTCGGGAGCAGGCGGGCGAGCCCAGCCGCTGCTTGAACCAGCTTTGGGCCCATCCGCCGGAAGTGCTCGCCGAAGCTCCACCGACTGTCAAGTGTCAGGCCCAGGTACTTTATGTGGGCTTCCACCTCGATTCGCACCCCCCAACAGTGATGTTAGAGTTGGGGGGCGGTCTGTTACGCGGCCCATGAAAACATATGGCGCTGGTTTTTTCCAGCGCCACATTAAGGCCCAGCCTTCTAATTCTGGCCACCACCTGTGCTGTTCCAGCAGTGGCCAAAATTGCCGTATCTCGGTACGTGTCTCCGCGAGCTACCACCAACGTGTCATCGGCATAACATACTAAGCAGAGCCCGCGGAGAAGGGCACCACGAAGTACCACATCGTAACCAATGTTCCACAGGAGTGGGCCAAGAACTGACCCCTGTGGAACTCCCCGGCTTACGTTGTGCCTGATCAGACGGCCTTCCCTGTCTTGGTATGTGACAACACGCCCCCGAAGGTAATCTGCGACAAGTCGCTGCAGATACCTGGGCACCCTGTGGAACTCCAGTCCCTCCAGGATGCACCGAAACGGGAGCGTGTTGAATGCATTGGCGATGTCTAGGGACACCGCCACGACTGTGCCACCACGGGAGGTCGACTCGTCAGAGAGGGCCTTGACGCTCATGATTGCATCGATGGTAGAGCGGCCCTCTCTGAATCCGTACTGACAATCCGCCAGATCCGGACCCACAGCACTGCAGCAGGTGTTTAACGATGCGGGAAGCGACCACCCTCTCAAAACACTTCCCCGCCTCGTCCAGCAACACTATGGGCCGAAACGCCGATGGCGAATTGTCCGTGCGGCCCTTCTTCCTGGCAAGTACCAGCCTGCCCTCCTTCCAAGTTGGTGGAAACTGTGCTGTTCGGAGACTGGTGTCCAGGAGTGCCCTGTATGGCGTCTCCAATGCAGCCTCCAATGCCAGAGCTAGCACCCGGGCGTGAACCCCGTCTGGACCAGGGGCGGTCCTCTTCGTCCGCAGCCTCTCGACTGTACACGAGAACTCCTCGTCCGAGACTGGTGGGACCTCGAAGCCATCCTCGGCCGCCGATACACTAGCCGCGAATGGAGACATTCCCTCCTCCTGCGCGGGAAACAGTGCAGCCACCGTCTCCTGCAGCTGTGGAGGGTCTAGGGTTTCCGTGATCGGGACGCCGTGACTGCGCAGGCGACTGCGAATAGCGCGGTACGGTCGTCCCCACGGATCCCTACTGAGCCCCTCCAGCAGCTCCTCCCACGAGCGCCGCTTCGCAGCTCTTATGGCTGCCTGAAGCTCTTGCTTAGCGGCCTTGTAGGAGTCACTAAGCCTCCGCTCGTCCTCTATCGTCCGGACCCTTCTGCGCCGGTATCGCGCCACCGACTTTTTGGCGCGCTTGCAGGCTTCCCGGAGTGCGGCAAGCTCCTGCGACCACCAGTACATCGCCGTGTCTGGCGGAGGTCGCCTGGCGCGAGGCATCGAGGCGTCGCATATGCGAGCCAGTGCCTCGCGGAACCAAAGGGCCCTCTCGCTCACGGCTAGCCCGACTGGGGCCGAATCGGCCTCCCACGCCTGCACAATCGCTGCCTCGGCGGCAACTTCGCGGTTAAGGCGTGTTACCGCCCACCGCGGAAATGAAGAGGCCACTCCAACACTAGAGACGGAGACGCTGCAGATGGAAAAGCGGATATATTGGTGATCCGAAAGCGTCTCCGTCTCCATTAGTACCTGCCAGTCCCTGATTCGGCTTGCTGCAGCAGGGGAAGCGAAAGTGAGGTCCACTATAGACTGCCCCTGCGGCCGAACACAGGTCGGTGTACTGCCTCTGTTGAGAAGAACCAGGTTCACAGAGGCAGCCCAATCCTCGACTTCGCTGCCACGAGGATCCGTCGCCGGGGATCCCCAGGTAGAGGACTTAGCATTAAAGTCCCCGGCGACGATAACTTGCAGCGGAGCGGCGCGCTGGACCGCGCCACCTAGTTCCGCCAAAAAGGCCTCAAATTGAGCGAGGGTCTTATTGGGGGAGAAGTACACTCCTACGAGAGCGTACTCTCCCCACCCCGCAACAATGAAGCCGTCTCCCCGTTCGCGCAAGACGATTGGGGTGTCCGAGGACCACGCTCCGACCACGGCCACTGTGCCCGTCCGGTCTGCAAGCCAATTGTGGCGGTCTGGAACCGTGTAGGGTTCCGCCACAATTGCCACCCCCAACCGCCACTCCGCCATGTGCTGCAGGAGAAGGTCCTGAGCAGCGGCGCAGCGGTTTAGGTTCGTCTGAAGGACTGAGCGGGCCGCGTTAGGCATTCTCTACTGCCATCGGTTCCTCGCGGGACGCCCGCTCAGTCACTTGAGCCGCCTTCGGCCCAGCGCCACCTTTTCTTCTCTGCTGTCGTCGGGAGGGCAAGCACCCTTTTCCTCCCACAGCATGCCTTGCTGGCTTGCCAGCTGCGGCACACACTACACAATGCAGTGACTCCGAGCAGGCCGTCGCAATGTGACCTGCCTTGCCGCAACGATAACAGACGTCGCTGCGGTCTTCCTCTGCTGTGCATGTCGCTTTGGTGTGCCCCAGATGGAGGCACCTAAAGCACCGGAGGGGGCGAGGCTCGAGCAGCTTGACCTGCACCGAGCTCCACCCGATTAGTAGACGTCCCTCCGTTATGGTCTTGGCGGCAGCCATTGGCACTTTCGCCCAGACGGAGCCTATGCCGCCAGAGCCGACTTTGATGATGCCAACCTTTACTTGCTCCGACGGGCAAGCGCCCTTCAGAGCTAGCGCCATCTGGACCTCCTCACCGGTGATGGAGTCGTCCAGACCGGAAAGCCGGACATCCACCGACTTGTGTGGCCGGACGACTCTCATTGTTTCCGGGAGGGCCATCTTAATGCGGACCGCCAGCTGGTCTGCCTTTTCCGCACTTACGGAAGCTGGCATCTCAATCAGGCGCGCGCCGGTCGCTGTCGTGCGGAACTTAAACCCGCCCTCGATGCCGAGTTCGGCCAGGTTGACTTTGTCCCGCACGTTCTTCAGGACCTCGGCATAGTCCGTTTTCCTTCTGGCGGGGCGGCTATCACTACCGCCTGGGTGCGCGGAGGCTTCACGGCCCGCTTGGACCTGGGCTTCTTAGGTCCTTTTCCCTTTTTGGCCTTCGGCGGCGGCTGAGTAGCCGATTTGGGTGCCGACTTTTTCTTACTTTTCTTGCCGGTTACTAAGGTCCAGGCCTTTTCACCGGCGTTATTGACTGGAGGTGCTACCACCTCTGACACACTTTGGACACCCTTGTTCTTGGGGCCCGCAGACTTCTTCTCACTATTTTTCTTCTTTGGCAGCTTAGGCTGCCTGACCATCGTGTTGGCCGCCTTACTGTCGGCGGCCAGCGGTGGACGCACTCGCTCGGGAGGCAAGTTAAGCCTGGCCTCCAGCGATTCTATGCGGGCGTTAACCATACTACCTATCTCTACCATGGCCGCCCGCATCCACTCATCCTTGTCCGCAGGTGGGGCCGACACTGCGCCCGGAAGCGCCGCAGGAGTGACCTCTGTCTCCATGGCTGCTGGACTCGGTCTACCAGTCGGTGGTATGACAGGAGACGCTCTGGTCCATATTTCAGCCCGGAGCTGCGCAATCTCCTGGCGCAGTTCTGCTACTTCGCCCCTGAGACGACCATTCTCCTTAAAGAGTCGCCTCGTTTCCTCAGTCGTCGTTAGCGAGGACAACTCAGCAGCCCTCTCTTTAATTGAGGCGACGCTCTGCTTAAAGGTCTTGATGATTTGACCTTTAAGATTCGATGATTTCGCCGCAGCCTCCGCAATGAGACTGCACTCCGCCTCGATGGCATTGTGCAGCTCAGTCGCCGATGCAGCAGTAATCGGCGTCTCCTCTTTGGGGCATGCAACACGCTTCTTCTCTACTTCCTTTCGCGTCGCATATACCCGCTCTTCCATCGTCTTGACGGCTTCCTGAAACTCGGCATCTGCCCTGGCCTTGGCCAGCTCAGTCTTTGCCTTCAGGAACCCAACCCATTTTCCTGTTGTAGGAGGCCTTCCCCTGCCTCGCTTTTGCTTCGGGACTTCGACCTCTGTCTCCACACTGGAGTCGGAGTCCCCGTCGCATGTCCTCAATCCGGAACGGGATCGCTTGCGAGGACCGCGCTTGCTTCCCGTCGTCACCTCTGAGTCCGTGGTCGTCTCCGAAAGAAACGACCTGTCCTCAACCACCGATGGTGCGGTCTGGGCGGATACCGCCTCCGCACCCCCGGAACTGCAGCCCCCCTGGCTCAGGCCACCCTTGCGGGCGACCGAATGGCGAAGTTTGCCCCCTCCAGATCCGATGGGGCAGACGGGGCCCGAGGGCCCCGTGAGGGATTCTCCGGCTAGGCCGGTACCCTCCTGGAGTAATTGTTCGTTTAGTTGACTTGCCATTTTTTCGGTTTTTCCTTTTTTAGGTGAGGTCCTCCGCTAATGACCGGACACCCTCCGGCCATTCATCCCATCGGCGCGGGAGACCTTGGGATTAGGGTGATTTTTACCGAGGTTTTCTTCCTCCCCCCCATTTCCCCTGAAGAACCCCCTTCCCTGGCAGTCGTTAGCCGTCGTCGGCGACTATTCCGCAGAGCGGGCGCCGACGCCGTTTCCAGGGTGCACCACGAGGAGGTGACCGCCTTGCACCCCGTTGCACCCCAGGTTAGGTTTTTTTTTTTTTTTTTTTTTAGGTGGAGAAATCCTCATGGATACCCCGGAGCTGGGGCTGCCGGGGTTATGTGAGACTCCTACTCACTAAAACTCCACCAGGTTTCGTCTCTACGCCGGGCGACGGCCGGGGCATTCGTGCTGAGCACCTGGCCCCGTCTGACCGTCGCAGCGTTGTCTGCGTCAAAACGGACGCAGACCCTTCTCGCCCTGTTGGGCATGAGAGCGAGCAGAAACCCATAGGCTCGCTCTCATCCTCGCGGGGGACCTGTGCAATGCGGACTCCTGTCGCCCCAGCGACATTCGTCCGCAGGCCACCCACTAGGGCAGCGTAGCTTGGTGCCACCACCTCCTACGCTGCCCCCTCCTCCAACGCCGCGACGCCTCCACCAGGGGATCGTCGACTCTAAGGCGTTGGGCCTCCCTTTTACGGGACATGACGACCTCGCAAAACTCCGAGACCGCCGTCCACGCACTCGTGCTATCCAACATTGCCCGGATGGTATTGGGCAATGTGAGGTCCGTACCAACTACTGCAATAAGCCGCAGTCTCTCAACTGTCCACGCCGGACACTCCTCTAACGTGTGCTGGGCGGTGTCGTCCACCCCCCAGTCACACGAGCGGCACACGGGGCTCGACTCCCTGCACACAATAGTGTGCAGGTACCTGTCGAAGCACCCGTGCCCTGACAACATCTGGGTGAGGTGGTACGTTAGGGAGCCCGACTTGCGCTCGACCCATTTCCTGAGCGACGGCTGGATGCCGGCAATAGCCCAATGTCCAGCCGTCGGCTCAAGGAGTAATTGCGACCACCTCGCCAACATGGCTGCATTGCCCCTCCTTCTCCAACTCTCCACTTCTGCGGGACAGTATTGCCTGCCCCTGTCTCGCGCCTCGCCCCTTTTCCTGTACAGGAAGTCTGAGAGCTCTGCCTGGAGCTCCCAAGGGGGGGTGCCCGCTAGAGCACAGGCCGCCTCGAAAGATATGGTGCGGTATCCCCGGATGGCCCTGATCGCCATGACCCTCTGAGGTCTTCTCAGTAGGGATCTATTAATGGGACTCAGGGCATTCAACCACACTGGGGCACCATAAAGCGCCATCGAGGCGACCACGTTGGCGTACAGACGCCGACACGCCGACCCCGGTCCTCCAATGTTCGGGAGCAGACGGGCGAGACCCGCCGCGGTTCGCACCAGCTTTGGGCCCATCCGCCGGAAATGCTCCCCGAACCTCCACCGGCTGTCGATCATTAAGCCCAGATATTTTATGCAGGGCTCTACTCCAATCTGCACTCCCCCAACCGTGATGTTAGAGTTGGGGGAGGCCTCCTGCGGGGCGCATGAAAGCATATGGCGCTGGTTTTATCCAGCGCCACGCTCAGGCCCAGTCTTCTGATTCTGGCCACCACCTGAGCTGTTCCAGCGGTGGCCAGAATCGCCGCGTCCCTATAGCTATCTCCGCGGGCAACTACCAGAGTGTCATCAGCGTAACACACCAGGTAGAGCCCGCGAAGAAGTGCACCGCGAAGCACCGCGTCATACCCTATGTTCCACAGGAGCGGACCGAGGACCGACCCCTGTGGAACTCCTCGCTCCACTCTGTGGGAGACTAGGCGGCCTTCTCTGTCCACATATTGGACGACACGCCCCCGTAGGTAGTCTGCGGCTAGACGCTGCAGATACCCGGGCACCCTGTGGAACTTCAGTCCTTCCAGGATGCACCGGAACGGGAGCGTGTTGAACGCGTTGGCGATGTCTAACGACACCGCCACCACTGAGCCTCCTCTGGAGGTTGTCTCGGCAGAGAGGGCCTTGACGCTCATGATCGCGTCCACCGTTGAACGACCCTCTCTGAAGCCGAACTGGCAGTCCGACAAATTTGGACCCATAGTGCGCAGGTGTTCCGAGATGCGGGAAGCGACTACTCTCTCGAAGCACTTTCCCGCCTCGTCCAGCAGCACTATGGGTCGGAAAGCCGACGGTGAGTCGTCTGACCGGCCACTCTTCTTGGCGAGCACCAGCCTGCCCTCTTTCCAGCATGCTGGAAACTGCCCTGACTGGAGGCTGGTATCAAGGAGTGCCCTGTATGGCGACTCCAACCCTGCCTCCAGCGCAAGCACAAGCACACGGGCTTGCACGCCGTCCGGCCCTGGGGCAGTCTTTTTGCCCCGGAGTCTCCCAATTATTCCGGCGTATTCCCCGTCCGAGACGGGCGGGGCCTCATGGTTGGTGACGTCCAAGGCCAAACTCACCGCTGGAGGAGTCCTCTCCGGCTCCTGAGGAGGAAAGAGTACCGCCACCATTTCCTGTAGCTGCTGGGGGTCCAGGGTTTCCGTGACCGGGACGCCGTGATTGCGCAAGCGATTGCGAATCGCGCGATACGGTCGTCCCCACGGATCCCTACTAAGCCCCTCCAGCAGCTCCTCCCATGAGCGCCGCTTCGCAGCTCTTATCGCTGCCTGGAGCTCTTGCTTAGCGGCCCTGTATGTGTCGCCAAGCCTTCGCTCGTCCTCCATCTCGCGGACTCTTCTGCGCCGGTATCGTGCCACCGACTTCTTGGCGCGCTTGCACGCCGCCCGTAGTGCAGCCAGCTCTTGCGACCACCAGTACATGGCCGTGTCTGGCGGAGGTCGCCTGGCGCGAGGCATCGAGGCGTCGCAGATGCGAGCCAGTGCCTCGCGAAACCAAAGGGCCCTCTCGCTCACGGCCAGCACTGGGGCCGAATCGGCCTCCCACGCCTGCACAATCGCTGCCTCGGTAGCGACCTCGCGATTGAGGCGCGTTATCGCCCACCGCGGAAATGGAGAGGCTATTCCAGCACCGGAGACGGAGACGCTGCAGATGGAGAATCGGATATATTGGTGATCCGAGAGCGTCTCCGTCTCTACTAGGACCTGCCAGTCCCTAATTCGGCTTGCTATTGCAGGGGAAGCGAAAGTGAGGTCCACTATGGACTCCCCCTGCGGCCGGACACAGGTCGGCGCATTGCCTCTGTTGAGCAGAACTAAGTTCGTAGAGGCCGCCCAGTCCTCTACTTCACTGCCCCGTGGGTCCGTCGCCGAGGATCCCCAGGTTGAGGACTTAGCATTGAAGTCCCCGGCGACGACCACTTGCAGTGGCGCAGTGCGTCGGACTGCACTGCCCAGCTCGTCCAAAAACGCCTCAAATTCGGCGAGGCTTTTATTTGGGGAGAAGTACACCCCTATTAGAGCGTACCCTCCCCACTCAACAACGACGAAACCGTCTCCCCGCTCGCGGAGGACTATTGGGGTCGTAGTGGACCATGCTCCCACTACTGCCACTGAACCGGACCTATCTGCGAGCCAATTGTGGCGGTCTGGAACCGTGTAGGGTTCCGCCACAATTGCCACCCCCAACCGCCACTCCGCCATGTGCTGCAGGAGGAGATCCTGGGCAGCGGCGCAGCGGTTTAGATTCGCCTGCATGACTGAGCGGATCGTGCTAGGCATTTTCTACCACCATCGGTTCCTCGCGGTGCGTCCGCTCAGTCACCGCAGCCGCCTTCGGCCCAGAAACTCTTTTCCTCCTCCGTGTAAGGGGCAAGCACCCTTTGCCGCCAACCCGATGTTTGGCTGGCTTGCCCGCTGCGGCACACACCACACAATGCGGCGGCTCCGTGCAGGACGTCGCCTTGTGGCCGGCCTTTCCGCAGCGGTAGCAGGCCTCCCCGCGGTCCTCCGTAGCCGTGCAGGCTGCTTTTGTGTGCCCCAGCTGCAGGCATCTATAGCAGCGGAGGGGGCGGGGCTCGAGCAGCTTGATCTGCACCGAGCTCCACCCGATCAAAAGGCGTCCCTCCGTTAAGGCCTTGGCAGCAGTCATCGGCACTTGGGCCCATACCACCCCGATGCCTCCGGAGCCGGCCTTTATATTGCCAACCTTCACGTGTTCTATGGGACACGCACCCTTGGTGGCCAGCGCCCTGAGCACCTCCTCGCCGGTAATTGAGTCGTCCAGACCGTTCAGGCGGACGTCCACCGTTTTGTGTGGTCGGACGACTCTTAATGATTCCGGGAGGACGCTCTTAATTCTAGCCGCCAACAGGTCGGCCTTTTCCGCGCTGACGGAAGCTGGCATTTCCAGTAGCCGCGCGCCGGTTGCTGTCGTGCGGAACTTGAGCCCGCCCTCAATACCGAGTTCAGACAAGTTCACCCGGTCCCGCACGTTCTTGAGGATACTGGCGTAGTCTGCCTTTTCCTCCGGCGGCGCGGCTATCACGACCGCTTGAGTGCGCGGTGGTTTCGGCCTGCGCTTGACCTTGGGCTTCTTAGGCTTCTTGGGCCCCTTCCTCTCCCTCGTTTTCGGCAGCGGCTGGGCTGCCGATTTTGAGGCTGACCTCTTCTTATTCCTTTTATTGCCGGTGACCAAGGTCCAGGCCTCATCACCGGCAATTGCAGTTGAAGGTGTTGCAGCCTCTGACCTTTCGGCACCGTTCTTGGGGGCCGCAGCTTTCCTCCCACTCGATGTCGTGGGTTGTTTGGCTGCTGCTTTTGCCGCCTTGGTATCGGCGGCCAGCGGCGGACGTACTCGCTCGGGAGGCAAGCATAGTCTCGCCTCCAAAGACTCGATGCGGGCGTTAACCATGTTGCCTATTTGCAGCATGGCCGCCCGCATCCACTCCTCTCTATCTGCCGGTGGAACCGGCCTCGCGCTTGAACTCGGCGCAGGAGCTATCGCGGTCTCCGTAGGAGTCAGTGCGGCAGAGACAGTCGCCCGCACTTCCGCCCGGAGCTGCGCAATCTCCTGACGCAGTTCCGCCACTTCCCCTTTGAGCCGAGCGTTCTCTCGGAACACCCGCCTCGTTTCCTCCGTTGAGGTCAGAGAGGCCAGTTCTGCTGCCCTTTCCTTGATGGAAGCGACACTGAGCTTAAAGGTCCGCAAGATCTGGCCTTTCAGGTGGGAAGACTTCCCTGCTGCCTCCGCTATGAGTCCGCACTCCGCCTCGATGGCGTTGTGCAGCTCCTCCGACGTTGCGCAAGTGAGCGGTTGCTCTACGCGCGGGCACTCAGAGCGCTTGCCCTGGACCGCAATCCGCGTAGCATACGCCTTCTTCTCTAGGCTTTTCACGGCCTCTTCGTACTCCGCGGTGGCTTTCTTTTTAGCCAGGTCTTGTTTGGCCTTAAGAAAGCCGACCCACTGTCCCGTGGTTGGAGGCCTTCCCCGGCCTCTCTTTTGCTTGGGGACCTCTACTTCGGTCTCCAAGCTCGTGTCGGACTCGCCGTCGCTCGTCCTCATCCTCGAGCGGGACCGCTTGCGTGGTCCCCGCCCACCTCTCTGCGTAGCGTCCGAGTCGGTGGTCTCCGACAAGAACGATCGCTCCTCTACCATTGTAGCCTCGCTACAACCTGCCGTTGGTGCGGTCTGGGCGGATACCGCCTCCGCACCTCCGGAACTAAAGCCCCCCTGGCTCAGGCCACCCTTGCGGGCGACCGAATGGCGAAGTTTGCCCCCTCCAGATTCGGTGGGGCAGACGAGGCCCGAAGGCCCCGTGAGGGATTCTCCGGCTAGGCCGGTACCCTCCTGGAGTAGTTTTACGTTTTTAGAACTTGCCATTTTGTTTTCTTTCCTTTTTATAGGGTGAGGTCCCTCCGCTAGTGACCGGACACCCTCCGGCCATTCATCCCTTCGGCACGGGAGACCTTGAGATTGGGGTGATTTTTACCGAGGTTTTCTTCCTCCCCATTTCCCTGAAGAAACCCCCTACCCCTGGCAGTCGTTAGCCGTCGTCGGCGACTATTCCGCAGAGCGGGCGCCGACGCCGTTTCCAGGGTGCACCACGAGGAGGTGACCGCCTTGCACCCCACCCCAGGTTTTTTTTTTTTTTTTTTTAGGTGGAGAAATCCTCATGGATACCCCGGAGCTGGGGCTGCCGGGGTTATGTGAGACTCCTACTCACTAAAACTCCACCAGGTTTCATCTCTACGCCGGGCGACGGCCGGGGGCATTCGTGCTGAGCACCTGGCCCCGTCTGACCGTCGCAGCGTTGTCTGCGTCAAAAGTGGACGCAGACCCTCCTCGCCCTGTTGGGCATGAGAGCGAGCAGAAACCCATAAGGCTCGCTCTCATCCTCGCGGGGGCCTGTGCAATGCGGACTCCTGTCGCCCCAGCGACATTCGTCCGCAGGCCACCCACTACGGCAGCGTAGTCTGGTGCCACCACCTCCTACGCTGCCCCGTCCTCCGACGCCTTGACGCCTCCAAAAGGGGGTCGTCCGTTCGCAGGCGCTGGGCCTCTCTCTTCTTAGACATTACTGTCTCCGCAAAATCGGAGACAGCCGTCCACGCACTTCTGCTCCCCAACATTGCCCGGATGACCTCGGGCAATGTCAGGTCTGTCCCGACTACCGCGACAAGGCGCAGCCTATCCACCGTCCATGCAGGGCACTCCGCCAGTGTGTGCTGGGCAGTGTCGTCCACCCCCAGTCACACGACCGGCACACGGGGCTCGACTCTCTACACACCATGGTGTGTAAGTATTTGTCGAAGCACCCGTGCCCTGACAAGATCTGCGTCAGGTGGTAGGTGGGCGAGCCCGACTTCCGCTCAACCCACCTCTTGAGCGACGGCTGAATGGCTTCGACGGTACGATGCCCAGCCGTCGGCTCGAGGAGTGCCTGCGACCACTTCGCTATTATGGCAGCGTTGCCCCTTCTCTTCCACCGCTCAAGGTCGGTGGGACAGAACCCTCTGCCCGCGTTGCGCTTCTCTACCCTCTTTCTATATAGAAAGGCTGTCAGCTCTGCTTGGAGCTCCCATGGAGGGGATCCAGCCAGAGCACAGGCCGCCTCAAACGAAATGGTGCGGTAGCCCCGGATTGCCCTGATAGCCATGACTCGCTGAGGGCGCCTCAGCAGAGCCTTGTTACTGGCATTCAGGGCATCCAGCCACACCGGCGCACCATAAAGGGCCATGGAGGCCACCACGCCTGAGTACAGGCGCCGACACGTAGACCCCGGGCCTCCGACGTTGGGGAGCAGACGGGCTAGACCCGCCGCGGTTCGCACCAGCTTTGGGCCCATCCGCCGGAAATGCTCCCCAAAACTCCACCGGCTGTCTATGGTGAGGCCCAGATACCTTATGTGGGGCTCCACCGCGATACGCACTCCCCCAACAATGATGTTGGCGTCGGGGGGAGGTCTTTTCCGAGGCCCATGAAAGCATATGGCGCTGGTTTTTTCCAGCGCCACGCTAAGACCTAGCCTTCTTATTCTGGCCACCACCTGAGCTGTTCCAGCGGTGGCCAGAATCGCCGCATCTCGGTACGTGTCTCCGCGGGCTACTACCAAAGTGTCGTCGGCATAGCACACTAAGTAGAGCCCGCGAAGGAGTGCACCACGGAGCACCGCGTCATACCCAATGTTCCACAGGAGTGGGCCGAGGACCGACCCCTGTGGAACTCCTCGCTCGACTACGTGTGAGACAAGACGGCCCTCTCTATCTTGATATTGTACAACACGCCCCCGCAGGTAATCCGCAACTATACGCTGCAGATACCTGGGCACCCTGTGGACCACCAGACCTTCCATGATGCACCGAAACGGGAGCGTGTTGAACGCGTTGGCGATGTCTAACGACACCGCCACTACTGAACCCCCACGAGAGTTCGGCTCATCACAAAGGGCTTTAACGCTCGTAATCGCATCTATTGTAGAGCGGCCTTCCCTAAATCCGAATTGACAATCCGCCAGATCCGGACCCACAGTGCGCAGGTGTTCCACGATGCGGGAAGCGACCACCCTCTCAAAACACTTCCCCGCCTCGTCCAGCAGCACTATGGGCCGGAACGCCGATGACGAATTGTCCGTGCGGCCCTTCTTCCTGGCAAGCACCAACCTGCCCTGCTTCCAGGTGGACGGAAACTTCGCCGTTCGGAGGCTGGTGTCCAGGAGCGCCCTGTATGGCGTCTCCAACGCAGCCTCCAACGCCAGAGCTAGTACCCGGGCGTGCACCCCGTCGGGTCCAGGGGCGGTCTTCTTAGCTCGAAGCCTCTCTACTATGTCCGCAAACTCTCCGTCGGAGACTGGCGGGGCCTCAAGGTCGTCTTCGGCCGCTGACCCGCTGGCATCAAGTGAGATCGTTCCATCCTCCTGCGCTGGAAATAGCGAAGCCACCGTCTCCTGCAGCTGCTGAGGGTCCAGGGTTTCCGTGACCGGGGCGCCGTGACTGCGCAGGCGACTGCAAATGGCACGGTACGGTCGTCCCCACGGATCCCTACTGAGCCCCTCCAGCAGCTCCTCCCAAGAGCGCCGCTTCGCCGCCCTTATGGCCGCCTGAAGATGTTGCTTGGCGGCCTTATATGCGTCGATGAGCCGTCGCTCATCGTCCACCATCCGGACCCTTCTGCGCCGGTAACGCGACACCGATTTTTTGGCGCGCTTACACGCTGCACGGAGTGCGGCAATCTCTTGCGACCACCAGTACATGGCCGTGTCTGGTGGAGGTCGCCTGGCGCGAGGCATCGAGGCGTCGCATATGCGAGCCAGTGCCTCGCGTAACCAAAGGGCCCTCTCACTCACGGCCAGTACCGGGGCCGAGTCGGCTTCCCAGGCCTGCACAATTGCGGCTTCGGCCGCGACCTCGCGGTTGAGACGCGTTACCGCCCACCGCGGAAACACCGGAGCTGTGCCAACACCGGAGACGGAGACGCCACTGATGGAGAATCGGATATATTGATGATCCGAGAGCGTCTCCGTCTCCTCCAGGACTCGCCAGTCCCTAATCCGGCTAGCCGTCGCAGGGGACGCAAAGGAGAGGTCCACGATGGACTCCCCCTGCGGACGGACGCAAGTCGGTGCACTCCCTCTGTTGAGGAGCACCAGGTTCAGGGAGGCAGCCCAGTCCTCCACCTCGCTTCCGCGTGGGTCCGTCGCCGAGGATCCCCAGGTAGTGGACTTAGCATTAAAGTCCCCGGCGACGACCACCTGTAGCGGTGCAGCGCGCTGAACCGCGCCTCCCAATTCCTCCAAGAAGGCCTCAAATTGAGCGAGGGTCTTATTGGGGGAGAAGTAGACTCCTACGAGTGCATACCCTCCCCACCCCGCAACAACAAAGCCATCGCCCCGCTCGCGCAGAACGCATGGGGTCGTAGCCGACCATGCTCCGACCACGGCCACAGAGCCAGATAAGTCGGCAAGCCAATTGTGGCGGTCTGGAACCGTGTAGGGTTCCGCCACAACTGCCACACCCAACCGCCACTCCGCCATGTGCTGGAGGAGGAGATCCTGAGCACCGGCGCAGCGGTTTAGGTTCGCCTGGATGACTGAGCGGGCCGCGTTAGGCATTTTCTACAGCCATCGGTTCCTCGCGGGGCGTCCGCTCAGTCACCGGAGCCGTTTTCGGCCCAGAGACTCCTTTCCTCCTTCGAGTCAGGGGCAAGCATCCTTTGCCACCCACGCGATGCTTGGCTGATTTGCCCGCTGCGGCACACACAACACAATGCGGCGACTCCGTGCAGGACGTCGCCTTGTGTCCGACCTTTCCGCAGCGATAGCACGCATCCCCGCGGTCCTCGGTAGCTGTGCAGGCTGCCTTGGTGTGTCCCAGTTGGAGGCACCTAAAGCAGCGGAGGGGGCGGGGCTCGAGCAGCTTAACCTGCACCGAGCTCCACCCGATTAGCAACCGTCCCTCCGTTATTGCCTTTGCGGCAGCCATCGGCACTTTCGCCCAGACAGAGCCTATGCCGCCAGAGGCGACTTTGATGGCGCCTACTTTAACTTGCTCCGAAGGACAAGCGCCCTTCAGAGCTAACGCCCTCTGGACCTCCTCACCGGTGATGGAGTCGTCCAGACCGGAAAGCCGGACGTCCACCGACTTGTGTGGCCGGACGACTCTCATTGACTCCGGGAGGGCCATCTTTATTCGGACCGCCAATTGGTCCGCCTTCTCAGCGCTCACTGCCGCAGGCATTTCTAAAAGCCGCGCGCCGGTCGCCGTTGTGCGGAACCTGAAGCCGCCCTCGATACCGAGTTCAGCCAGGTTCACCCGGTCCCGCACATTCTTTAATATGTCGGCGTAGTTTGCCCTCTCCTCCGGCGGCGCGGCTATTACCACCGCCTGAGAACGCGGTGGCTTCGGCTTGCGCTTGGCCTTGGGCTTCTTGGGCTCTTTCTCCTTCCTCTTTTTCTGCGGCTTGTCTGCCGGTTTTGGGACCGCCCTACTTTCCCTCTTTTTCCTGGCGGTGACGAGGGTCCAGGCCTCTTCACCAGCTTTGGGGGCTGGGGACACTGCAGTCTCCAAGCTTTGGGCACCCTTCTTCTTAGAGCCCGCAGCTTTGCTAGCTCCCGCTGTCTTCTTTGTCAGCGTAGGCTGTTGGGCAGTTGCTTTTGCCGCCTTGGCATCGGCGGCCAGCGGCGGACGCACTCGCTCCGGAGGCAAGCTGAGTCTTGCCTCCAAAGACTCGATGCGGGCGTTGACCATATTGCCTATTTGCACCATGGCCGCCCGCATCCACTCTTCTTTGTCTGCCTGTAGCGCCAAAGGAGCCACTGTGGTCTCCATTGGAGTCGGTGCTGCGACTGGGACTGCCGCCCGCACTTCCGATCGAAGCTGCGCAATTTCTTTTCGGAGTTCCGCCACCTCCTCCTTAAGCCGCGCGTTCTCCCTAAATACTCGCCTAGTCTCCTCCGTTGTTGTGAGGGAAGCTAGCTCGGTCGTCCTTTCTTTTATTGACGCCACGCTGAGCTTAAAAGTGCGGAGCATCTGTCCTTTAAGATGTGACGACTTGCCTGCCGCCTCCGCAATAAGCCCGCACTCCACGTCTATGGCGTGTTGGAGCTCCTCCGCCGTTGCGCCAGTGAGCGGCTGCTCTACCCGCGGGCACTCGACACGCTTTTTGCTCACCTCCGTCCGCGTTTCGTATGCCTTCCTTTCTAAATTCTTTACGGCCTCCTCGTACTCGGAGGCTTTCTTCTTCTTGGCCAGGTCCTGCTTAGCCTTTAAAAATCCGACCCACTGGCCCGTGGTCGGAGGCCTTCCTCTGCCTCTCTTCTGTTTAGGGACTTCGACCTCCGTCTCCACACTGGAGTCGGAGTCCCCGTCACACGTCCTCAAACCTGAGCGGGATCGCTTGCGAGGTACCCGCTTGCGTCCCGCCGTCGCGTCGGAATCGGTAGTCGTTTCCGACAGGAACGACCGTTCCAATACCACCGATGGTGCGGTCTGGGCGGATACCGCCTCCGCACCTCCGGAACTGTAGCCCCCTGGCTCAGGCCACCCTTGCGGGCGACCGAATGGCGAAGTGTGCCCCCTCCAGATCCGATGGGGCAGACGGGGCCCAAGGGCCCCGTGAGGGATTCTCCGGCTATGCCGGTACCCTCCTGGAGTAATGTATCGTTTGTTGTACTTGCCATTTTGTTTTCTTTCCTTTTTATAGGGTGAGGTCCTCCGCTAGTGGCCGGACACCCTCCGGCCATTCAACCTGTCGGCACGGGAGACCTTAGGTTTGGGGTGATTTTTAACGAGGTTTTCTTCCTCCCAGGTTAGGTTAGGTTAGGTTAGGTTAGGTTAGGTTAGGTTAGGTTAGGTTTTTTTTTTTTTTTTTTTAAGGTGGAGAAATCCTCATGGATACCCCGGAAGCTGGGGCTGCCGGGGTTATGTGAGACTCCTACTCACTAAAACTCCACCAGGTTTCGTCTCTACGCCGGGCGACGGCCGGGGGCATTCGTGCTGAGCACTTGACCCCGTCTGGCCGTCGCAGCGTTGTCTGCGTCAAGAACGGACGCAGACCCTCCTCGCCCTGTTGGGCATGAGAGCGAGCAGAAACCCATAAGGCTCGCTCTCATCCTCGCGGTGGGTGCCTGTGCAATGCGGACGTCTGTCGCCCCAGCGACATTCGTCCGCAGGCCACCCACTACGGCATCGCAGCTCGGTGCAACCACCTACGCTGCCCCATCCTCCTACGCCTCGACGCCTCCGCCAAGGGATCGTCGGTTCTGAGGCGCTGCGCCTCTCTTTTGCGGGACATGACGGTCTCGGAGAACTCCGAGACCGCCGCCCACGCACGCCTGCTGCTCAACATTGCCCGGATGGTGTTGGGCAATGTCAGATCCGTGCCGACCACGGCAATGAGCCGCAGCCGCTCCACTGTCCACGCCGGACATTCCTCCAACGTGTGCTGGGCGGTATCGTCCACAGCCCAGTCACACGAGCGGCACACGGGGCTCGACTCCCTGCACACAATAGTATGCAGGTACCTGTCGAAGCACCCGTGTCCCGATAGCACCTGCGTCAGGTGGAACGTAAGGGAGCCCCATTTTCGCTCGACCCATTTCCGGAGCGACGGCTGGATGCCGGCAATAGCCCAATGTCCAGCCGTCGGCTCAAGGAGATCTTGCGACCACCTGGTCAAAACCTCCTCAGTGCCCCTCCTCTTCCACCGCTCCAGGTCACTGGGGCGGAACCCTCTTCTGGCGTTGCGCGCCTCGCACCTCTTGCTATATAATGAGGCGGAGAGTTCCGCCTGGAGCTCCCACGGGGGGTACCTGCTAAGGCACATGCCGCCTCGAAGGACACGGTGCGGTATCCTCGGATCGCCCTGATCGCCATGACTCGCTGAGGGCGTCTCAGCAGAGCCCTGTTACTGGCGGTCAGGGCACCGACCCACACCGGCGCGCCATACAGCGCCATCGAGGCCACCACGCCAGCGTAAAGGCGCCGACACGTCGACCCCGGGCCTCCGACGTTCGGGAGCAGGCGGGCGAGCCCAGCCGCTGTTTGAACCAGCTTTGGGCCCATCCGCCGAAAGTGCTCGCTGAAGCTCCACCGACTGTCAAGTGTCAGTCCCAGGTACTTTATGTGGGCTTCCACCTCGATTCGCACCCCCCCAACAATGATGTTAGAGTTGGGGGCGGCCCTTACGCGGCCCATGGAAACATATGGCGCTGGTTTTTTCCAGCGCCACATTCAGCCCTAACCTTCTGATTCTGGCCACCACCTGAGCTGTTCCAGCAGTGGCCAGAATCGCCGCGTCCCTAAACGTGTCTCCGCGGGCAACTACCAGAGTGTCATCAGCGTAACACACCAGGTAGAGCCCGCGAAGGAGTGCACCGCGGAGCACAGTGTCATATCCGATGTTCCACAGGAGCGGACCAAGAACCGACCCCTGTGGAACTCCTCGCTCGACTGCGTGTGAGACAAGACGGCCCTCTCTGTCTTGGTATTGGACAACACGCCCCCGAAGGTAATCTGCAACGAGAAGCTGCAGATACCTGGGCACCCTGTGGACCACCAATCCTTCCATGATGCACCGGAACGGGAGCGTGTTGAACGCATTGGCGATGTCTAATGACACCGCCACGACTGAGCCCCCACGAGAAGTCGACTCCTCACACAAGCCCTTCACGTTCATGACCGCGTCGATTGTAGAGCGGCCCTCTCTAAATCCATACTGACAATCCGCCAAATCTGGACCCACAGTGCGCAGGTGTTCCGAGATGCGGGAAGCTACCACTCTCTCGAAACACTTTCCCGCCTCGTCCAGCAACACTATGGGTCGGAACGCCGATGGCGAATTGTCGTTGCGGCCCTGCTTCTTTGCGAGCACTAGCCTGCCCTCCTTCCATGCTTTTGGGAACTGCCCTGAGCGGAGGCTGGTATCAAGAAGCGCCCTGTATGGCGACTCCAACGCAGCCTCCAGCGCAAGCAGCAGCACGCGAGCGTGAATGCCGTCTGGTCCAGGGGCAGTTTTCTTCCCGCGAAGTCTGTGCAGTATGCTGTCGAACTCCCCGTCCGTCACCATTGGAGCCTCGACGTCGACCTCGTCTGCAGCCAGACTTCGGTCAGGAAGTGCCGTCTCCGATTCCTCGGCTGGAAACAGCGTCGCCACAGTCCTTCGCAGCTGCTGGGGGTCCAGGGCTTCCGTCGCGGGGACGCCGTGATTGCGCAGGCGATTACGAATCGCGCGATACGGTCGTCCCCACGGATCCCTACTGAGCCCCTCCAGCAGCTCCTCCCACGAGCGCCGCTTCGCCGCTCTTATGGCCGCCTGCAGATGTTGTTTGGCGGCCTTATACGCGTCTCTAAGACGCCTCTCGTCCTCCTCAATCCGGACCCTTCTTCGGCGGTAGCGCGCCACCGACTTCTTGGCTTGCTTGCACTCCGCACGAAGTGCGGCAAGCTCTTGCGACCACCAGTACATGGCCGTGTCTGGCGGAGGGCGCCTGGCGCGAGGCATCGAGGCATCGCATATGCGAGCCAGTGCCTCGCGGAACCAAAGGGCCCTCTCGCTCACGGCCTGCACTGGGGCCGAGTCAGCCGCCCAAGCCTGTACAATCGCAGCTTCGGTGGCTGCCTCTTTGTTAAGCCGCGTGATAGACCAACGCGGGAAGACGGAGGCTGATCCACCAACAGAAACGGAGACGCTGTAGATGGAGAATCGGATGTACTGGTGATCCGACAGCGTCTCCGTCTCCTCCAGTACACGCCAGTCATGCACTCGTCTGGCCGTCGCAGGGGACGCGAAGGAGAGGTCCACGATGGACTCCCCCTGCGGACGGACGCAGGTCGATGCACTGCCTCTATTAAGGAGCACCAGGTTCAGCGAGGCAGCCCAGTCCTCCACTTCACTTCCCCGTGGATCCGTCGCCGAGGATCCCCAGGTCGAGGACTTAGCATTGAAGTCCCCGGCGACGACCACTTGCAGAGGCGCGGCGCGTCTGACCGCACCGCCCAGCTCCACCAGGAAGGCCTCGAATTCGGCGAGGGTCTTATTGGGGGAGAAGTACACTCCAATAAGAGCGTACCCTCCCCACCCCGCCACCACGAAGCCGTCTCCCCGCTCGCGCAGGACGATTGGGGTCTCCGCGGACCACGCACCGACCACGGCCACTGTGCCCGATTGGTCTGCGAGCCAATTATGGCGATCCGGAACAGTATAGGGTTCCGCCACAATAGCCACCCCCACCCGCCACTCCGCCATGTGCTGCATGAGGAGGTCCTGGGCAGCGGCGCAGTGGTTAAGATTCGCCTGAAGGACTGAGCGGGCCGCGTTAGGCATTCTCTACTGCCATAGGTTCCTCGCGGGACGTCCGCTCAGTCACTGGAGCCGCCTTCGGCTCAGCGCCACCTTTCCTCCTCTGCTGTCGTCGGGAAGGCAAACACCCTTTACCTCCCACAGCATGCCTAGCTGGCTTGCCCGCCGCGGCACACACCACACAATGTGGCGCCTCCGAGCAGGCCGTCGCCCTATGTCCCGCCTTGCCACAGCGATAGCAGGCGTCGCTGCGGTCTTCCTTCGCCTTACAGGCAGCCCTGGTGTGCCCCAGTTGAAGGCACCTGAAGCAACGGAGAGGGCGGAGCTCGAGCAGCTTGATCTGTACCGAGCTCCACCCGATCAATAGACGTCCCTCTGTTAAATCTTTGGCAGCAGTCATCGGCACTTTCGCCCAGACTGATCCTATGCCGCCAGAGCCAACTTTAATGGCGCCAACCTTTACTTGCTCCGAAGGACAAGCGCCCTTCAGAGCTAGCGCCCTTTGGACCTCCTCACCAGTGATGGAGTCGTCCAGACCGGAAAGCCGGATATCCACCGACTTGTGTGGCCGGACGACTCTCATGGTCTCCGGGAGGGCCATCTTTATTTGGACCGCCAACTGGTCCGCCTTTTCCGCCGTCACGGCAGCTGGCATCTCCAGCAGCCGCGCGCCGGTCGCCGTCGTGCGGAACTTAAAGCCGCCCTCAATGCCGAGTTCAGCCAGGTTGACTTTGTCCCGCACGTTTTTCAGGACTTCGGCGTAGTCCAGGTTTCCCTCCGGCGGCGCGGCTATCACCACCGCCTGGGTGCGCGGTGGTTTCACCGACCGTTTGGACTTAACCTTTTTGGGCCCTTTCCCTTTCTTGGATTCAGTCTTCGCCCCCGGTTTTCGGGCGGACCTCTTCTTTTTCTTGCCGGTGACGAGGGTCCAGGCCTCCTCACCAGCGTTTGAAACTGCTACAGTTCCCGGTCTTTGGGCACCCTTTTTTCTGGAGCCCGCAGCTTTCTTGCCGCTCGTGTTCTCTTTTAGGAGCGTAGGCTGTTGAGCCGCTGCTTTCGTCGCCTTGGCATCGGCAGCCAATGGTGGACGAACCCGTTCGGGTGGCAAATTCAGCCTCCCCTCCAAGGATTCGATGCGAGCGTTAACCATGTTGCCAATCTGCAGCATGGCCGCCCGCATCCATTCATCCATATCCGAGGATCGACGCGGCGTCGCGCCCTGGGGCACCGCAGGAGCAGCCTCGGTCTCCATACGAATCGTCGGTTCGACGGCTGGCGTTGTGGCCACCTTCAGTTCCGCTCGGAGCTGCGCGATCTCCGTGCGTAGTTCCGCGACTTCTTCCCTGAGTCGCGCGTTCTCAGCTGAGACCCTTCGAGTCTCCTCCGACACAGTGACGATAGTTCCGCCGCTCGCTCTTTAATTGCCGCGACGCTCAGCTTGAAGGTCCGGAGGACCTGCCCCTTCAGGTGCGATGACTTAGCCGCCGCCTCTGCGATCAGCCCACACTCTGCGTCAATGGCCTTATTAAGCTCTTCAGCCGTTGCACTGGTCATCGGCTGGAGAACTCCTGGACACTCTACTCGCTTGTCCTTTATTGCGATCCGTGTGTCGTACACCCTCTTCTCTAAGTTGCTTACTGCCTCCTTGTATTCGGCGTCAGCTCTGGCCCTACTGTGCTCCTGCTTCGCCTTTAAGAAGCCGACCCACTGGCCCGTGGTCGGAGGCCTTCCTCTGCCTCTCTTCAGTTTAGGGACCTCGACCTCCGTCTCCACACTGGAGTCGGAGTCCCCGTCACACGTCCTTAAACCTGAGCGGGATCGCTTGCGAGGTACCCGCTTGCGTCCCGCCGTCGCGTCGGAATCGGTAGTCGTTTCCGAAAGGAACGACCGTTCCAAAACCACCGATGGTGCGGTCTGGGCGGATACCGCCTCCGCACCCCGGAACTGTAGCCCCTGGCTCAGGCCACCCTTGCGGGCGACCGAATGGCGAAGTTTGCCCTCCAGATCCGATGGGGCAGACGGGGCCCGAGGGCCCCGTGAGGGATTCTCCGGCTAGGCCGGTACCCTCCTGGAGTAATTGTTCGTTTTGATGACTTGCCATTTTTCAGTTTTTTCCTTTTTATAGGGTGAGGTCCTCCGCTAGTGACCGGATACCCTCCGGCCATTCATCCCTTCGGCACGGGAGACCTTGAGATTGGGGTGATTTTTACCGAGGTTTTCTTCCTCCCCATTTCCCCTGAAGAAACCCCTACCCCTGGCAGTCGTTAGCCGTCGTCGGCGACTATTCCGCAGAGCGGGCGCCGACGCCGTTTCCAGGGTGCACCACGAGGAGGTGACCGCCTTGCACCCCAGGTTAGGTTAGGTTAGGTTAGGTTAGGTTAGGTTTTTTTTTTTTTTTTTTTTTTTTTTTTTTTTTTTTTTTTTTAAGGTGGAGAAATCCTCATGGATACCCCGGGAGCTGGGGCTGCCGGGGTTATGTGAGACTCTTACTCACTAAAACTCCACCAGGTTTCATCTCTACGCCAGGCGACGGCCGGGGGCATTCGTGCAGGGCACTTGACCCCGTCTGGCCATCGCAGCGTTTGTCTGCGTCAAGAATGGACGCAGACCCTCCTCGCCCTGTTGGGCATGAGAGCGAGCAGAAACCCATAAGGCTCGCTCTCATCCTCGCGGTGGGGGCCTGTGCAATGCGGACGTCTGTCGCCCCAGCGACATTCGTCCGCAGGCCATCCACTACGGCATCGCAGCTTGGTGCAACCACCTACGCTGCCCCATCCTCCTACCCCTCGACGCCTCCGCCAACGGATCGTCGGTTCTGAGGCGCTGAGCCTCCCTTTTGCGGGACACGACGGTCTCGCAGAATTCCGAGACCGCCGCCCACGCACGCCTGCTGCTCAACATTGCCCGGATGGTCTCGGGCAATGTTAGGTCCGTCCCAACTACGGCAATAAGCCGCAGCCTCTCCACGGTCCACGCCGGACACTCTTCTAACGTGTGCTGGGCGGTGTCATCCACCCCCCAGTCACACGACCGGCACACGGGGCTCGACTCCCTGCACACAATAGTATGCAGGTACCTGTCGAAGCACCCGTGTCCCGATAGCACCTGCGTTAGGTGGTAGGATAGGGAGCCCGATTTGCGCTCGACCCATTTCCTGAGCGACGGCTGGATGCCGGCAATAGCCCGATGTCCAGCCGTCGGCTCTAGTAGTTCTCGCGACCACCTCTCCATCATCTCCTGTGTGCCTCTCTTTTTCCACAGCTCCAATTCATTGGGGCGAAACTCTCTTCCCGCACTGCGCGCCTCACTCCTTTTGCGATATAAGGAGGCAGAGAGTTCCGCCTGAAGCTCCCAGGGAGGGGTGCCTGCTAAGGCACAGGCTGCCTCGAACCCGATGGTGCGGTATCCTCGGATTGCCCTGATCGCCATGACTCGCTGAGGGCGCCTCAGCAGAGCCCTGTTATTGGCGTTCAGGGCACCGACCCACACCGGCGCGCCATATAGCGCCATGGATGCCACCACCCCGGCGTATAATCTCCTACACGTCGACCCCGGCCCTCCAACGTTCGGGAGCAGACGGGCGAGACCCGCCGCTGATTGAACCAGCTTGGGTCCCATCCGCCGGAAGTGCTCTCCGAAGCTCCACCGGCTGTCGAGTGTCAGGCCCAGGTATTTAAGGTGGGCTTCCACCTCGATCCGCGCTCCCCCAACAGTGATGTTTGCGTTGGGGGGAGGTCTCCTTCTCGGCCCGTGAAAACATATGGCGCTGGTCTTATCCAGCGCCACGCTCAAGCCCAGACTTCTGATTCTGGCCACCATCTGAGCTGTTCCAGCAGTGGCCAGAATTGCTGCGTCCCTGTAAGTGTCTCCGCGGGCAACTACTAAAGTATCGTCGGCATAGCAAACTAAGTAGAGCCCGCGGAGGAGGGCACCTCGCAGCACCCAGTTATAACCTATGTTCCACAGGAGCGGGCCGAGGACCGACCCCTGTGGGACACCCCGACTCACACTGTGTCTTACGAGCCGACCTTCCCTATTCTGGTATTGGACAACACGCCCCCGTAGGTAATCTGCAACCACACGCTGCAGATACCTGGGCACCCTGTGGGACTCTAGTCCGTCCAGGATGCACCGGAACGGGAGCGTGTTGAAGGCATTGGCGATGTCTAACGACACCGCCACAACTGAGCCACCACGGGAGGTCGACTCAGCACAGATAGCCTTCACACGCATTATAGCGTCTACAGTTGAGCGGCCTTCTCTAAACCCGAATTGAGAGTCCTCTAAGTCCGGACCCACAGTGCGCAGGTGCTCCACGATCCGGGAGGCCAGTACTCGCTCATAGCACTTTCCCGCTTCGTCTAAGAGCACTATGGGCCTAAAAGCTGATGGAGAATTGTCGGCACGACCAGGCTTTCTCACCAGCACTACTCTACCTTGTTTCCAACATTCAGGGAACCGCCCGGAACTCAGGCACGCGTTCAAAATTTCCCTGAATGTGGGCTCAAGCGCCGTCTCCAGCGCGAGCACTAACACGCGAGCGTGCACGCCATCCGGCCCTGGTGCAGTTTTCTTTCCGCGGAGCCTATGCACCATAGTGTCGAACTCGCTATCCGACACTATCGGAATCTCAAGGCCTTCCGCGTCCGCAGCCAAGTTCCGTTCAGGCGGGATATCTTCCGACTCTTGGGCCGGAAAGAGCGTCGCCACCGTCCTTTGCAGCTGTTGAGGGTCCAGGGCTTCCGTGATAGGGACGCCGTGATTGCGCAAGCGATTGCGTATCGCGCGGTACGGTCGTCCCCACGGATCCCTACTGAGCCCCTCCAACAGCTCCTCCCAAGAGCGCCGCTTTGCTGCCCTTATGGCCGCCTGAAGATTTTGTTTGGCGGCCCTATAGACGTCGCTGAGTCTTCTCTCGTCCTCTGCCAGCCGAACTCTTCTTCGTCGGTATCGCGAGACCGACTTTTTCGCTCTCTTGCAAGCTGCACGGAGAGCGGCGAGTTCCTGTGACCACCAGTACATGGCCGTGTCTGGCGGGGGTCGCCTGGCGCGAGGCATCGAGGCATCGCAGATGCGAGCCAGTGCCTCGCGAAACCATAGGGCCCTCTCGCTCACGGCCATGACTGGGGCCGAGTCAATCTCCCACGCCTGTACAATCGCTGCTTCCGCAGCTAGGTCCCGGTTTAGCCGCGTAATTGCCCAACGCGGGAAGACGGGGGCTGATCCACCCCTGGAGACGGAGACGCTACAGATGGAGAATCGGATGTATTGGTGATCCGAGAGCGTCTCCGTCTCCTCCAGGACACGCCAGTCCTGCACTCGTCTGGCCGTCGCAGGGGACGCAAAGGAGAGGTCTACGATAGACACCCCCTGCGGACGGACGCAAGTCGGCACCCTGCCTCGGTTTAGCAGTGAGAGATTATGTGCAGCAGCCCAATCCTCCACTTCACTGCCCCGTGGGTCCGTCGCCGAGGATCCCCAGGTCGAGGACTTAGCATTGAAGTCCCCGGCGACGACCACTTGTAACGGCGCGGCCCGTCGGACCGCACCGCCCAGCTCCACCAAGAAGGCCTCGAACTCGGCGAGGGTCTTATTGGGGGAGAAGTACACTCCAATAAGAGCGTACCCTCCCCACCCCGCCACCACGAAGCCATCTCCGCGCTCGCGCAGGTCGAGCGGGGTCTCCGACGACCACGCTCCAACCACGGCCACTGAGTTCGACCGGTCTGCGAGCCAATTGTGGCGGTCTGGAACCGTGTAGGGTTCCGCCACAATTGCCACCCCCAACCGCCACTCCGCCATGTGCTGCAGGAGAAGGTCCTGTGCAGCGGCGCAGCGATTTAAATTCGCCTGGATGACCAAGCGGGCCGCGTTAAGCATTGTCAATATTCATTGCCTCCTCGCGGCGGGGCCGCTCAGTCACCAGAACCGCCTTAGGCCCAGCAACCCCTTTCCTCCTCTGACGTTTCGGTGGCGAACACCCTTTGCCTCCCATTATATGGTTGGCCGGTTTGCTCGCCGCTGCGCATGCTAAACAATGCGGCACCTCCAGGCAGGTCGCCGCTTTATGGCCGACCTTACCGCAGCGATAGCAAGTATCGCCGCGGTCTTCCGCAGCTGTGCAAGCCCCCTTGGTGTGCCCCAGCTGCAGGCACCTAAAGCAGCGGAGAGGGCGGGGCTCAAGCAACTTGATTTGAACAGAGCTCCTTCCAATCAGCAGGCGGCCCTCCGTCAAAGCTTTGACCGCAGTCATGGGCACTTGTGCCCAAGCCGCCCCTATGCCTCCAGAGCCAGTTTTTATTGCTCCCACCTTGATATGCTCTATAGAGCAACCACCTTTAGTGGCGAGCACCCTCTGTATCTCCTCTCCGGTGATAGAGTCGTCCAGACCAGAAAGCCGGATATCCACCGACTTGTGTGGCCGGACGACTCTCATTGTCTCCGGGAGGGCCGTTTTTATTCGCTCCGCCAGGAGGTCCGCCTTCTCTGCGCTGACAGCAGCTGGCATTTCAAGAAGCCGAGCGCCGGTAGCCGTCGTGCGGAACCTGAACCCACCTTCTATGCCTAATTCGGCCAGGTTTACTTGGTTCCGCACATCCTTGAGGATATCGGCGTAGTTGACCCTCTCGTTCTGCGGCGCAGCGATTACCACAGCCTGGGTGCGCGGTGGCTTCGCTGTTCGCTTCTTTTTGGGCTTTTTGGGCCCTTTCCTCTTCTGGTTTGGCGGTGGTTTCTTGGCCGCCTTCTTTTTTCTGGCCACTAGTGTCCAGCCGGCCTCTTTGTTGGCCTTTTGGACTGAGGGGGCTGCCACCTGGGTGCCTCCTTTCGAAGGGCCCGCACCTTTCGCCTCAGGAACTTTTGCTCCCTTCCCACCGAGACGCCGCTGTTGCTTCGCAGCAGTATTGGCCGCTTTGGCATCCGCGGCCAGTGGTGGACGCACACGTTCGGGTGGCAGATTAAGCCTCCCCTCCAGGGATTCGATGCGGGCATTAACCATGTTGCCAATCTGCAGCATGGCCGCCCGCATCCATTCCTCCATGTCAGGGTGTCGAACCGACGCTACGCTCTGAGGCACCGAAGGAGCGGCATCAGTCTCCATTCGACTCGTCGGCTCGACGGCTGGCATTGTGGCCATCTTCAGTTCCGTTCGGAGCTGCGCGATCTCCTTGCGCAGTTCCGCAACTTCATCTCTGAGACGCGCATTTTCTTTTGAGACCCTGCGAGTCTCTTCAGACACGGTCAATGAAGATAGCTCAGCTGCCCGCTCTTTAATCGACGCGACGCTTAGCTTGAAGGTCCTTAGGACCTGTCCCTTCAGGTGCGAGGATTTAGCCGCCGCGTCTGCGATCAGCCCGCACTCTACATCGATGGCCTTATTGAGTTCTTCAGCCGTTGCACTGGTCATCGGCTGGTGAACTCCTGGACACTCCACCCGCTTATCTTTCATTGCGGTCCGTGTGTCGTACACCTTCTTCTCCAGATTGCTGACTGCCTCCTTGTATTCGGCGTCAGATCTGGCCCTAGCGTGCTCTTGTGTCGCCTTTAGGAAGCCGACCCATTTCCCCGTTGTAGGAGGCCTTCCCCGGCCTCTTTTTAGCTTCGGGACCTCGACCTCCGTCTCCACGCTGGAGTCGGAGTCCCCGTCGCGTGTTCTCAAACCTGAGCGGGATCGCTTGCGAGGTACCCGCTTGCGTCCCGCCGTCGCCTCGGAATCGGTGGTCGTTTCCGAAAGGAACGACCGTTCCAACACCACCGTTGGTGCGGTTTGGGCGGTTACCGCCTCCGCACCCCCGGAACTGTAGCCCCCCTGGCTCAGGCCGCCCTTGCGGGCGACCGAATGGCGAAGTTTGCCCCCTCCAGATTCGGTGGGGCAGACGGGGCCCAAGGGCCCCGTGAGGGATTCTCCGGCAATGCCGGTACCCTCCTGGAGTATACGTTCGTTGTTTGTACTTGCCATTTTATCTTTTTCCTTTTTAGGTGAGGTCCTCCGCTAGTGACCGGACACCCTCCGGCCATTCATCCCATCGGCGCGGGAGACCTTAAGATTAGGGTGATTTTTTACCGAGGTTTTCTTCCTCCCCCCCCATTTCCCCTGAAGAACCCCCCATACCCCTGGCAGTCGTTAGCCGTCGTCGGCGACTATTCCGCAGAGCGGGCGCCGACGCCGTTTCCAGGGTGCACCACGAGGAGGTGACCGCCTTGCACCCCTTTTTTTTTTTTTTTTTTTGGTGGAGAAATCCTCATGGATACCCCGGAGCTGGGGCTGCCGGGGTTATGTGAGACTCCTACTCACTAAAACTCCACCAGGTTTCATCTCTACGCCAGGCGACGGCCGGGGGCATTCGTGCAGGGCACTTGACCCCGTCTGGCCGTCGCAGCGTTTGTCTGCGTCAAGAATGGACGCAGACCCTCCTCGCCCTGTTGGGCATGAGAGCGAGCAGAAACCCATAAGGCTCGCTCTCATCCTCGCGGGGGCCTGTGCAATGCGGACTCCTGTCGCCCCAGCGACATTCGTCCGCAGGCCACCCACTACGGCAGCGTAGCCTGGTGCCACCACCTCCTACGCTGCCCTATCCTCCTACGCCTCGACGCCTCCGCCAACGGATCGTCTGTTCTGAGGCGCTGCGCCTCCCTTTTGCGGGACATGACGGCCTCGCAGAATTCCGAGACCGCCGTCCACGCCCTCCTGCTGACCAGCATTGCCCGGATGGTCTCGGGCAAAGACAGGTCTACACCGACAGCGGCAATTAGGCGTAGCCGCTCAATTGTCCAAGCTGGACATTCCTCCAGTGTGTGCTGGGCGGTGTCCTCCACCCCCCAGTCACACGAGCGGCACACGGGGCTCGACTCCCTGCACACAATAGTATGCAGGTACCTGTCGAAGCACCCGTGTCCTGACAACATCTGGGTCAGGTGGTACGTCAGGGAGCCCGACTTGCGCTCGACCCATTTCCTGAGCGACGGCTGGATGCCGGCAATAGCCCAATGTCCAGCCGTCGGCTCGAGGAGTTCTTGAGACCACCTGACCAGCATCTCGTTAGTGCCCCTCTTCCGCCACAGTTCCAGATCGTTGGGGCGAAACTCTCTTCCTGCGCTGCGCGCCTCGCCCCTCTTGTTGAACAAGGCGGCAGAGAGTTCCGCCTGGAGCTCCCACGGGAGAGATCCCGCCAAGGCGCAGGCCGCCTCGAAGCCTATGGTGCGGTAGCCCCGGATTGCCCTGATAGCCATGACTCGCTGAGGGCGCCTCAGCAGAGCCCTATTGCTGGCATTCAGGGCATCCACCCACACCGGCGCGCCGTAGAGTGCCATCGAGGCGACCACGTTGGCATAAAGGCGCCGACACGTAGAGCCCGGTCCACCGACGTTGGGGAGCAGACGGGCTAGACTCGCCGCGGTTCGCACCAGCTTTGGGCCCATCCGCCGGAAATGCTCCCCAAAACTCCACCGGCTATCTAACGTTAGGCCCAGATATTTAATCTGAGCCTTTACTGGGATCTGTACTCCCCCAACCGTGATGTTGGCGTTGGGGGGAGGTCTCCTGCGAGGCGCATGGAAACATATGGCGCTGGTTTTGTCCAGCGCCACACCGAGGCCCAGTCTTCTTATTCTGGCCACCACCTGAGCTGTTCCAGCAGTGGCCAGAATCGCCGCGTCTCTAAACGTATCTCCGCGGGCTACAACCAACGTGTCATCGGCATAACACACTAGGAAGAGCCCACGGAGAAGTGCACCACGAAGTACAGCGTTGTACCCTATGTTCCACAGGAGTGGACCAAGAACCGACCCCTGTGGAACTCCTCGCTCCACACTGTGGGAGACAAGACGCCCTGCCCTATCCATATACTTGACAACACGCCCCCGTAGGTAGTCTGCAACCACCCGCTGCAGATACCTGGGCACCCTGTGGGATTCTAGTCCGTCCAGGATGCACCGGAACGGGAGCGTGTTGAACGCGTTGGCGATGTCTAACGACACCGCCACCACTGAGCCTCCTCTGGAGGTCGTCTCGGCAGAGAGGGCCTTGACGCTCATAATTGCGTCGATGGTAGAGCGGCCCTCTCTAAATCCGTACTGGCTATCTGCCAGATCTGGGCCCATAGTGCTCAAGTGCTTCGAAATGCGGGAAGCAACCACCCGCTCGAAGCACTTCCCTGCCTCGTCAAGAAGCACTATGGGCCGAAACGCCGATGGCGAGTTGCCTGTGCGGCCCTGCTTCCTTGCAAGCACCAACCTGCCCTCCTTCCAGGTCGACGGGAACTGCCCTGTGCGGAGACAGGTGTCCAGGATTGCCCTGTATGGCAACTCTAATGCCGCCTCCAGCGCCAATACCAGCACTCGGGCCTGTACCCCGTCAGGTCCGGGGCGGTCTTTTGGCCCGCAGCCTTTCTATCAGGCCCGTAAACTCTTCGTCCGAGACAGGTGGAGCCTCATGGACTACCGTGTCTGGTGCCAGACTCTCAGCAGCGGGACTATCCTCCGGCTCTTGAGAGGGGAAGAGCGCTGCCACGATTTGCTGCAGTTGCTGAGGGTCTAGGGTTTCCGTGACCGGGACGCCGTGACTGCGCAGGCGATTGCGAATCGCGCGGTACGGTCGTCCCCACGGATCCCTGCTGAGCCCCTCTAGCAGCTCCTCCCACGAGCGCCGCTTTGCCGTTCTTATGGCCGCCTGTAGATGTTGTTTGGCGGCCTTATATGCGTCGCTAAGTCGTCGCTCGTCATCCGCAATCCGGACCCTTCTTCGGCGGTAACGCGCCACGGACTTTTTGGCACGTTTGCATTCCGCACGTAGTGCAGCCAGCTCTTGCGACCACCAGTACATGGCCGTGTCTGGCGGAGGTCGCCTGGCGCGAGGCATTGAGGCATCGCAGATGCGAGCCAGAGCCTCGCGTAACCAGAGGGCCCTCTCGCTCACGGCCTGTACCGGGGCCGAGTCAGCCTCCCAGGCCTGCACAATGGCGGCCTCTGCGGCTAAGTCACGGTTGAGCCGTGTTACAGCCCATCGTGGGAACACGGGGCTGTACTTCCCCTGGGACGAAGACGCCACTGATGGAAAACCGGATATATAAATGATCCGAGAGCGTCTCCGTCTCCCCTAGGACCCGCCAGTCCCGCACCCGTCGAGCAGCCGTAGGGGTCGCAAAAGAGAGATCCACGATGGACTCCCCCTGCGGACGGACGCAAGTCGGGTTGTTTCCCTGGTTGAGGAGTACCAGATTGAGGGAGGCGGCCCAATCCTCCACTTCACTACCGCGTGGGTCCGTCGCCGAGGATCCCCAGGACGAGGACTTAGCGTTAAAGTCCCCGGCGACGATGACTTGTAGTGGCGCGGCACGTTGGATTGCACCGCCCAGCTCCGATAGGAATGCCTCAAACTCGGCGAGACTCTTGTTGGGGGAGAAGTATACGCTTGCTAGAGCGTACTCTCCCCACTCTGCGATGACAAAGCCGTCGCCTCGCTCACGAAGAACGCAAGGCGTCGCCGAGGACCATGCACCGACCACAGCCGCAGATCCCGACAGGTCCGACAACCAGTTGTGGCGATCCGGAACTGTGTAGGGCTCAGACACCATCGCCACCCCCAACCGCCACTCCACCATGTGCTGTAGGAGGAGGTCCTGAGCAGCGGCGCAGCGGTTGAGGTTCACCTGTATGACTGACCGGGCCGCGTTAGGCATCGTCTACAGTCATAAATTCGTCCTGGCGAGCCCGGTCAACCATCGGAGCCGCCATCGGCGCAGCAACGCCTTTCCTCCTGTCTATTTTCTGCCGCCGAGGTGGCGAGCATCCTTTGCTCCCCACCGCATGTTTGGCCGGCTTACCGGCCGCGGCGCACACCACACAATGCGGTGCCTCTGAGCAGGCCGCCGCTTTGTGGCCGTCTTTCCCGCAGCGGTAGCATGTGCTCCCGCGGTCCTCCGCAGCCTTGCAAGCCGCTCTAGTGTGCCCCAGCTGCAGGCACCTAAAGCAGCGGAGAGGGCGGGGCTCGAGCAGCTTGATCTGCACCGAGCTCCATCCAATCAGCAGACGGCCCGCCGTTAGCGCCTTGGCTGCCGCCATTGGCACTTGGGCCCATACCGCTCCGATACCTCCAGATCCGACCTTGATGTCGCCCACTTTAATATTGTCTAGGGGCAGGCTCCTTTGACGCCAGCGCCCTGAGCACATCCTCACCGGTGATAGAGTCGTCCAAGCCGGTGAGCCGGATGTCTACCGACTTATGTGGCCGGACGACCCTCATCGTCTCCGGAAGGACGCTCTTTATATGCGCCGCTAGTTGGTCCGCCTTCTCGGCGCTCACTGCAGCAGGCATTTCTAAGAGCCGCGCGCCGGTCGCCGTTGTGCGGAACTTGAAGCCGCCCTCGATACCGAGGTCGGCCAGGTTAACCCGGTCCCGCACGTTCTTGAGGATGTCGGCGTAGTTCGCCTTCTCCTCCGGCGACGCGGCTATCACCACCGCCTGAGTGCGCGGTGGCTTCGCCCTGCGATTGACCTTCGCCTTCTTGGACTTCTTGGGCCCTTTCCTTTTCGTCGTTTTCGACGACGGCTGAGCCGCCGGTGTTGGGGCCGACCTCTTCTTGTTCCTCTTCTTACCGGTGACCAAGGTCCAGGCCCCGTCACCAGTATTCGAGACAACTGCCGTCTCTGAGTTCTGAGAACCCTTCGTTTTGGGGTCAGCAGCTTTCTTTCCCCTGACAGCTGTCTTGGGCTGTTTGGCCGCCGCTTTTGCCGCCTTGGCATCGGCAGCCAACGGCGGACGCAGCCGCTCGGGAGGCAAGCTCAGTCTTGCCTCCAAAGACTCGATGCGGGCGTTCACCATGTTGCCTATTTGCAGCATGGCCGCCCGCATCCACTCTTCTTTGTCAGCCGGAGGAGCCGGCCCCAGGCCCGGACGAGCCGCAGGAACTACTGCGGTCTCCACAGGGGTCAGTGGTGCGGCAGGGATTCTCGCCCGCACTTCCGCTCGGAGCTGCGCAATTTCTTGCCGCAGCTCCGCCACTTCACCCTTGAGTCGCGCGTTCTCCTTAAAGACCCGACGCGTCTCTTCCGTCGAAGTCAGCGAAGCTAGCTCCGCTGCCCTTTCCTTAATGGCAGCCACACTAAGGTTAAATGTTCGCAGGATCTGCCCTTTAAGGTGGGAAGACTTTGCCGCCGCCTGCGCAATGAGCCCGCACTCCGCCTCGATGGCGTTGTGCAGCTCCTCCGACGTTGCGCAAGTGAGCGGCTGCTCTTCCCGCGGGCGCTCAGTACGCTTGCCTTGGACTGCAATTCGCGTCGCATACGCCTTCTTCTCTAATTTTTTAACGGCCTCCTCATAGTCCGCGGCCGCCTTCTTCTTAGCCAGATCTTGTTTGGCTTTCAAGAATCCGACCCATTGGCCAGTAGTCGGAGGTCTTCCCGGCCTCTTTTTGTTTGGGGACCTCGACTTCAGTCTCCATACTAGTGTCGGACTCGCCGTCACTAGTTCTCAGCCTCGAGCGTGATCGCTTGCGAGGTCCTCGCTCACCTTTCTGCGTAGCGTCCGAGTCGGTGGTGGTCTCCGACAAGAACGAACGCTCTACAGTTGTAGCATTGCTACATCCTGCCGTTGGTGCGGTCTGGGCGGATGCCGCCTCCACACCTCCGGTCCTACAGCCTCCTTGGCTCAGGCCGCCCTTGCGGGCGACCGAATGGCGAAGTTTGCCCCCTCCAGATTCGGTGGGGCAGACGGGGCCCGTGGGCCCCGTGAGGGATTCTCCGGCTAGGCCGGTACCCTCCTGGAGTATACTTTCGCTTTTACAACTTGCCATTTTTGTTTTGTTCCTTTTTAGGGTGAGGTCCCTCCGCTAATGACCGGACACCCTCCGGCCATTCATCCCATCGGCGCGGGAGACCTTGGGATTAGGGTGATTTTTACCGAGGTTTTCTTCCTCCCCATTTCCCTGAAGAACCCCCATACCCCTGGCAGTCGTTAGCCGTCGTCGGCGACTATTCCGCAGAGCGGGCGCCGACGCCGTTTCCAGGGTGCACCACGAGGAGGTGACCGCCTTGCACCCCTGCACCCCTTAGGTTTTTTTTTTTTTTTTAGGTGGAGAAATCCTCATGGATACCCCGGAGCTGGGGCTGCCGGGGTTATGTGAGACTCCTACTCACTAAAACTCCACCAGGTTTCGTCTCTACGCCGGGCGACGGCCGGGGGCATTCGTGCTGTGCACTTGACCCCGTCTGGCCGTCGCAGCGTTGTCTGCGTCAAGAATGGACGCAGACCCTCCTCGCCCTGTTGGGCATGAGAGCGAGCAGAAACCCATAAGGCTCGCTCTCATCCTCGCGGGGGCCTGTGCAATGCGGACTCCTGTCGCCCCAGCGACATTCGTCCGCAGGCCACCCACTACGGCAGCGTAGCCTGGTGCCACCACCTCCTACGCTGCCCTATCCTCCTCCGCCTCGACGCCTCCGCCAACGGATCGTCTGTTCTGAGGCGCTGCGCCTCCCTTTTGCGGGACATGACGGTCTCGCAGAATTCCGAGACCGCCGCCCACGCACGCCTGCTCCTCAGCATTGCCCGGATGACCTCGGGCAATGTTAGGTCCATCCCAATGACCGCGACCAAGCGCAGCCGATCCAACGCCCACGCAGGGCACTCCGCCAGTGTGTGCTGGGCAGTGTCGTCCACCCCCAGTCACACGACCGGCACACGGGGCTCGACTCCCTGCACACAATAGTATGCAGGTACCTGTCGAAGCACCCGTGTCCCGATATCACCTGCGTCAGGTGGAAAGTAAGGGAGCCCCATTTCCGCTCGACCCATTTCCGTAGCGACGGCTGGATGCCGGCAATAGCCCAATGTCCAGCCGTCGGCTCGAGGAGATCTAGCGACCACCTGGTCAGTACTTCCTCGGTGCCCCTCCTCTTCCACCGCTCCAGGTCACTGGGGCGGAACCCTCTTCCGGCGTTGCGCGCCTCGCACCTCTTGTTATACAAGAAGGCAGAGAGTTCCGCCTGGAGCTCCCACGGGGGGTACCCGCTAACGCGCAGGCCGCCTCAAAGGACACAGTGCGGTATGCTCGGATCGCCCTGATCGCCATCACTCGTTGAGGACGTCTCAACAAGGCCCTGTTAGAGGCGTTCAGGGCACCGACCCACACTGGCGCGCCGTACAGCGCCATTGAGGCGACCACGCCGGCGTATAGGCGACGACACGTCGATCCCGGTCCTCCGACGTTCGGGAGCAGGCGGGCGAGACCCGCCGCTGTTCGTACCAGCTTGGGTCCCAACCGCCTGAAATGCTCGCCGAAGCTCCACCGACTGTCGAGTATCAGGCCCAGGTATTTTATGTGGGCTTCCACCTCGATCCGCACTCCCCCAACAGTGATGTTAGCGTTGGGGGGTGGTCTCCTGCGCGGCCCGTGAAAACACACGGCGCTGGTTTTTTCCAGCGCCACGCTCAATCCCAGTCTTCTGATTCTGGCCACCACCTGAGCTGTTCCAGCAGTGGCCAGAATCGCCGCGTCCCTGTAAGTTTCTCCGCGGGCAACTACTAGAGTATCGTCTGCATAGCAGACTAAGTGAAACCCGCGGAGTAGGGCACCTCGCAGTACCGCGTCATAGCCAATGTTCCACAGGAGCGGACCAAGGACCGACCCCTGTGGAACGCCTCGACACACATTATGCCTAACGAGCCGACCTTCCCTGTCCTGGTATAAGACAACACGCTCCCGTAGGTAATCTGCAACTAGCCGCTGCAGATACCTGGGCACCCTGTGAAACTCCAGTCCCTCCAGGATGCACCGGAACGGGAGCGTGTTGAAGGCATTGGCGATGTCTAACGACACCGCCACGACTGAGCCACCACGGGAGGTTGACTCGGAACAATGACCCTCCAGACGCATGATCGCGTCCACCGTGGAACGACCCTCTCTAAAGCCGAACTGGCAATCCGACAGTTGTGGACCCATAGTGCGCAGGTGTTCCGAGATGCGGGAAGCCACCACTCGCTCGAAACACTTTCCCGCCTCGTCCAGCAACACTATGGGTCGGAAAGCCGACGGCGAGTCGTCCGACCGGCCACTCTTCCTCGCAAGCACCAGCCTGCCCTCCTTCCAGCATGCTGGGAACTGCCCTGTACGGAGGCTGGTGTCAAGGAGCGCCCTGAATGGCGACTCCAACGCAGCCTCCAGCGCAAGCACCAGCACACGAGCGTGTATGCCGTCCGGTCCCGGGGCAGTTTTCTTCCCGCGAAGCCTCTCCAGTATGGAGTCATACTCCCCGTCCGTCACCATAGGAGCCTCGTCAACTACCTCGTCCGCGGCCAGGCTCTGGGTAGGCAGAGCCGCCTCCGGTTCCTGAGCGGGAAAGAGAACCGCCACCGTCTCTTGTAGCTGCTGAGGGTCTAGGGTTTCCGTGACCGGGACGCCGTGACTGCGCAGGCGATTGCGAATCGCGCGATACGGTCGTCCCCACGGATCCCTGCTGAGCCCCTCCAGCAGCTCCTCCCATGAGCGCCGCTTCGCAGCTCTTATAGCTGCCTGGAGCTCTTGCTTAGCGGCCCTGTAGGTGTCGCCAAGCCTTCGCTCGTCCTCCATCGTACGAACCCTTCTGCGTCGGTATCGCGCAACCGCCTTTTTGGCGCGCTTGCACGCTGCGCGGAGTGCAGCCAGCTCTTGCGACCACCAGTACATGGCCGTGTCTGGCGGAGGGCGCCTGGCGCGAGGCATCGAGGCATCGCAGATGCGAGCCAGTGCCTCGCGTAACCAAAGGGCCCTCTCACTCACGGCCAGCACAGGGGCCGAGTCGGCTTCCCACGCTTGTACTATAGAAGCCTCAGTAGCTACTTCTCTGTTCAACCGCGTTATTGCCCATCGCGGGAACACGGGGGCCGAACCACCACTGGAGACGGGGACGCCGCAGATGGAAAACCGGATGTACTGGTGGTCCGACAGCGTCTCCGTCTCCTCCAGGACACGCCAGTCCCTGACTCGTCTAGCCGTCGCAGGGGACGCAAAGGAGAGGTCCACGATGGACTCCCCCTGCGGACGGACGCAGGTTGGCACACTACCTCTATTCAGAACCATCAGGTTTAAGGAGGCCGCCCAGTCTTCAACCTCACTTCCGCGTGGGTCCGTCACCGGGGATCCCCAGGCAGAGGACTTAGCATTAAAGTCCCCGGCGACGATAACCTGCAGCGGAGCAGCGCGCTGCACCGCGCCTCCAAGTTCTGCCAAGAAGGCCTCGAATTGGGCGAGGGTCTTATTGGGGGAGAAGTACACTCCAACAAGAGCGTACCCTCCCCACCCCGCCACCACGAAGCCGTCTCCACGCTCGCGCAGGACAAGCGGGGTCTCCGCGGACCACGCTCCGACCACGGCCACTAAGCCCGACCGGTCTGCGATCCAATTGTGGCGGTCTGGAACCGTGTAGGGTTCCGCCACAACTGCCACACCTAACCGCCACTCCGCCATGTGCTGGAGGAGGAGATCCTGAGCACCGGCGCAGCGGTTTAGGTTCGCCTGAATGACTGAGCGGGCCGCGCTAGGCATTTTCTACCGCCATCGGTTCCTCGCGGAGCGTCCGCTCAGTCACCGGAGCCGTTTTCGGCCCAGAGACTCCTTTTCTCCTCCGAGTTGGGGGCAAGCATCCTTTGCCACCCACGCGATGTTTGGCTGGTTTGCCCGCTGCGGCACACACAACACAATGCGGCGACTCCGTGCAGGACGTCGCCTTGTGTCCGACCTTTCCGCAGCGATAGCACGCATCCCCGCGGTCCTCGGTAGCTGTGCAAGCTGCCTTGGTGTGCCCCAGTTGGAGGCACCTAAAGCAGCGGAGGGGGCGGGGCTCGAGTAGCTTAACCTGCACCGAGCTCCACCCGATTAACAGCCGTCCCTCCGTTATTGCCTTTGCGGCAGTCATCGGCACTTTCGCCCAGACAGAGCCTATGCCGCCAGAGGCGACTTTGATGGCGCCTACTTTAATTTGCTCCGAAGGACAAGCGCCCTTCAGAGCTAACGACCTCTGGACCTCCTCACCGGTGATGGAGTCATCCAGACCGGAAAGCCGGATGTCCACCGACTTGTATGGCCGGACGACTCTCATTGACTCCGGGAGGGCCATTTTTATTCGGACCGCCAGCTGGTCCGCCTTCTCCGCCGTCACGGCAGCTGGCATCTCCAGCAGCCGCGCGCCGGTCGCCGTCGTGCGGAACTTGAACCCGCCCTCAATGCCCAATTGGGACAGGTTCACTTGACTCCGTACGTTCCTGAGAACCTCGGCGTAGTCAAGCTTCTCCTCCGGTGGCGCAGCTATCACCACTGCCTGTGTACGCGGAGGCTTCACGGCACGCTTGGACCTGGGCTTTTGGGTCCTTTTCCTTCTTGGTCTTCGGTGGCGGGTGGGTGGCCGACTTAGAAGACTTCTTCTTTTTCTTGCCGGTGACCAGTGTCCAAGCCCTATCACCGGCATTAGTGACTGCAGGTGCAAGCACCTCCGGCACGCCTTGGACACCCTTGTTCTGGGGGCCCACAGATTTCTTCTCGGTCTTTTTGTTCTTTGACAGCGTAGGCTGCCTTACCGTTGTGTTGGCCGTCTTACTATCGGCGGCCAGCGGTGGACGCACTCGCTCGGGAGGCAGGTTGAGCCTGGTCTCCAGCGATTCTATGCGGGCGTTAACCATTCGCCCTATCTCTAGCATGGCCGCCCGCATCCATTCTTCCTTTTCCGCAGGCGGTACCGACACTTTTCCCGGTAGCACCTTAGGAGCGATCTCCGTTTCCATGGCCGTTGGACCAGGTCTCTCAGTCGGTGGTACGATCGGAGCAGGTCTGGTCCATAGGTCCGTCCGAAGTTGCGCAATCTCCTGGCGCAGCTCTGACACCTCCGCTCTGAGCCGCGCATTCTCTTTGAAGAGCCGCCTCGTCTCCTCAGTCGTGGTCAACGAGGACAACTCAGCAGCCCGCTCCTTGATCGAGGCAACGCTCTGCTTAAAGGTCCTGATGACTTGACCTTTAAGGTGCGAAGATTTGGCCGCTGCCTCCGCAATGAGGCCGCACTCCACCGCAATGGCGTTGTGCAGCTCGGTAGCCGATGCGACAGTGATCGGCTTCTCCTCGCTAGGACATGTAACCCGCTTCTTCTCTACTTCCTTTCGCGTCACATATACCCGCTCTTCCATGCTTTGTACAGCTTCCTGATACTCGGCATCTGCTCTGGCCTTGGCCAGCTCAGTCTTTGCCTTCAGGAACCCGACCCATTTTCCCGTTGTAGGAGGCCTTCCCCTGCCTCTCTTCTGCTTCGGGACCTCGACTTCCGTCTCCACGCTGGAGTCGGAGTCCCCGTCGCAGTTTCTCAATCCGGAACGGGATCGCTTGCGAGGACCTCGCATGCTTCCCGTCGTCGCCTCGGAGTCCGTGGTCGTCTCCGAAAGAAAGGACCTGTCCTCAACCACCGATGGTGCGGTCTGGGCGGATACCGCCTCCGCACCCCGGAACTGTAGCCCCTGGCTCAGGTCACCCTTGCGAGCGACCGAATGGCAGAGTTTGCCCCCTCCAGATTCGATGGGGCAGACGAGGCCCGAAGGCCCCGTGAGGGATTCTCCGGCTAGGCCGGTACCCTCCTGGAGTATAATATCGCTTTTGTAACTTGCCATTTTTGTTTTACTTCCTTTTTACAGGGTGAGGTCCTCCGCTAGTGGCCGGACACCCTCCGGCCATTCAACCTGTCGGCACGGGAGACCTTAAGTTTGGGGTGATTTTTTACCGAGGTTTTCTTCCTCCCCCATTTCCCTGAAGAACCCCTGGCAGTCGTTAGCCGTCGTCGGCGGCTATTCCGCAGAGCGGGCGCCGACGCCGTTTCCAGGGTGCACCACGAGGAGGTGACCGCCTTGCACCCCTGCACCCCTTAGGTTAGGTTTTTTTTTTTTTTTTTTTTTTTTTTTTTTTTTTTTTTTTAAGGTGGAGAAATCCTCATGGATACCCTGGAGCTGGGGCTGCCAGAGTTATGTGAGACTCCTACTCACTAAAACTCCACCAGGTTTCATCTCTACGCCGGGCGACGGCCGGGGGCATTCGTGCTGAGCACTTGACCCCGTCTGACCGTCGCAGCGTTGTCTGCGTCAAGACTGGACGCAGACCCTTCTCGCCCTGTTGGGCATGAGAGCGAGCAGAAACCCATAAGGCTCGCTCTCATCCTCGCGGGGGCCTGTGCAATGCGGACTCCTGTCGCCCCAGCGACATTCGTCCGCAGGCCACCCACTACGGCAGCGCAGCTCGGTGCCACCACCTCCTACGCTGCCCGGTCCTCCAACGCCGCGACGCCTCCGCCAGGGGATCGTCGTCTCTAAGGCGTTGGGCCTCTCTTTTACGGGACATGACGGCCTCGCAAAACTCCGAGACCGCCGTCCACGCACTCCTACTATCCAACATTGCCCGGATGGTAGTGGGCAATGTGAGGTCCGTGCCAACTACGGCAACAAGCCGTAACCTCTCCATCGTCCATGCTGGACATTCTTCCAAGGTGTGCTGGGCGGTGTCGTCCACCCCCCAGTCACACGACCGGCACACGGGGCTCGACTCTCTGCACACAATCGTGTGCAGGTACCTGTCGAAGCACCCGTGTCCTGATAGCACTTGCGTCAGGTGGAACGTCAGGGAGCCCCATTTTCGCTCGACCCATTTCCGGAGCGACGGCTGGATGCCGGCAATAGCCCAATGTCCAGCCGTCGGCTCAAGGAGCGCTTGCGACCACTCTGTCAGCAGCTCTTCTGTGCCCCTCCTCCTCCACCGCTCCAGGTCACTGGGGCGGAACCCTCTTCCGGCGCTGCGCGCCTCACCCCTCTTTCTATACAATGAGGCGGAGAGTTCCGCCTGAAGCTCCCAAGGGGGGGTGCCTGCTAAGGCACAAGCTGCCTCGAACCCGATGGTGCGGTACCCTCGGATTGCCCTGATCGCCATGACTCGCTGAGGGCGCCTCAGCAGAGCCCTGTTACTGGCGTTCAGGGCACCGACCCACACTGGTGCGCCATACAGCGCCATCGACGCCACCACGCCGGCGTAAAGGCGCCGACACGTCGACCCCGGTCCTCCGACGTTCGGGAGCAGGCGGGCGAGACCCGCCGCTGCTTGCACCAGCTTGGGTCCCATCCGCCGGAAGTGCTCTCCGAAGGTCCATCGAGCGTCAATTGTGAGACCCAGATATTTCAAGTGGGGCTTCACATCGATCCGCACTCCCCCGACAGTGATGTGAGAGTCGGGAGGAGGCCTCCTGCGCGGCCCGTGAAAACACACGGCGCTGGTTTTATCCAGCGCCACGCTCAAGCCCAATCTTCTGATTCTGGCCACCACCTGAGCTGTTCCAGCGGTGGCCAGAATCGCCGCGTCCCTGAATGATTCCCCGCGGGCAACTACCAACGTGTCATCGGCATAGCACACGAGGTAGAGCCCGCGAAGGAGTGCACCGCGGAGTACAGCGTTGTACCCTATGTTCCACAGGAGTGGACCAAGAACCGACCCCTGTGGAACTCCTCTCTCCACTCTATGGGAGACAATACGCCCGTCTCTGTCCATATACTGGACTACACGCCCCCGTAGGTAGTCTGCAACCACCCGCTGCAGATACCTGGGCACCCTGTGGGATTCTAGTCCGTCCAGGATGCACCGGAACGGGAGCGTGTTAAATGCGTTGGCGATGTCTAGAGACACCGCCACGACTGCGCCACCCCGTGAGGTCGACTCGGCGGAGAGGGCCTTCACGCTCATTATGGCGTCGATGGTGGAGCGGCCCTCTCTGAATCCATACTGGCAGTCTGCCAGATCTGGGCCCACAGTGCTCAAGTGCTTTGTGATGCGGGAAGCCACCACTCGCTCGAAGCACTTCCCTGCCTCGTCCAGCAGCACTATGGGCCGAAAAGCCGACGGCGAATCGTCGGACCGGCCACTCTTCCGCGCAAGCACCAGCCTGCCCTCCTTCCAGCATGCTGGAAACTGTCCCGAACTCAGGCACGAGTTAAGGAGTGCCCTGTAAGGAGACCCCATTGCGGCTTCTAGCGCTATCGCTAACGTGCGAGCATGGACTCCATCCGGCCCTGGGGCGGTCCTTTTGCCGCGAAGCCTCTCCAGTATGGAGTCATACTCCCCGTCTGAGACTATCGGAGCCTCAACCCCGGCCTCTTCCGCAGTCGGATTTCGAGCTAACAGGACTGGCACCGACACTTCGGGAGGGAAAAGTGTCGCCACCGTCGTCTGTAGCTGTTGGGGGTCCAGGGCCTCCGTGACAGGGACGCCGTGATTGCGCAGCCGATTGCGAATCGCGCGGTACGGTCGCCCCCACGGATCCCTACTGAGCCCCTCCAACAGCTCCTCCCACGAGCGTCGCTTTGCTGCCCTTATGGCCGCCTGAAGATCTTGTTTGGCGGCCTTGTAGACATCGCATAGTCTGCGCTCGTCCTCCGCCAACCGGACTCTTCTTCGACGGTATCGAGCCACCGACTTCTTTGCCCTCTTACAGGCTTCCCGGAGAGCGGCGAGTTCCTGCGACCACCAGTACATGGCCGTGTCTGGTGGAGGTCGCCTGGCGCGAGGCATCGAGGCATCGCAAATGCGAGCCAGTGCCTCGCGGAACCATAGGGCCCTCTCACTCACGGCCATCGCTGGTGCCGAGTCAGCCTCCCACGCCTGCACGATCGCAGCTTCAGCGGCGACTTCTCGGTTGAAGCGCGTAATCGCCCACCGCGGAAACGCGGGTTCCACTCTACCATCGGATACGGAGACGCCACCGATGGAAAATCGGATATATTGATGATCCGAGAGCGTCTCCGTATCCTCTAAGACCCGCCAGTCCCTTACTCGTCTTGCTGTCCCAGGAGAGGCAAATGTAAGGTCGACGATAGATTCGCCCTGTGGCCGAATACAGGTCGGTGTCCTGCCACTGTTCAGGAGAATAAGGCTGAGGGAAGCAGCCCAGTCCTCAACTTCACTTCCACGAGGATTTGTCGCCAGGGATCCCCAAGTCGTGGACTTGGCATTAAAGTCCCCGGCGACAACCACCTGCTGCGTCGTAGCTCGCTGAACCACGCCACCTAGCTCCGACAGGAACACCTCGAACTCTGCAAGGGTCTTGTTGGGGGAAAAGTACACTCCTATGAGGATGTACCCTCCCCACTCCGCGGCTATGAAGCCGTCGCCTCTCTCGTGCAGTGTCAAAGGGGTCGCAGAGGACCACGCTCCGACCACGGCCACCGAATCCGACAGGTCCGAGAGCCAGTTGTGCCGATTCGGGACCGTGTAGGGCTCCGACACTATCGCTACACCAAGTCCCCACTCCGACATGTGTTGAAGGAGGAGGTCCTGGGCGGCGGCGCAGCGATTTATATTCGCCTGTATGACTGAGCGGGCCGTATTAGACATTGTCCACAGTCATTGGCTCCTCGCGGCGGGCCCGCTCAGTCACCGGAGCCACCTTTGGTCCAGCAACACCTTTCCTCCTCTGGCGTTTTGGCGGCGAGCACCCTTTGCCCCCCATTTTATGGTTGGCTGGTTTGCTCGCCGCTTCGCACGCTAGGCAGTGCGGCACCTCCAAGCAGGTCGCAGCTTTGTGGCCGACCTTGCCGCAGCGATAGCAGGCTTCGCCGCGGTCTTCTGTCGCTGTGCAAGCGACCCTGGTATGCCCCAGCTGCAGGCACTTATAGCAGCGGAGAGGGCGGGGTTCGAGCAGCTTTATCTGCACAGAGCTCCACCCTACCAGCAGACGCCCCTCTGTCAAAGCTTTGGCTGCAGCCATAGGAACTTTGGCCCAGACCGCCCCTGTGCCTCCAGAGCCGACTTTTATATCGCCCACCTTAATATGCTCTGGTGAGCAAGAGCCCTTTGTGGCTAGCGCCCTCTCTATCTCCTCCCTCGATATGGAGTCATCCAGGCCTGTCAGCCTAACGTCCACCGACTTGTGAGGCCGGATGACTTTTAATGAATCTGGGAGGACTCTCCTAATCTTGTCCGCCAACAGGTCAGCCTTCTCCGGGCTCACTGCAGGGGGCATCTCCAATAGTCGAGCGCCGGTCGCCGTCGTGCGGAACTTGAACCCGCCCTCCAGCCCTAGTTCGGCCAGGTTCACGTGGGTCCGCACGTTCTTTAGGACGTCCGCATAGTTTATGCTCGCGTCCTGCGGCGCAGCGATTACCACAGCCTGAGTGCGTGGTGGTTTGGCTGCACGTTTCCGTTTGGGCTTTTGGGCCCTTTCCTTACTCTTCATCGTTGGCGGTGAGGGCTTCTTGCTCGCCTTCTTCTTTTTGGCCACTAGTGTCCAGCTGTTCTCTTCACTGTCCTTTGAAGCTGAAGGGCCTGCCACCTTCAGTCTCTGGCCATCTTCTTTCGCACCTTTTTTCTGAGGGGCTTTGGCTCCCTTCCCGCTGAGTCGCGGCTGCTGCTTTGCCACTGTTTTGGCCGCTTTGGCCTCCGCTGCAAGTGGTGGACGCACTCGCTCTGGCGGCAAGTTTAGCCTCGCCTCTAATGATTCGATGCGGGCGTTAACCATGTTGCCAATCTGCAGCATGGCCGCCCGCATCCATTCCTCCATGTCCGGAGACCGACCCGGCGTCGCGCCCTGAGGCACCACAGGAGCAGCATCGGTCTCCATCCGATTCGTCGGTTCGACGGCTGGCCCCGTGGTCGCCTTTATTTCTGTTCGGAGCTGCGCGATCTCCTTGCGCAGTTCCGCAACTTCGTCTCTGAGTCGCGCGTTTTCGCTTGAGACCCTACGAGTCTCCTCAGACACGGTCAGTGAGGATAGTTCAGCTGCCCGCTCTTTGATTGACGCGACACTTAGGTTAAAAGTCCTCAGCACCTGCCCTTTGAGGTGTTTGGACTTTGCCGCCGCCTCTGCGATCAGCCCACACTCTGCGTCGATGGCCTTATTCAGATCTTCGGCCGTTGCGCTGCTCATCGGCTGATGAACCCCTGGACACTCGACTCGCTTTTCTTTAATTGCGGTACGTGTGTCGTATACCTTCTTCTCCAGATTGCTTACTGCCTCCTTGTATTCGGCGTCAGCTCTGGCCCTACTGTGCTCCTGCTTCGCCTTTAAGAAGCCGACCCATTGCCCCGTTGTAGGAGGCCTTCCCGGCCTCTTTTTGCTTGGGGACCTCGACCTCCGTCTCCACGCTGGAGTCGGAGTCCCCGTCGCATGTCCTTAGTCCTGAGCGGGATCGCTTGCGAGGTGCCCGCTTGCGTCCCACTGTTACGTCTGAATCCGTAGTCGTTTCAGAAAGGAACGACCGTTCCAATACCACCGTTGGTGTGGTGTGGGCGGTTACCGCCTCCGCACCTCCGGAACTGTAGCCCCCTGGCTCAGGCCACCCTTGCGGGCGACCGAATGGCGAAGTTTGCCCCCTCCAGATTCGGTGGGGCAGACGGGGCCCAAGGGCCCCGTGAGGGATTCTCCGGCAATGCCGGTACCCTCCTGGAGTATACGTTCGTTGCTTGTACTTGCCATTTTTTCTTGTTTCCTTTTTTAGGTGAGGTCCCTCCGCTAATGACCGGACACCCTCCGGCCATTCATCCCATCGGCGCGGGAGACCTTGGGATTAGGGTGATTTTTACCGAGGTTTTCTTCCTCCCCCCCCATTCCCCTGAAGAACCCCCCATACCCCTGGCAGTCGTTAGCCGTCGTCGGCGACTATTCCGCAGAGCGGGCGCCGACGCCGTTTCCAGGGTGCACCACGAGGAGGTGACCGCCTTGCACCCCCTTAGGTTTTTTTTTTTTTTTTTAAGGTGGAGAAATCCTCATGGATACCCCGGAGCTGGGGCTGCCGGGGTTATGTGAGACTCCTACTCACTAAAACTCCACCAGGTTTCATCTCTACGCCAGGCGACGGCCGGGGGCATTCGTGCAGGGCACTTGACCCCGTCTGGCCGTCGCAGCGTTTGTCTGCGTCAAGAATGGACGCAGACCCTCCTCGCCCTGTTGGGCATGAGAGCGAGCAGAAACCCATAAGGCTCGCTCTCATCCTCGCGGGGGCCTGTGCAATGCGGACTCCTGTCGCCCCAGCGACATTCGTCCGCAGGCCACCCACTACGGCAGCGTAGCCTGGTGCCACCACCTCCTACGCTGCCCTATCCTCCTACGCCTCGACGCCTCCGCCAACGGATCGTCTGTTCTGAGGCGCTGCGCCTCCCTTTTGCGGGACATGACGGCCTCGCAGAATTCCGAGACCGCCGTCCACGCCCTCCTGCTGACCAGCATTGCCCGGATGGTCTCGGGCAAAGACAGGTCTACACCGACAGCGGCAATTAGGCGTAGCCGCTCAATTGTCCAAGCTGGACATTCCTCCAGTGTGTGCTGGGCGGTGTCCTCCACCCCCCAGTCACACGAGCGGCACACGGGGCTCGACTCCCTGCACACAATAGTATGCAGGTACCTGTCGAAGCACCCGTGTCCTGACAACATCTGGGTCAGGTGGTACGTCAGGGAGCCCGACTTGCGCTCGACCCATTTCCTGAGCGACGGCTGGATGCCGGCAATAGCCCAATGTCCAGCCGTCGGCTCGAGGAGTTCTTGAGACCACCTGACCAGCATCTCGTTAGTGCCCCTCTTCCGCCACAGTTCCAGATCGTTGGGGCGAAACTCTCTTCCTGCGCTGCGCGCCTCGCACCTCTTGTTGAACAAGGCGGCAGAGAGTTCCGCCTGGAGCTCCCACGGGAGAGATCCCGCCAAGGCGCAGGCCGCCTCGAAGCCTATGGTGCGGTAGCCCCGGATTGCCCTGATAGCCATGACTCGCTGAGGGCGCCTCAGCAGAGCCCTATTGCTGGCATTCAGGGCATCCACCCACACCGGCGCGCCGTAGAGTGCCATCGAGGCGACCACGTTGGCATAAAGGCGCCGACACGTAGAGCCCGGTCCACCGACGTTGGGGAGCAGACGGGCTAGACTCGCCGCGGTTCGCACCAGCTTTGGGCCCATCCGCCGGAAATGCTCCCCAAAACTCCACCGGCTATCTAACGTTAGGCCCAGATATTTAATCTGAGCCTTTACTGGGATCTGTACTCCCCCAACCGTGATGTTGGCGTTGGGGGGAGGTCTCCTGCGAGGCGCATGGAAACATATGGCGCTGGTTTTGTCCAGCGCCACACCGAGGCCCAGTCTTCTTATTCTGGCCACCACCTGAGCTGTTCCAGCAGTGGCCAGAATCGCCGCGTCTCTAAACGTATCTCCGCGGGCTACAACCAACGTGTCATCGGCATAACACACTAGGAAGAGCCCACGGAGAAGTGCACCACGAAGTACAGCGTTGTACCCTATGTTCCACAGGAGTGGACCAAGAACCGACCCCTGTGGAACTCCTCGCTCCACACTGTGGGAGACAAGACGCCCTGCCCTATCCATATACTTGACAACACGCCCCCGTAGGTAGTCTGCAACCACCCGCTGCAGATACCTGGGCACCCTGTGGGATTCTAGTCCGTCCAGGATGCACCGGAACGGGAGCGTGTTGAACGCGTTGGCGATGTCTAACGACACCGCCACCACTGAGCCTCCTCTGGAGGTCGTCTCGGCAGAGAGGGCCTTGACGCTCATAATTGCGTCGATGGTAGAGCGGCCCTCTCTAAATCCGTACTGGCTATCTGCCAGATCTGGGCCCATAGTGCTCAAGTGCTTCGAAATGCGGGAAGCAACCACCCGCTCGAAGCACTTCCCTGCCTCGTCAAGAAGCACTATGGGCCGAAACGCCGATGGCGAGTTGCCTGTGCGGCCCTGCTTCCTTGCAAGCACCAACCTGCCCTCCTTCCAGGTCGACGGGAACTGCCCTGTGCGGAGACAGGTGTCCAGGATTGCCCTGTATGGCAACTCTAATGCCGCCTCCAGCGCCAATACCAGCACTCGGGCCTGTACCCCGTCAGGTCCGGGGCGGTCTTTTGGCCCGCAGCCTTTCTATCAGGCCCGTAAACTCTTCGTCCGAGACAGGTGGAGCCTCATGGACTACCGTGTCTGGTGCCAGACTCTCAGCAGCGGGACTATCCTCCGGCTCTTGAGAGGGGAAGAGCGCTGCCACGATTTGCTGCAGTTGCTGAGGGTCTAGGGTTTCCGTGACCGGGACGCCGTGACTGCGCAGGCGATTGCGAATCGCGCGGTACGGTCGTCCCCACGGATCCCTGCTGAGCCCCTCTAGCAGCTCCTCCCACGAGCGCCGCTTTGCCGTTCTTATGGCCGCCTGTAGATGTTGTTTGGCGGCCTTATATGCGTCGCTAAGTCGTCGCTCGTCATCCGCAATCCGGACCCTTCTTCGGCGGTAACGCGCCACGGACTTTTTGGCACGTTTGCATTCCGCACGTAGTGCAGCCAGCTCTTGCGACCACCAGTACATGGCCGTGTCTGGCGGAGGTCGCCTGGCGCGAGGCATTGAGGCATCGCAGATGCGAGCCAGAGCCTCGCGTAACCAGAGGGCCCTCTCGCTCACGGCCTGTACCGGGGCCGAGTCAGCCTCCCAGGCCTGCACAATGGCGGCCTCTGCGGCTAAGTCACGGTTGAGCCGTGTTACAGCCCATCGTGGGAACACGGGGCTGTACTTCCCCTGGGACGAAGACGCCACTGATGGAAAACCGGATATATAAATGATCCGAGAGCGTCTCCGTCTCCCCTAGGACCCGCCAGTCCCGCACCCGTCGAGCAGCCGTAGGGGTCGCAAAAGAGAGATCCACGATGGACTCCCCCTGCGGACGGACGCAAGTCGGGTTGTTTCCCTGGTTGAGGAGTACCAGATTGAGGGAGGCGGCCCAATCCTCCACTTCACTACCGCGTGGGTCCGTCGCCGAGGATCCCCAGGACGAGGACTTAGCGTTAAAGTCCCCGGCGACGATGACTTGTAGTGGCGCGGCACGTTGGATTGCACCGCCCAGCTCCGATAGGAATGCCTCAAACTCGGCGAGACTCTTGTTGGGGGAGAAGTATACGCTTGCTAGAGCGTACTCTCCCCACTCTGCGATGACAAAGCCGTCGCCTCGCTCACGAAGAACGCAAGGCGTCGCCGAGGACCATGCACCGACCACAGCCGCAGATCCCGACAGGTCCGACAACCAGTTGTGGCGATCCGGAACTGTGTAGGGCTCAGACACCATCGCCACCCCCAACCGCCACTCCACCATGTGCTGTAGGAGGAGGTCCTGAGCAGCGGCGCAGCGGTTGAGGTTCACCTGTATGACTGACCGGGCCGCGTTAGGCATCGTCTACAGTCATAAATTCGTCCTGGCGAGCCCGGTCAACCATCGGAGCCGCCATCGGCGCAGCAACGCCTTTCCTCCTGTCTATTTTCTGCCGCCGAGGTGGCGAGCATCCTTTGCTCCCCACCGCATGTTTGGCCGGCTTACCGGCCGCGGCGCACACCACACAATGCGGTGCCTCTGAGCAGGCCGCCGCTTTGTGGCCGTCTTTCCCGCAGCGGTAGCATGTGCTCCCGCGGTCCTCCGCAGCCTTGCAAGCCGCTCTAGTGTGCCCCAGCTGCAGGCACCTAAAGCAGCGGAGAGGGCGGGGCTCGAGCAGCTTGATCTGCACCGAGCTCCACCCAATCAGCAGACGGCCCGCCGTTAGCGCCTTGGCTGCCGCCATTGGCACTTGGGCCCATACCGCTCCGATACCTCCAGATCCGACCTTGATGTCGCCCACTTTAATATTGTCTAGGGCAGGCTCCTTTGACGCCAGCGCCCTGAGCACATCCTCACCGGTGATAGAGTCGTCCAAGCCGGTGAGCCGGATGTCTACCGACTTATGTGGCCGGACGACCCTCATCGTCTCCGGAAGGACGCTCTTTATATGCGCCGCTAGTTGGTCCGCCTTCTCGGCGCTCACTGCAGCAGGCATTTCTAAGAGCCGCGCGCCGGTCGCCGTTGTGCGGAACTTGAAGCCGCCCTCGATACCGAGGTCGGCCAGGTTAACCCGGTCCCGCACGTTCTTGAGGATGTCGGCGTAGTTCGCCTTCTCCTCCGGCGACGCGGCTATCACCACCGCCTGAGTGCGCGGTGGCTTCGCCCTGCGATTGACCTTCGCCTTCTTGGACTTCTTGGGCCCTTTCCTTTTCGTCGTTTTCGACGACGGCTGAGCCGCCGGTGTTGGGGCCGACCTCTTCTTGTTCCTCTTCTTACCGGTGACCAAGGTCCAGGCCCCGTCACCAGTATTCGAGACAACTGCCGTCTCTGAGTTCTGAGAACCCTTCGTTTTGGGGTCAGCAGCTTTCTTTCCCCTGACAGCTGTCTTGGGCTGTTTGGCCGCCGCTTTTGCCGCCTTGGCATCGGCAGCCAACGGCGGACGCAGCCGCTCGGGAGGCAAGCTCAGTCTTGCCTCCAAAGACTCGATGCGGGCGTTCACCATGTTGCCTATTTGCAGCATGGCCGCCCGCATCCACTCTTCTTTGTCAGCCGGAGGAGCCGGCCCCAGGCCCGGACGAGCCGCAGGAACTACTGCGGTCTCCACAGGGGTCAGTGGTGCGGCAGGGATTCTCGCCCGCACTTCCGCTCGGAGCTGCGCAATTTCTTGCCGCAGCTCCGCCACTTCACCCTTGAGTCGCGCGTTCTCCTTAAAGACCCGACGCGTCTCTTCCGTCGAAGTCAGCGAAGCTAGCTCCGCTGCCCTTTCCTTAATGGCAGCCACACTAAGGTTAAATGTTCGCAGGATCTGCCCTTTAAGGTGGGAAGACTTTGCCGCCGCCTGCGCAATGAGCCCGCACTCCGCCTCGATGGCGTTGTGCAGCTCCTCCGACGTTGCGCAAGTGAGCGGCTGCTCTTCCCGCGGGCGCTCAGTACGCTTGCCTTGGACTGCAATTCGCGTCGCATACGCCTTCTTCTCTAATTTTTTAACGGCCTCCTCATATTCCGCGGCCGCCTTCTTCTTAGCCAGATCTTGTTTGGCTTTCAAGAATCCGACCCATTGGCCAGTAGTCGGAGGTCTTCCCCGGCCTCTTTTTTGTTTGGGGACCTCGACTTCAGTCTCCATACTAGTGTCGGACTCGCCGTCACTAGTTCTCAGCCTCGAGCGTGATCGCTTGCGAGGTCCTCGCTCACCTTTCTGCGTAGCGTCCGAGTCGGTGGTGGTCTCCGACAAGAACGAACGCTCTACAGTTGTAGCATTGCTACATCCTGCCGTTGGTGCGGTCTGGGCGGATGCCGCCTCCACACCTCCGGTCCTACAGCCTCCTTGGCTCAGGCCGCCCTTGCGGGCGACCGAATGGCGAAGTTTGCCCCCTCCAGATTCGGTGGGGCAGACGGGGCCCGTGGGCCCCGTGAGGGATTCTCCGGCTAGGCCGGTACCCTCCTGGAGTATACTTTCGCTTTTACAACTTGCCATTTTTGTTTTGTTCCTTTTTAGGTGAGGTCCCTCCGCTAATGACCGGACACCCTCCGGCCATTCATCCCATCGGCGCGGGAGACCTTGGGATTAGGGTGATTTTTACCGAGGTTTTCTTCCTCCCCCCCATTTCCCCTGAAGAACCCCCCATACCCCTGGCAGTCGTTAGCCGTCGTCGGCGACTATTCCGCAGAGCGGGCGCCGACGCCGTTTCCAGGGTGCACCACGAGGAGGTGACCGCCTTGCACCCCGCACCCCCCTTAGGTTAGGTTAGGTTAGGTTAGGTTAGGTTGGGGGGTTTGGATAGTGACCTTCCCGTGGTGCCCCTGTGAGTAGTGGTGTAAGTCCAACGAACCGTAACGGAGTTCCGGGCTTACCCACGAAACAGACGACTATCCCGTAGGCGATTGTTAATTTTTGGTGTTGTGTGCTATCTTTGACGTGTGTTTTTGTCGGTCTGAGTCATGTTGGACTCAGACGATGAGACCGATGCCTCGGTTGGTTCCCGGAAACGGGCCAACCCACTGCCTCCTTTGGGGAGCCCAGCGTGCTCGGAAACCGAGACGGAGGCGGGAGTTTCGGCTCGTGCCCGGAAGGCCAGTCGGGGCAAAGGTGGCAGCACGGGTATTACCCATGCCCGTGCTGAGCTGCAGAAGTTGGTGGGAGAGGCCAAGGAGCAAGCCTTCGAAAAGGCTCTCCAGGCGAGGGTTGCCCACAGAGAAGCCGCCCAGAAGGCTTCTGAGAAGAAGTCGGCGGAGCCTCCTCGGGACATCTCACGATGTTCCCCGCAGGAGTTGAAACTGATGGCGGACCGGTGTTGCACCGATGTACGTGAGGTTGCACGTAAGTCCGGCCACCTCCAAGGCGGCATGATAAAGAGGCTGAAGTCGGCGGCAGACTCTCTCCAGGAGATCGTTGATTCCCTGGCGAGGCGATCCGTCTCCGAAGAGATGCGGCGTATGGCCTCGGATAACCGAAGCCTACGAGAGGAAATGGAGGGCCTTAAGGAGGAGCTGGAGGCGTACCGCCAGCGGCTCTTTGAGGCGAGGCGGGCTACGACAGTCGACACTCCTCAGATGTCCAACGAGGAATTGCGGGCGTCTCTTCTTGCGTCGATCGGGGGGTTGATTGACGCGAAGTTCGCCGGCATTGAGGACCGCCTCTTGCCGGCGAGGAGTTCTCGCCCCCCCCTCGCAGCGGATGTGAGACGCCTTCCTATGGCGTCTGACGTGCCCCCGTCAGCCCCTGTGCCAGCCAGGACACCTGCGCCAAAAAAGGCGACGGCTGCAAGGGCAAAGAAAGGCAAGAGTACAGCGGAGCCTGCCCCCCACCCTGCTGTGCAAGAGACTGCGTCGGTTGATATCACCTCTTCGGAATCGGTTCTTCCTGCCCCAGAACCAGTCGAACCTGTGGCAGGGCCTTCCGGAGAGAGTTGGTCCACCGTCGTAAGACGAAAAGGCAAGGGCAAAAGTCCTCCCTCCGGCGGAGCCCACCAGGCAGGTGGCATCAAAGGCTGCACCTTCCAAGGCCGCGCAACCCAAGCCTAGACTCCCCGCCGTGCGCAAGTCCATAGCTATCGCTATGAATTTGTTGCCGGCGGCGGAGAAGCACGGGGTCACTTTCGCGCAGGCCTTGACGAAGGTGCAACAAGAGGTGGTGCTGGCCCAGTTAGGGATTGGCCCTGGCCTCACTATACGCCGGTCCGTGTCAGATGGTCGTGTGTTGGAGCTGCCCACTGGGACTTCCCAGGAGGCAGCGGAGGCTCTGGTGGAGCGGATGCGCCGCATCCTCACCGACATGGCGACGGTGTCCCTGCCGTCAGATAGGGGCACCCTGAGGTTGACCGGGCTGGACGACTCGGTGACCCCTTCGGGGGTTGCCGAGGCGGTCGCCCGTGTTTGTGACTGCCCCTTAGAGGCGGTAAGGGTCGGTGAGATCACCGAAGGTGCCGGGCGAATGGGCGCAGCCATGATTAGGCTGCCTCTTGTGGCTGCCAAGCGACTGGTCGAGGCTGGCCGGCTTCTGGTCGGCTGGTCCTCGGCCAAGGTAAAAGTGATGGGGAAGCGCCCTCTTAGGTGCTTCCGATGCATGGGCATCGGCCATACAAGGCCAAGATGCCCATCAGAGGTCGAGAGGGGCACTGTTTGCTATCGCTGCGGTGGCGAAGGTCACCTTGCGCGTGGCTGCAGCAGACCAATGCGATGCATGGTCTGCGCGGATGCAGGGTGCCCCTCTGAGCACGTTATGGGTGGGAAAAACTGTTCTCCACCCACCACAAAGAGTGCGACGGCTCAAAGAACCGGAGCCGCTATCAGTCGACAGGCCCAGGAGGTGACTGTGATGGAGCATTAGTGCTCCTCACACGTCTCCTCAAGGCCCCCCTTGTCAGTTGGTGGCCCTAAGAGGCCTTACGCCGGGACGCCATGGTTGTATGCGCGAGCGACCCCGTGGCGTCCCAAATATGGCTCAGAGGTATTCGCAGAGTTTTAGTGGGTATTACCACCTGCTTCACAGGTGGTCGAGTCCAACACTACCACTCGCTAGCGTGCTCTTCGGAACACGCTAGGCGAGTGGTGTGCGTAAATGCATTTCTCTGCGTTAAAAAAAAAAAAAAAAAAAAAAAAAAAAAAAAAAAGGTTAGGTTAGGTTAGGTTTTTTTTTTTTTTTTAGGTGGAGAAATCCTCATGGATACCCCGGAGCTGGGGCTGCCGGGGTTATGTGAGACTCCTACTCACTAAAACTCCACCAGGTTTCGTCTCTACGCCGGGCGACGGCCGGGGGCATTCGTGCTGAGCACCTGGCCCCGTCTAGCCGTCGCAGCGTTGTCTGCGTCTATTCGGACGCAGACCCTCCTCGCCCTGTTGGGCATGAGAGCGAGCAGAAACCCATAAGGCTCGCTCTCATCCTCGCGGGGGGCCTGTGCAATGCGGACTCCTGTCGCCCCAGCGACATTCGTCCGCAGGCCACCCACTAGGGCAGCGTAGTTTGGTGCCACCACCTTCTACGCTGCCCCGTCTTCCGACGCCTGGACGCCTCCACGAGTGGATCGTCCGTTCTAAGGCGTTGGGCCTCCCTTTTGCGGGACATGACGGCCTCGCAGAACTCCGAGACCGCCGTCCACGCACTCCTGCTGGCCAGCATTGCCCGGATGGTCTCGGGCAATGACAGGTTTACTCCGACAGCGGCGTAGACCTGTCATTCAGCGGCGTCCGCTCAGTCACCGGAGCCGCCTTTGGCCCAGCACCTCTTTTCCCTCCTCGCTGCCGTTGAGGGGGGGGCAAGCACCCTTTGCCACCCACCCGATGCTTCGCTGGCTTGCCCGCTGCGGCACACACCACACAATGCGGCGACTCCGAGCAGGCCGTCGCTTTGTGGCCGGCCTTTCCGCAGCGGTAGCAAACGTTTTCGCGATCCTCCGCAGCCGTGCAGGTCGCCTTAGTGTGCCCAAGATGCAGGCACCTGAAACAGCGGAGAGGTCGGAGCTCGAGCAGCTGCACCCGAACAGAGCTCCATCCTATCAGTAGACGGCCCTCCGTAATCTGCTTGGCCGAGGCCAGCGGCACTTGGGCCCAGACCGTCCCAATGCCTCCCGAACCGACTTTAATGTCGCCTACCTTCACCTTGTCGATAGGGCAGGAGCCTTTTGTGGCAAGAGCCCTCCGCACCTCCTCTCCGGTTATGGAGTCATCCATACCTGTAAGTCGGACGTCTACCGTCTTGTGTGGGCGTAAGACTTTTAACGTCTCCGGCAGAACGCTCCTTATTTGGGCAGCAAGCATGTCTGCCTTTTCTGCGCTCACCGACGCCGGCATTTCTAGTAGCCGCGCGCCAGTCGCCGTTGTGCGGAACTTGAATCCGCCCTCGAAGCCCAGCTCGGCCAGATTCACTTTGTTCCGCACGTTCTGCAGAACCTCGGCATAGTTCGGCTTTTCTTCTGGCGACGCGGCGATCACCACTGCCTGATTTCGTGGAGCCTTCACCACACGCTTATCTTTGGACTTTTTGGGTCTTTTGCCCTTTTTAGCCTTCGGCGTTGGTTGCGCAGCCGGTTTAGACGCCGGCTTCTTCTTCTTTTTCTTAGAGGTTACCACAGTCCATGTCTCCTCGCCAGTGTTTGAGACTGGATCCGCGGCAACCTCCAAGCCTTGGGCGCCCTTTTCCGTAGGGTGCGCAGCTTGCTTTCTGCTCGTGGTCTTCCTTTGCAGCGTAGAACGCTGGACCGCTGGATTGGCCACTCTCGAATCAGCGGCCAGCGGCGGACGCACTCGCTCCGGAGGCAAGCTGAGTCTTGCCTCCAAAGACTCGATGCGGGCGTTGACCATGGTGCCTATCTCCAGCATGGCCGCCCGCATCCACTCCTCTCTATCTGCCGGTGGAACCGGCCTCGCGCTCGAATGTGTTGTAGTCTCCATCGGAGTCGGTGGTGCGGCAGGGACTGACGCCCGCACTTCCGCCCGGAGCTGCGCAATTTCTTGGCGCAGCTCCGCCACCTCCCCCTTGAGCCGTGCGTTTTCTTTAAATACACGCCTCGTCTCTTCCGTTGACGTCAGTGAGGCCAGTTCTGCGGCCCTTTCTTTGATCGACGCTACGCTCATCTTAAAGGTTCGTAGCATCTGACCTTTGAGATGCGACGACTTACCCGCTGCCTCAGCGATAAGACCGCACTCCACCTCTATGGCGCCGTGAAGTTCAGCCGCCGTAGCGTTGGTGAGCGGCTGCTCTTCTCGCGGACGCTCAGGACGCTTTTTATTAATCTTCGTCCGTGTTTCGTGCGCTTTTCTCTCCAAGTCCTTTACGACGTCCTCGTACTCGGAGGCTGCCTTCTTCTTGGCCAAGTCCTGCTTGGCCTTCCAAAGGCCGACCCACTGACCAGTGGTCGGAGGCCTTCCCCTGCCTCTCTTCTGCTTCGGGACTTCGACCTCCGTCTCCACACTGGTGTCGGAGTCCCCGTCGCAGGTTCTCATCCCGGAACGGGATCGCTTGCGAGGACCTCGCTTGCTTCCCGCCGTCGCCTCTGAGTCCGTGGTCGTCTCTGAGAGAAACGACCTGTCCTCAACCACCGATGGTGCGGTCTGGGCGGATACCGCCTCCGCACCCCCGGAACTGTAGCCCCCCTGGCTCAGGCCACCCTTGCGAGCGACCGAATGGCAGAGTTTGCCCCCTCCAGATTCGATGGGGCAGACGAGGCCCGAAGGCCCCGTGAGGGATTCTCTGGCTAGGCCGGTACCCTCCTGGAGTAATAAAACGTTTTTAGAACTTGCCATATTTACGGTTTTTCCTTTTTTAGGGTGAGGTCCCATCCGCTAATGACCGGACACCCTCCGGCCATTCATCCCATCGGCGCGGGAGACCTTGGGATTAGGGTGATTTTTACCGAGGTTTTCTTCCTCCCCATTTCTGAAGAACCCCCTTCCCCTGGCAGTCGTTAGCCGTCGTCGGCGACTATTCCGCAGAGCGGGCGCCGACGCCGTTTCCAGGGTGCACCACGAGGAGGTGACCGCCTTGCACCCCAGGTTAGGTTAGGTTAGGTTAGGTTAGGTTAGGTTGGACGTTTTTGTGGTGTGTTTTGTGGTGTGTCTGAGTCATGCTCGACTCGGACGACGAAACCGATGCCTCGGCTGGCCGGAAGCGGACCAATCCACTGCCTCCCTTGGGGAGCCCTGCGGGCTCGGACACCGAGACGGAGGCGGGAGTTTCGGCTCGTGCCGTGAAGGCCCGTCGGGGCAAAGGTGGTGGCACGGGCATTACCCATGCCCGTGCTGAGCTGAGGAAGCTCGTAGGAGAGGCCGAGGAGCAGGCCTTTGAGAAGGCTCTGAGGGCGAGGGCCGCTCAGAAGGAGGTTGCCCAGAAGTCTTCGACCTCTGCGCCTCCTCCCTTGGTGGACATCTCGCGGTGTGCTCCGGAGGAGCTCCGGTTGATGGCGGACAGGAGCGTCACGGAGGTGAGAGAGGTCGCACGTAAGTCCGGCCACCTCCAGGGCCCTATGGTCCGGAGGCTGAAGCTGGCGGCGGATTCTCTACAAGAAATTGTAGACTCCTTAGCTCGCAGGTCTGTCTCCGAGGAGATGCGACGGATGGCGGCGGAGAACCGGAGACTCCGCGATGAGACGGAGAGCCTTAAGGAGGAGCTGGAGGCGTACCGCCAGCGACTCTATGAGGCGAGGCAGGCAGTCGTGGCGCCGGAGATGCCTGTCGAGGAGTTGAGGGCGTCTCTTCTTGCGTCGATCGGGGGGATGATCGACGCTAAGTTCGCCGGCATCGAGGACCGCCTCTTGCCGGCGAGGAGCGATCGTCCTCCCTTAGCAGCCGATACGAGACGCCCTCCCGTGGCGTTAGACTTGCCCCCGTCACCTTCGTTGCCGGTCAGGCCCTCTTCGGTGGTCTTGGCTCCGAGAAAGAGGACGGCCCTGAGGTCGAATAAAGACAAGGGTGCAGCAGTGCCCTTACCCCAGACTGTCGCACAGAAAACGGTGACGGTCGCCACTTCCCAGCCCCCGGCGCTTCCTGCGGAACCAGTGGCAGGGCCTTCGGGGGAGGGATCGTGGACGGCCGTCGTCCGAAGAAAGAGTAAGGGGAAGAAATCCTCCCTCCGGTGGAGCCCCTAAACAGGTGGCACCAAAGGCTACACCACACAAGCCCAGACTCCCCGCCGTGCGCAGGAGCATAGCGGTTGCTATGCATTTGTTGCCGGCGGCGGAGAGGCGAGGTGTAACCTTCGCAGATGCCTTGTCGAAGGTACAAAAGGAGGTGGTGCTGTCCCAACTAGGGATCGGTCCGGGCGTCACCATACGTCGTTCAGCGACGGATGGCCGCATGCTGGAGCTGCCTTCTGGGACTTCTCAGGAGGCAGCGGAGGCGCTGGCAGGGAGGATGAGCCAAATCCTTGCGGATATGGTAACAGTCTCCCTGCCCACAGCTAAGGGCACATTGCGGCTCACCGGACTGGACGACTCAGTCACGCCGGAGGGAGTTGCCGAGGCGGTTTCCCGCACTTGCGGCTGCCCTGTTGAGACAGTGAGAGTGGGCGAGCTTACCGAAGGTCCTGGTAGGATGGGTGCGGTTGTGGTGAGGTGTCCCCTTGCCGCAGCCAAACAATTGGTCGGGGATGGTCGACTTTTGGTCGGCTGGTCCTCGGCCAAAATCAAGGTACTAGACAAGCGCCCTCTGCGGTGCTTTAGGTGTATGGGCACTGGTCACACAAGGCCGACCTGCCCCTCCCGGGTAGAGAGGGGCCACCTCTGCTATCGCTGCGGTGGCGAGGGTCACTTTGCACGTGGCTGCAGCAACCCGCTGCGTTGTGCGGTTTGCGCAGACGCAGGGTGCCCCTCTAACCACATGATGGGCGGGAATAAATGCTCCCCACCCACCATGAAAGGTGCGACGGCTCCAAGTTCAGGAGCCCCTACCGGCCGTCAAGCCCAGGAGGGGAGTGTGATGGAGCACTGAAGCCCCTCACACGACCCCTCAGAGCTTCCCCAAGATGGTGGCCCGCAAAAACTGGCCTTTCCGCCGGGGCGTCGTGGTAGTGTGCGAAAGCGGTCCCATGACGTCCCAATATGGCGTAGACGTATTCGCAGAGTTTTAGTGGGTATTACCACCTGCTTCACAGGTGGTCGAGTCCAACACTACCACTCGCTAGCGTGCTCTTCGGAACACGCTAGGTGAGTGGTGTGCGTAAATGCATTTCTCTGCGTCAACAAAAAAAAAAAAAAAAAAAAAAAAAAAAAAAAAAGGTTAGGTTAGGTTAGGTTAGGTTAGGTTTTTTTTTTTTTTTTTTAAATAATAGAAAATGAAATGAAAAAGCGGTTATACGACTATTTATTTTAAAATTATATTTACAAGTAATAATACCGACCACCTCTAAGTTTTGTTCTTTTTGATGACCCTTTCCACAATTTTATTGCAGTAACTAATGAATTTATCTCTGGATGACGTATTTTCAATTATGGAATTTATATTTTCGACTTTGATTTCTATACCTATGTCTATTTCTAAATTGTATCTGTCTAAACTATATATTGGGCAGCTTGTTATGATATGGAGGGCATCTTCGTCTGTGTCAGGTTCACAGGCGCATGACGGGCTCTCCTTCACTTTGAACCGGTTCAAGTAAAAGGAGAACCCGCCATGTCCTGTCATATATTGCGTCATGATCGGGTCTATTTTTAATTTTCTCACTATTGGGTAGGCCTCAACGGCGTCGGGAAAGAAAGCCTTGGTTACGGAGGCAGTTTCTCCGCTTTGATATCGCCGGTTCCACTCGACAAGCGATTCCATACGGATTTGTCGCTTGACGAATGAAACCGGACACTTATCATAGTTTGGCCGCGTTTTGATGTTTAAGGCCGCGTTTTTAGCCAATTCGTCAGCTCGTTCGTTACCCGTTGTCCCCGCGTGTGCTTTAATCCAGTAGAGTTCCAGTTTATCGCCGTTTGCGACGATTTGCCGGATTGTCTGTTTTGTTGCTACTGCGAGGGGATGGAGGGAAGCGGTGCTGGTCACAGATTCTAATGCAGATCTCGAGTCGCAGTATATTTTGCCGATTTTAGGCTTCTTTGCTAGGATCTGGTGGGCTGCCTCGCTTAAGGCAAGCAGCTCTGCCTGATATACGCTGCAGCACTGGTCTAATTTTAGCTTTCGGGTACTCGTCTCTACGCCTCCGCGCCACACCGATACCGCCGCGCCAACTTTCCCCTCGAGCTTACTGCCGTCTGTAAATATGCTTAGGACATCATTGTTGTTTTGTTCCAGCGCTGCCTCGTCCATCAGACACGTGTAATTTATGTCAATTTCTTTTGAGGGATGCACAGATTTGACAAAAGGCACCAGTGTCTCGATCTCACGATCTCCTACTACTTCCCGGGTGTGGCCTTTCCTCACTTCGTAAAGCAAGGCGGCTTCTCTAATCCTAATGTCGAGTGGAAGCAGCCCGGCAAGTAGCAGTGCCGAGTTCAGTGAGACGGTCCTGTAGGCCTTCGTTATTTTCTGTGCAAACCCTCGTTGCACCGCGTCGAGCTGTTTTCTGACGCCGATCTTGTGCGTCGCCGGTGCCCATACGCTGGCCGCGTACAGTATGGTCGGCTCGACAACTGCTGTGTAGATGCACCTGACTATCTCTGGCTGCAAACCCCACTGGAGCTTTGCAGCTCTCGTCAGCTGTTTGTACAAGTTGAGAGCTTTCACGCAGACTTTGTCTACGTGGGTGTTGAAGGTCAACTTCTCGTCGATAGTCAGGCCCAAGATCTTAAGTTCTTTCGACATTTCGATGCTGATCCCGTCCATGTTCAATCGTGGGGTGTCGTATTTGAGCTTGCGTGTTACTGTCATCGCTTTGGTCTTGTGCGGTGCAAAATTAAGTTTATTACTGACACCCCACGCCTTAACATGTTCGAGTGCAGCATTTGCTCGGTCTTCGATGTCATTGGCTGTTTCTCCGTCAAAAACTAAGACGACGTCATCGGCGAAGGCTTGATTGTGATGGCCTGCTTGTTCTAACTGCCGTAGTAATGGGTCGAGGAGTAGATTCCATAGAATAGGCCCGCCTATAGAGCCTTGAACGCATCCCTTGTTCGTTACTTTACTATACTCCTCGCCAGCATACCTCACATTTACTCGTCTGTGCTTTAAGTAGTCATCGACAACCTTCCTTATATTCACCGGACACTTTTCCTCAGCCAGTCGTACTCTGATAGCAGGCCACCAGGCATTGTCAAAGGCTCCCTCTATATCCAACGAGACCAACGTCACCATCTTTTTCTCGCTGAGTTTATTGCGAACATATTGGACGAGAGTATAGAGGGAGTCTTCGGTGCTTTTTTGGGGCGTGAATCCGTACTGGCGAGTACTCATCCTCGGTATGAGGTGATGTTTTATTCGGTTGACTATCATCTTCTCGAATATTTTCCCTAGTACCGGCAAAAGCCCAATCGGCCGGTATGACTTAGGTTCGGTGTACGTGCTCTTTCCGGGTTTTCGCAAAATGACGACCGTCGCTTCTTTCCAGAGCCTCGGAAAGTAGTGATACTCTAAGCATTTATTAGTGATCTTGAGGAAGAGCTCGGGGTCTACTTTGATGGCTTGACTGCAGATATCTGCGGTCAGTCCATCTGCTCCGGGGGCTTTCTTCGGGTTGAAGGAGTTTACGGCCGTCAGGAGCTCGGTCCGCGTGAACGGTGGGTCACAAGGATCACCTTGAGTCCCCTCGTTCACTCTCTCCGCTCTGCTCCTAATCTGGGCATGCTCCGTGTTGTCGCTACTGGGCCGGTCTTCTGAGTAGAAGGTGTCTGCTAGTAGTTTAACAGAACCCGCAGCATCCAACACTTTGCCTCCTTCCTGAAGTAGGTTGTCCTCTTCTCTCTTCGTCATCCTACCCAGCACCCGATATATCCCTTGCCACATTCCCTCTTTATCTTGCTTTTCACAGAATTTCTTCCAGCTCTCGACCTCGGCGCTACGTGCTCTCATTTCATACTCTTCTTTTTGTTTCAGGTACTCTTCAACGACTTTAGCTCTCCGGACCGGCGCGGCCCAGCGGATCCTGTTCTTCAAGGTGGAGACTTTCTTCTTCATCTCTTCGAGCTCGGCGGACCACCACGGGCAGGTAAGTTTGTGTTTGTTCTTAATTTGTGGTATACTATTTTCACTGGCTATTTTAATTGCATTTGTATATTTTTGTAACGTTTCTTCTATTTGTTCGATATTACTAATTTTTTCTATTTCTGATATTGTTAAGCTATGTTCAGTTTTGATTTGGTCCAGCTTCTCGCGAAACTGGTCCCATTTTGCCCTTCTGGTATTGAAGATTCTAGTGGTTCTAGTGATCTCCATTGGCGATGGTTTACCTATTTTAATGTCAAAAACTATCCCGTTGTGGTCCGAGCTCGTGAGACCCTCTTCTATTCTCCAATTCTCCACCTTGCTGAGCATGTCTTTGGAGCAAGCTGTTACATCAACATGGCTGCTATAACGCTTGGCTCCTCTAACAGTGTCGAAGGTTGGTATGTTGCCGTTGTTCAGTACCTGAAATTCCATTTCGTCCAGGGCGTCAACCATTTCCGTACCCCTGTGGTCGAGTATCGGACTTCCCCACCAGCTGCTCTTCGCGTTTGCGTCTCCTCCGATTATTACTTTTAGAGGCCCGAGATCTTTATATATTTTAGCCAGCTGCTCCAAGTATGGCTGGATGGGTTGGTCGGGCTCGAAGTAGTAGGACACCAGTGTGGTAGTTCCTGCGGCGGTCTTTATTCCCAACACGGCGATGTTGTCCGTGGTGTAGTGTGGATATTGAGTGACCTGGATGTTGGGGTCAAAGACGATTATAGCCGCTTTGACGTTTCCTCCTCCTGTTTGGGAACTTTGGTATGTCCTTGTACCTTGGTAAGTTCGCATACCTCGAGCGCTACCAACGTATGGCTCCTGGAGCAGTGCTATAGCGATGTTCCGCTTTTGGGCCTCTAGGAAGAGCTCATTGGTGGCAAGTTTCTTCCGCTGCAGGTTTGCTTGAACTATTTTATACGTTTGGCTGCCCTTAGCAGTACGCCACCGCCGATCTGGCGAGGGCTTCCCACTTCCTGCGGATTGGGCACTCCGAGCTGAACGCGTTGTGGTCTACTTTTGCCAATTTGGCTTTGCTACAGTTGGTGCATGTGGGGGCCGACTCGGATATCCATTCGGCGCACTGCGATTTCAGATGTTCACCTCCGCAGTGGCTGCACAAATCGGCCGCCCCAGTGCAGAACCGCTTCCCATGTCCATACCCTAAGCAGCGCGAGCACTGTATCAGGGGGGACTGGTCAGCCACTCCGACCTTTTGGATGTCGACATGTGCCGCCCCTGCGTCGGTCAACCTCTTCCAAATGAACGGCGAGACTCTGAGCACGAAGTGCGCCGTTAGTGGGTTCCTCGCTCTGCGTCTGTACCTCACCTCCATGCGATCATCCTCTTTCTTCATGTCTTTCAGCAGGTGTTTATTCTGAACCCTAATAGCCTTCATGACGTCCTCATCAGAGTTGCTCTGCAGGACGCCCTGAAGGACTATTAGGGGGTCCTTGTTCTTGATGGTCTCAACGTTGAGTTTAGCTCCGCTGTCCTTTATCCTGTTTGCTACCTTTGTGATCTCTTCGCGGTCCTTACATCCCACGATGACTTTTCGGTCCTTGGCCTTCCTTATCTTATCCACTACTATGCCACCTTCTTTTGCATTAACCGCTTCTTTGATCTTTTTCAGGACCTCCTCTCCGGTGTCAGTCTCGTCCGCAGAGGTGATCACCACCGAGTGCATCGCCGTCGGCGGGGCCGGGATTCTCGGTCCGCCGCCGGCCACAACACCCGCGTACGTCGTCATCTCCATGGACCTCTGGTGAGTTTCTATGGTCTCTTGCAGCTGGTTAGGTTTTTTTTTTTTTTTTTTTTTTTAGGTGGAGAAATCCTCATGGATACCCCGGGAGCTGGGGCTGCCGGGGTTATGTGAGACTCCTACTCACTAAAACTCCACCAGGTTTCGTCTCTACGCCGGGCGACGGCCGGGGGCATTCGTGCTGAGCACTTGACCCCGTCTGGCCGTCGCAGCGTTGTCTGCGTCAAGAACGGACGCAGACCCTCCTCGCCCTGTTGGGCATGAGAGCGAGCAGAAACCCATAAGGCTCGCTCTCATCCTCGCGGTGGGGGCCTGTGCAATTTATTTATTTATTTATTTATTTATTTATTTATGGTTCACAAAACAGATTATAACTAAAGTACATTCAATATATAATTAAACAATTCAAATTGACCAAGTTAAAATCCAAAACCATGTGAACACAATTTACGAATACATTCATTCAATTATGTCAGTTAATATTATAAATACAATTCATTCAATAAATTCATTTACAAACAATTTAGCTTACACATTATGCTAGAAAAAAGTCCATTAAAGTATAATACAATAATATTTAGAATAAATGTTAAAAGAATTAATAAAATTGATCAAATAAGTGAAGGATTGAAGTTGAGAGAGTATATTAATTACAAGAATATTAAAAGTAATAACAATATATTTACAGATCATTATCAAAAAATAAAAGGAATAATTGTTTTTTAAAATTAATTATATTTCTGTTAAAGATGTCAATACTATCCACACTGGATGAAATTAGATTATACTCGCGACACATACGAACAATAGGATTGTAATATGAGGTATTGTTTTTGTAAACGTTCAGTACAAATGTTTTAGGATGCCTTAACTTATAGCCAATATTGAAATTGATCGATGCTAATAGTGAAGGAGAATCAATAGTGGCGTGAATTATTTTATGCAAATAAACTAGGTCAATGTACTTACGACGAGATTCTAGACTTCGCATTTTAAAGTTGCTAAGCTTATCGTCGTAAGACACCAGTCTACGCCCGTACTGATACCGAAAGCAAAGCATGCGCAAAAACCTTCTTTGCACGCCTTCAATTCTTCTACAGTGAACATTATAGTTAGGTGACCATATAACCGAGTTATATTCCAAAATGCTACGAACAAATGATTGATAAAGGTGTATTATACTACTCGGTCTCTTGAAACTTTTAGTGCTCCTACCAATGAAACCACACAAACTGTTTCCTTTATTAACAATATAATCGTAATGTTCTCTAAAAGAGAGTTTTTCATCAAAGATTATTCCAATGCGGACTCCTGTCGCCCCAGCGACATTCGTCCGCAGGCCACCCACTACGGCATCGCAGCTTGGTGCAACCACCTACGCTGCCCCATCCTCCTACGCCTCGACGCCTCCGCCAAGGGATCGTCGGTTCTGAGGCGCTGCGCCTCCCTTTTGCGGGACATGACGGTCTCGCAAAACTCGGAGACCGCCGTCCACGCACTCCTACTATCCAACATTGCCCGGATGGTAGTGGGCAATGTGAGGTCCGTCCCAACTACGGCAATAAGCCGCAGCCTCTCCACGGTCCACGCCGGACACTCTTCTAACGTGTGCTGGGCGGTGTCATCCACCCCCCAGTCACACGACCGGCACACGGGACTCGACTCCCTGCACACAATAGTATGCAGGTACCTGTCGAAGCACCCGTGTCCCGATAGCACCTGCGTTAGGTGGTAGGATAGGGAGCCCGATTTGCGCTCGACCCATTTCCGGAGCGACGACTGGATGCCGGCAATGGCCCAATGTCCAGCCGTCGGCTCAAGGAGTAATTGCGACCACCTCGCCATCATGGCCGCACTGCCGCTCCTTCTCCATCTCTCCAGATCCGCAGGACAGTATCGCCTGCCCGTGTCACGCATCTCGCCCCTTTTCCTGTACAGGAAATCTGAGAGCTCTGCCTGGAGCTCCCAGGGGGGGTGCCCGCTAGAGCACAGGCCGCCTCGAAAGATATGGTGCGGTATCCCCGGATGGCCCTGATCGCCATGACCCTCTGAGGTCTTCTCAGTAGGGATCTATTAATGGGACTCAGGGCATCCAACCACACTGGGGCACCATAAAGCGCCATCGAGGCGACCACGTTGGCGTACAGACGCCGACACGCCGACCCCGGTCCTCCGACATTCGGGAGCAGGCGGGCGAGACCCGCCGCTGTTTGCACCAGCTTGGGTCCCATCCGCCTGAAATGCTCGCCGAAGCTCCACCGACTGTCGAGTGTCAGGCCCAGGTATTTAATGTGGGCTTCCACCTCGATCCGCACCCCCCCAACAGTGATGTTAGCGTCGGGGGGAGGTCTCCTGCGAGGCGCATGAAAACATATGGCGCTGGTTTTATCCAGCGCCACGCTCAGGCCCAGTCTTCTGATTCTGGCCACCACCTGAGCTGTTCCAGCGGTGGCCAGAATCACCGCGTCCCTATAAGTATCTCCGCGGGCAACTACCAGAGTGTCATCAGCGTAACACACCAGGTAGAGCCCGCGAAGAAGTGCACCGCGAAGCACCGCGTCATACCCTATGTTCCACAGGAGCGGACCGAGGACCGACCCCTGTGGAACTCCTCGCTCCACTCTGTGGGAGACTAGGCGGCCTTCTCTGTCCACATATTGGACGACACGCCCCCGTAGGTAGTCTGCGGCTAGACGCTGCAGATACCCGGGCACCCTGTGGAACTTCAGTCCTTCCAGGATGCACCGGAACGGGAGCGTGTTGAACGCGTTGGCGATGTCTAACGACACCGCCACCACTGAGCCTCCTCTGGAGGTCGTCTCGGCAGAGAGGGCCTTGACGCTCATGATCGCGTCCACCGTTGAGCGACCCTCCCTGAAGCCGAACTGGCAGTCCGACAAATTTGGACCCATAGTGCGCAGGTGTTCCGAGATGCGGGAAGCGACTACTCTCTCGAAGCACTTTCCCGCCTCGTCCAGCAGCACTATGGGTCGGAAAGCCGACGGTGAGTCGTCTGACCGGCCACTCTTCTTGGCGAGCACCAGCCTGCCCTCTTTCCAGCATGCTGGGAACTGCCCTGACTGGAGGCTGGTATCAAGGAGCGCCCTGTATGGCGACTCCAACCCTGCCTCCAGCGCAAGCACAAGCACACGGGCTTGTACGCCGTCCGGCCCTGGGGCAGTCTTTTTGCCCCGGAGTCTCCCAATTATTCCGGCGTATTCCCCGTCCGAGAGGGGCGGGGCCTCATGGTTGGTGACGTCCAAGGCCAAACTCACCGCTGGAGGAGTCCTCTCCGGCTCCTGAGGAGGAAAGAGTACCGCCACCATTTCCTGTAGCTGCTGGGGGTCCAGGGTTTCCGTGACCGGGACGCCGTGATTGCGCAAGCGGTTGCGAATCGCGCGATACGGTCGTCCCCACGGATCCCTACTAAGCCCCTCCAGCAGCTCCTCCCATGAGCGCCGCTTCGCAGCTCTTATCGCTGCCTGGAGCTCTTGCTTAGCGGCCCTATACGTGTCGCCAAGCCTTCGCTCGTCCTCCATCGTGCGGACTCTTCTGCGCCGGTATCGCGCCACCGACTTCTTGGCGCGCTTGCACGCCGCCCGTAGTGCAGCCAGCTCTTGCGACCACCAGTACATGGCCGTGTCTGGCGGAGGTCGCCTGGCGCGAGGCATCGAGGCATCGCAGATGCGAGCCAGTGCCTCGCGAAACCAAAGGGCCCTCTCGCTCACGGCCAGCACTGGGGCCGAATCGGCCTCCCACGCCTGCACAATCGCTGCCTCGGTAGCGACCTCGCGATTGAGGCGCGTTATCGCCCATCGCGGGAACGCGAGGGCTGTACCACCACCGGAGACGGAGACGCCACTGATGGAGAAACGGATGTATTGATGATCCGAGAGCGTCTCCGTCTCCTCCAAGACCCGCCAATCTCTTATCCGGCCTGCCGTCGCAGGAGACGCAAATGTGAGGTCCACTACGGACACCCCCTGCGGGCGGACACAGGTCGGCACACTGCCTCTATTGACGACTACGAGATTCAGCGAGGCCGCCCAATCCTCCACCTCGATTCCGCGTGGGTCCGTCGCCGGGGATCCCCAGGTAGAGGACTTAGCATTAAAGTCCCCGGCGACGACCACCTGTAGCGGTGCAGCACGTTGGACCGCGCCTCCTAGTTCTGCCAAGAAGGCCTCAAATTGCGCGAGGGTCTTATTGGGGGAGAAGTAAACTCCGACGAGAGCGTACCCTCCCCACCTCGCAACAACGAAGCCGTCGCCCCGCTCGCGCAGGACGCATGGGGACGATGAGGACCATGCCCCGACAATGGCAGCAGAACCGGACAAGTCCGCGAGCCAATTGTGGCGGTCTGGAACCGTGTAGGGTTCCGCCACAATTGCCACCCCCAACCGCCACTCCGCCATGTGCTGCAGGAGGAGGTCCTGGGCAGCGGCGCAGCGATTCAAATTCGCTTGGATGACCGAGCGGGCCGCGTTAGGCATTGTCTACTGACATTAATTCCTCGCGGGACGTCCGCTCGGCCACCGGAGCCACCTTTGGCCCAGTACCACCTTTCCTCCTCCGCGACGGGGGTGAACACCCTTTGGCCCCCACAGCATGCTTGGCGGGCTTGCCCGCCGCAGCACATACCACGCAATGCGCCATCTCTGAGCAGGTTGTCGCTCTATGTCCTGGCTTGCCGCAGCGATAGCAGGCGTCGCTGCGGTCTTCCTTGTCGGTGCAGGCTGCCCTGGCGTGTCCCAGCTGCAGACACCTGTAGCAGCGGAGGGGGCGGGGCTCGAGCAGCTTTATCTGCACCGAGCTCCACCCGATGAGCAGACGGCCCGCCGTTAGCGCCTTGACTGCCGTCATCGGCACTTGGGCCCAGACTGACCCAATCCCCCCAGAGCCGACTTTAATCGCTCCCACCTTCACTTGCTCCAGGGGACAGGCGCCCCTTGTAGCCAGCGCCCTCATCACCTCCTCACCGGTGATGGAGTCGTCAAGCCCGGAAAGCCGGACGTCCACTGACTTGTGAGGCCGGACGACTCTCATCGTCTCCGGAAGCACGCTTTTTATCTGGGCGGCTAACAGGTCCGTCTTCTCGGCGGTCACGGCGGCAGGCATCTCAAGAAGCCGCGCGCCGGTCGCCGTCGTGCGGAACCTGATCCCGCCCTCGATGCCGAGGTCGGCCAGGTTGATTTTATCTCGCACGTTCTTAAGGACCTCGGCATAGTCCGGTTTTCCTTCCGGCGGCGCGGCTATAACAACCGCCTGGGTGCGCGGAGGTTTAGGCTTAGCCTTCTTAGGCCTTTTGGCACTTTGCCTCTTTTTCCCACCTTTTTGTTGTGGCTGCGCCGGTTTCTTACCGGCCTTTTTCTTCCTGGTCACGGTTGTCCACCCGGCTTCTTCACCGGGTTTCGGAGCTGGAAGAGCCGCACTCTCCAGACTTTGAGCTTGAGCGCCCTTCTTCTTAGAGCTCAGAGTCTTTTGGGTGCTTTTGGGCGTCTTTTGCAGCGGAGGCTGCCTGGCCGTTGTTTTTGCCGCCTTGGCATCGGAGGCCAGCGGCGGGCGCACTCGCTCAGGAGGCAAGCTCAATCTTGCTTCCAAAGACTCGATGCGGGCGTTGACCATGGAGCCTATCTCCATCATGGCCGCCCGCATCCACTCTTCTCTCTCTATCGGCCCTGTTCCCAGTCTCGCTGGAGGAGCCTTCGCGGTCTCCATGGGAGTCGGTGGTGCGGCAGGGATTGACGCCCGCACTTCCGCCCGGAGCTGCGCTATTTCTTGGCGCAGTTCCGCCACCTCCCCCCTAAGCCGCGCGTTCTCCTTAGAGACGCGCCTCGTTTCCTCAGTGGAAGTCAGTGAGGCCAGTTCTGCGGCCCTTTCCTTAATGGAAGCGACACTGAGTTTGAATGTCCGCAGAATCTGGCCTTTTAGGTGGGAAGACTTCCCAGCTGCCTCCGCAATAAGCACGCACTCCGCCTCAATAGCGTTGTGCAGCTCCTCTGAAGTAGCGCAAGTGAGCGGCTGCTCCTCGCGTGGGCACTCAGTGCGCTTGCCCTGAACCGCGATTCGCGTAGCATGCGCCTTCTTTTCGAGGCCCTTCACGGCCTCTTCATACTCCGCTGCGGCTTTCTGTCTCGCCAGGTCCTGTTTGGACTTTAGAAAGCCAACCCACTTGCCCGTGGTTGGAGGCCTTCCCCGACCTCTCTTCTGCTTGGAGACCTCTACTTCGGTCTCCAAGCTGGTGTCCGAGTCACCGTCGCTCGTCCTCATTCGAGAACGTTTGCGGGCTCCTCGCTCTCGGCCCTGCGTAGCGTCCGAGTCGGTGGTGGTCTCCGACAGGAACGAACGCTCTTCTATTGTAGCATCGCTACGTGCTTCCGGGTATGCGGTCTGGGCGGATACCGCCTCCACACCCCCGGAACTGCAGCCCCCCTGGCTCAGGCCACCCTTGCGGGCAACCGAATGACGAAGTTTGCCCCCTCCAGATTCGGTGGGGCAGACGGGGCCCGTGGGCCCCGTGAGGGATTCTCCGGCTAGGCCGGTACCCTCCTGGAGTATACGTTCGCTTTTATAACTTGTCATTTTTTCATATTGTCCTTTTTAGGTGAGGTCCCTCCGCTAATGACCGGACACCCTCCGGCCATTCAACCTGTCGGCACGGGAGACCTTAGGTTTGGGGTGATTTTTTATCGAGGTTTTCTTCCTCCCCCCCATTTCCCCTGAAGAACCCCCATTCCCTGGCAGTCGTTAGCCGTCGTCGGCGACTATTCCGCAGAGCGGGCGCCGACGCCGTTTCCAGGGTGCACCACGAGGAGGTGACCGCCTTTGCACCCCTGCAGCTGGTTAGGTTAGGTTAGGTTAGGTTAGGTTAGGTTAGGTTAGGTTAGGTTTTTTTTTTTTTTTTTTTTTTTTTATTTTTTTTTTTTTTTTTATGGTGGAGAAATCCTCATGGATACCCCGGGAGCTGGGGCTGCCGGGGTTATGTGAGACTCCTACTCACTAAAACTCCACCAGGTTTCGTCTCTACGCCGGGCGACAGCCGGGGGCATTCGTGCAGAGCACTTGACCCCGTCTGGCCGTCGCAGCGTTGTCTGCGTCAAAACAGGACGCAGACCCTCCTCGCCCTATTGGGCATGAGAGCGAGCAGAAACCCATAGGGCTCGCTCTCATCCTCGCGGGGGCCCTGTGCAATGCGGACTCCTGTCGCCCCAGCGACATTCGTCCGCAGGCCACCCACTACGGCATCGCAGCTTGGTGCAACCACCTACGCTGCCCCATCCTCCTACGCCTCGACGCCTCCGCCAAGGGATCGTCGGTTCTGAGGCGCTGCGCCTCCCTTTTGCGGGACATGACGGTCTCGCAAAACTCGGAGACCGCCGTCCACGCACTCCTACTATCCAACATTGCCCGGATGGTAGTGGGCAATGTGAGGTCCGTCCCAACTACGGCAATAAGCCGCAGCCTCTCCACGGTCCACGCCGGACACTCTTCTAACGTGTGCTGGGCGGTGTCATCCACCCCCCAGTCACACGACCGGCACACGGGGCTCGACTCCCTGCACACAATAGTATGCAGGTACCTGTCGAAGCACCCGTGTCCCGATAGCACCTGCGTTAGGTGGTAGGATAGGGAGCCCGATTTGCGCTCGACCCATTTCCGGAGCGACGGCTGGATGCCGGCAATGGCCCAATGTCCAGCCGTCGGCTCAAGGAGTGATTGCGACCACCTCGCCATCATGGCCGCACTGCCGCTCCTTCTCCATCTCTCCAGATCCGCAGGACAGTATCGCCTGCCCGTGTCACGCATCTCGCCCCTTTTCCTGTACAGGAAATCTGAGAGCTCTGCCTGGAGCTCCCAGGGGGGGTGCCCGCTAGAGCACAGGCCGCCTCGAAAGATATGGTGCGGTATCCCCGGATGGCCCTGATCGCCATGACCCTCTGAGGTCTTCTCAGAAGGGATCTATTAATGGGATTCAGGGCATCCAACCACACTGGGGCACCATAAAGAGCCATCGAGGCGACCACGTTGGCGTACAGACGCCGACACGCCGACCCCGGTCCTCCGACATTCGGGAGCAGGCGGGCGAGACCCGCCGCTGTTTGCACCAGCTTGGGTCCCATCCGCCTGAAATGCTCGCCGAAGCTCCACCGACTGTCGAGTGTCAGGCCCAGGTATTTAATGTGGGCTTCCACCTCGATCCGCACCCCCCCAACAGTGATGTTAGCGTCGGGGGGAGGTCTCCTGCGAGGCGCATGGAAACATATGGCGCTGGTTTTATCCAGCGCCACGCTCAGGCCCAGTCTTCTGATTCTGGCCACCACCTGAGCTGTTCCAGCGGTGGCCAGAATCGCCGCGTCCCTATAAGTATCTCCGCGGGCAACTACCAGAGTGTCATCAGCGTAACACACCAGGTAGAGCCCGCGAAGAAGTGCACCGCGAAGCACCGCGTCATACCCTATGTTCCACAGGAGCGGACCGAGGACCGACCCCTGTGGAACTCCTCGCTCCACTCTGTGGGAGACTAGGCGGCCTTCTCTGTCCACATATTGGACGACACGCCCCCGTAGGTAGTCTGCCGCTAGGCGCTGCAGATATCCGGGCACCCTATGGAACTTCAGTCCTTCCAGGATGCACCGGAACGGGAGCGTGTTGAACGCGTTGGCGATGTCTAACGACACCGCCACCACTGAGCCTCCTCTGGAGGTCGTCTCGGCAGAGAGGGCCTTGACGCTCATGATCGCGTCCACCGTTGAGCGACCCTCCCTGAAGCCGAACTGGCAGTCCGACAAATTTGGACCCATAGTGCGCAGGTGTTCCGAGATGCGGGAAGCGACTACTCTCTCGAAGCACTTTCCCGCCTCGTCCAGCAGCACTATGGGTCGGAAAGCCGACGGTGATTCGTCTGACCGGCCACTCTTCTTGGCGAGCACCAGCCTGCCCTCTTTCCAGCATGCTGGGAACTGCCCTGACTGGAGGCTGGTATCCAGGAGCGCCCTGTATGGCGACTCCAACCCTGCCTCCAGCGCAAGCACAAGCACACGGGCTTGCACGCCGTCCGGCCCTGGGGCAGTCTTTTTGCCCCGGAGTCTCCCAATTATTCCGGCGTATTCCCCGTCCGAGACGGGCGGGGCCTCATGGTTGGTGACGTCCAAGGCCAAACCCACCGCTGGAGGAGTCCTCTCCGGCTCCTGAGGAGGAAAAAGTACCGCCACCATTTCCTGTAGCTGCTGGGGGTCCAGGGTTTCCGTGACCGGGACGCCGTGATTGCGCAAGCGATTGCGAATCGCGCGATACGGTCGTCCCCACGGATCCCTACTAAGCCCCTCCAGCAGCTCCTCCCATGAGCGCCGCTTCGCAGCTCTTATCGCTGCCTGGAGCTCTTGCTTAGCGGCCCTATACGTGTCGCCAAGCCTTCGCTCGTCCTCCATCGTGCGGTTTCTTCTGCGCCGGTATCGCGCCACCGATTTCTTGGCGCGCTTGCACGCCGCCCGTAGTGCTGCCAGCTCTTGCGACCACCAGTACATGGCCGTGTCTGGCGGAGGTCGCCTGGCGCGAGGCATCGAGGCATCGCAGATGCGAGCCAGTGCCTCACGAAACCAAAGGGCCCTCTCGCTCACGGCCAGCACTGGGGCCGAATCGGCCTCCCACGCCTGCACAATCGCTGCCTCGGTAGCGACCTCGCGATTGAGGCGCGTTATCGCCCACCGCGGAAATGGAGAGGCTATTCCAGCACCGGAGACGGAGACGCTGCAGATGGAGAATCGGATATATTGGTGATCCGAGAGCGTCTCCGTCTCTACTAGGACCTGCCAGTCCCTAATTCGGGTTGCTGTCGCAGGGGAAGCAAAAGTGAGGTCCACTATGGACTCCCCCTGCGGCCGAACACAGGTCGGTGCACTGCCTCTGTTAAGCAGGACCAGGTTCACAGAGGCCGCCCAATCCTCGACTTCGCTGCCGCGAGGATCAGTCACCGGGGATCCCCAGGTAGAGGACTTAGCATTAAAGTCCCCGGCGACGATAATTTGCAGCGGGGCAGCGCGCTGGACCGCGCCTCCCAGTTCTGCCAAGAAGGCCTCAAATTGTGCGAGGGTCTTATTGGGGGAGAAGTAGACACCTATGAGGGCGTACTCTCCCCACCCCGCAACAACAAACCCATCGCCTCGCTCTCGCAGGACGATTGGGGCCTTCGAGGACCAAGCTCCTACCAAAGCCACAGTGCCGGATAAGTCTGCTAGCCAATTGTGGCGGTCCGGAACCGTGTAGGGTTCCGCCACAATTGCCACCCCCAACCGCCACTCCGCCATGTGCTGCAGGAGAAGGTCCTGAGCAGCGGCGCAGTGGTTTACGTTCACCTGGAGAACTGAGCGGGCCGCGTTAGGCATTTTCTACTGCCATCGGTTCCTCGCGGGACGCCCGCTCAGCCACCGGAGCCGCCTTCGGCCCAGCACCTCTTTTCCCTCTCTGCCGTCGGGGGGGCAAGCACCCTTTGCCACCCACCGCATGCTTAGCAGGCTTGCCCGCCGCGGCACACACCACGCAGTGCGGCGCCTCTGAGCAGGCTCCCGCTTTGTGGCCGTCCTTCCCGCAGCGGTAGCATGCGCTCCCGCGGTCCTCCGAAGCCTTGCACGCCGCCTTGGTGTGCCCCAGCTGCAGGCACCTAAAGCAGCGGAGAGGGCGGGGCTCGAGCAGCTTGACCTGCACCGAGCTCCACCCGATCAGCAAACGGCCCGCTGTTAGGACCTTGGCTGCCGACATCGGTACTTGGGCCCAAGCCACCCCGCTACCGCCAGAGCCGACCTTGATGTCGCCCACCTTGATATGGCTTAGGGGGCAGGCTCCCTTTGCTGCCAGCGCCCTGAGCACATCCTCGCCGGTGATAGAGTCGTCCAGACCGGTGAGTCGGACGTCTACCGACTTGTGTGGCCGGACGACTCTCATTGTCTCCGGAAGGACGCTCTTAATGTGCGCCGCTAGCTGGTCCGCCTTCTCGGCGCTCACAGCGGCGGGCATTTCCAGCAGCCGCGCGCCCGTCGCCGTCGTGCGGAACTTGAACCCGCCCTCGATGCCGAGTTCGGACAGGTTCACTCGGTCCCGCACGTTTTTGAGGATGCTGGCGTAGTCTGCCTTTTCCTCCGGCGGCGCGGCTATCACAACCGCCTGAGTGCGCGGTGGTTTCGCCGCTCGTGGCTTGCCCTTCTTGGGACCCTTGCCCTTCTTTGTCTTCGGCGGCGGCTGGGCGGCCGGTTTTCGGGCAGCCCGCTTCTTTTTCCTGCCGGTGACTAAGGTCCAGGCCTCATCACCGGCATTAGCAGCTGGAAGTGCTGCTGGCTCAGCTCTTTTGGCACCCTTCTTTATAGGACGCGCAGCTTTTTTCCCGCTCTCGGTTTCTTTTGGCAGCGTAGGCTGCTTAGCCAATGTTTTTGCCGCCCTAGCATCGGCGGCCAGCGGCGGACGTACTCGCTCGGGAGGCAAGCATAGTCTCGCCTCCAAAGACTCGATGCGGGCGTTTACCATGTTGCCTATTTGCAGCATGGCCGCCCGCATCCACTCCTCTCTCTCTGCCGGTGGAACCGGCCTCGCGCTTGAACTCGGCGCAGGAGCTATCGCGGTCTCCATAGGAGTCGGTGCGGCAGAGACAGTCGCCCGCACTTCCGCCCGGAGCTGCGCAATCTCCTGGCGCAGTTCCGCCACTTCCCCTTTGAGCCGAGCATTCTCTCGGAACACCCGTCTCGTTTCCTCCGTTGAGGTCAGAGAGGCCAGTTCTGCTGCCCTTTCCTTTATGGACGCGACACTTTGTTTAAATGTCCGCAGAATCTGGCCTTTCAGGTGGGAAGACTTCCCAGCTGCCTCCGCAATAAGCCCGCACTCCGCCTCGATGGCGTTGTGCAGCTCTTCCGATGTCGCGCTAGTGAGCGGCAGCTCTTCGCGCGGGCACTCAACGCGCTTGCCCTGGACCGCAATCCGCGTAGCGTACGCCTTCTTTTCGAGGTTTTTCACGGCCTCTTCGTATTCCACGGCGGCCTTCTTTTTAGCCAGGTCCTGTTTGGCCTTAAGAAAGCCAACCCACTGTCCCGTGGTTGGAGGCCTTCCCCGGCCTCTCTTTTGCTTGGGGACCTCTACTTCGGTCTCCAAGCTCGTGTCGGACTCGCCGTCGCTCGTCCTCATCCTCGAGCGGGACCGCTTGCGTGGTCCCCGCTCACCTCTCTGCGTAGCGTCCGAGTCGGTGGTCTCCGACAAGAACGAACGCTCCTCTACCATTGTAGCCTCGCTACAACCTGCCGTTGGTGCGGTCTGGGCGGGTACCGCCTCCGCACCTCCGGAACTAAAGCCCCCCTGGCTCAGGTCACCCTTGCGGGCGACCGAATGGCGAAGTTTGCCCCCTCCAGATTCGGTGCAGATTCGCGACCAAGCGCAGCCGATCCAACGCCCACGCAGGGCACTCCGCCAGTGTGTGCTGGGCAGTGTCGTACACCCCCCAGTCACACGACCGGCACACGGGGCTCGACTCTCTACACACAATGGTGTGTAGATATTTGTCGAAGCACCCGTGTCCTGACAGGATCTGCGTCAGGTGGTAGGTGGGCGAGCCCGACTTCCGCTCAACCCACCTCTTGAGCGACGGCTGAATGGCTTCGATGGTCCGATGCCCAGCCGTCGGCTCGAGGAGTGCCTGCGACCACCTCTCCATTATGGAAGCGTTGCCTCTTCTCTTCCACCGCTCAAGGTCGGTGGGACAGAACTCCCTGCCCGCGTCGCGCGCCTCTCCTCTCTTCCTGTAAAGGAAGGCTGACAGCTCCGCCTGGAGCTCCCATGGAGGGGATCCTGCAAGCGCACATGCCGCCTCGAATGAGATGGTGCGGTAGCCCCGGATTGCCCTGATAGCCATGACTCGCTGAGGGCGCCTCAGCAGAGCCTTATTAGTGGCATTCAGGGCATCCAGCCACACCGGCGCACCATAGAGGGCCATTGAGGCGACCACGCCAGCGTACAGGCGCCGGCACGTCGACCCCGGTCCTCCGACGTTGGGGAGCAGACGGGCGAGACCCGCCGCGGTTCGCACCAACTTGGGTCCCATCGGCATAGCACACGAGGTAGAGCCCGCGAAGGAGTGCACCACGGAGCACCACATCGTAACCGATGTTCCACAGGAGTGGACCAAGAACCGACCCCTGTGGAACTCCTCTCTCCACTCTATGGGAGACAATACGCCCGTCTCTGTCCATATACTGGACTACACGCCCCCGTAGGTAGTCTGCAACCACCCGCTGCAGATACCTGGGCACCCTGTGGGATTCTAGTCCGTCCAGGATGCACCGGAACGGGAGCGTGTTAAATGCGTTGGCGATGTCTAGAGACACCGCCACGACTGCGCCACCCCGTGAGGTCGACTCGGCGGAGAGGGCCTTCACGCTCATTATGGCGTCGATGGTGGAGCGACCCTCTCTGAATCCATACTGGCAGTCTGCCAGATCTGGGCCCACAGTGCTCAAGTGCTTTGTGATGCGGGAAGCCACCACTCGCTCGAAGCACTTCCCTGCCTCGTCCAGCAGCACTATGGGCCGAAAAGCCGACGGCGAATCGTCGGACCGGCCACTCTTCCGCGCAAGCACCAGCCTGCCCTCCTTCCAGCATGCTGGAAACTGCCCCGAACTTAGGCACGAGTTCAGGAGTGCCCTGTAGAGGGAACCCAATGCAGCTTCCAGTGCTATCACCAGCGTGCGAGCATGGACACCATCCGGCCCTGGGGCGGTTTTCTTTCCGCGGAGCCTTTCCAGGATGGTATCATATTCCCCATCGGAGACCGACGGAGCCTCAGCACCAGCCTCATCCGAAGCTAGATTTCGGGCAGGCAGTGCCACCTCCGATTCTCGAGCAGGAAAAAGCGCCGAAACCGTATCCTGCAGCTGCTGAGGGTCTAGGGTTTCCGTGACCGGGACGCCGTGACTGCGCAGGCGGTTGCGGATCGCGCGATACGGTCGTCCCCACGGATCCCTACTGAGCCCCTCGAGCAGCTCCTCCCACGAGCGCCGCTTCGCCGCTCTTATGGCCGCCTGAAGATGATGTTTGGCGGCCTTATATGCGTCGCTGAGCCGCCGCTCATCCTCTCCTACCCGCACTCTCCTCCTGCGGTATCGGGCCACGGACTTCTTGGCCCGCTTGCAGTCCGCGCGAAGGGTATTGAGCTCTTGCGACCACCAGTACATGGCCGTGTTTGGCGGAGGTCTCCTGGCGCGAGGCATCGAGGCATCGCAGACGCGAGCCAGTGCCTCGCGAAACCAAAGGGCCCTCTCGCTCACGGCCAGTACTGGGGCCGAGTCAGCCTCCCAGGCCTGCACAATTGCGGCTTCGGCAGCGACCTCGCGATCAAGACGCGTTACCGCCCACCGCGGAAACCCAGAGGTCACTCCGGCACCAGAGACGGAGACGCCACAGATGGAAAATCGGATATATTGGTGGTCCGAAAGCGTCTCCGTCTCTATTAGGACCTGCCAGTCCCGAATTCGGGTTGCTGTTGCAGGGGAAGCAAAAGTGAGGTCCACTATGGACTCCCCCTGCGGCCGAACACAGGTCGGTGTACTGCCTCTGTTGAGCAGGACCAGGTTCACAGAGGCCGCCCAATCCTCGACTTCGCTGCCACGAGGATCAGTCACCGGGGATCCCCAGGTAGAGGACTTAGCATTAAAGTCCCCGGCGACGATAATTTGCAGCGGAGCAGCGCGCTGGACCGCGCCTCCCAGTTCCGCCAGGAAGACCTCAAATTGTGCGAGGGTCTTATTGGGGGAGAAGTAGACACCTATGAGGGCATACTCTCCCCACCCCGCAACAACAAACCCATCGCCTCGCTCTCGCAAGACGATTGGGGTCTTCGAGGACCATGCTCCTACCAAGGCCACAGTGCCAGACAGGTCTGCGAGCCAATTGTGGCGGTCCGGAACCGTGTAGGGTTCCGCCACAATTGCCACCCCCAACCGCCACTCCGCCATGTGCTGCAGAAGGAGATCCTGGGCAGCGGCACAGCGGTTCAGATTCGCCTGCATGACTGAGCGGGTCGCGCTAGGCATTTTCTACCGCCATTGGTTCCTCGCGGTGCGTCCGCTCAGTCACCGGAGCCGCCTTCGGCCCAGAAACTCCTTTCCTCCTCCTCCGTGTTGGGGGCAAGCACCCCTTACCACCCACGCGATGCTTGGCTGGTTTGCCCGCTGCGGCACACACCACACAATGCGGCGACTCTGTGCAGGCCGTCGCTTTGTGGCCGGCCTTTCCGCAGCGGTAGCAAACATTCTCGCGATCCTCCGCAGCCGTGCAGGTCGCCTTAGTGTGCCCAAGATGCAGGCACCTGAAGCAGCGCGGAGGTCGGGGCTCGAGCAGTTTCACCCGAACAGAGCTCCATCCTATTAGTAGACGGCCCTCCGTAATCTGCTTGGCCGAGGCCAGCGGCACTTGGGCCCAGACCGTCCCAATGCCTCCCGAACCGACTTTAATGTCGCCTACCTTTACATTGTCCAAAGGGCAGGAGCCTTTTGTTGCAAGAGCCCTCCGCACCTCCTCTCCGGTTATGGAGTCATCCATCCCTGAAAGTCGGACGTCCACCGTCTTGTGTGGGCGTAAGACTTTTAACGTCTCCGGCAGAACGCTCCTTATTTGGGCAGCAAGCATGTCTGCCTTTTCTGCGCTCACCGACGCCGGCATTTCTAGTAGCCGCGCGCCAGTCGCCGTTGTGCGGAACTTGAATCCGCCCTCGAAGCCCAACTCGGCCAGATTCACTTTGTTCCGCACGTTCTGCAGAACCTCGGCATAGTTCGGCTTTTCTTCTGGCGACGCGGCGATCACCACTGCCTGATTGCGTGGAGCCTTCACCACACGCTTAGACTTGGGCTTTTTGGGTCTTTTGCCCTTTTTAGTCTTCGGCGTTGGTTGCGCAGCCGGTTTAGACGCCGCCTTCTTCTTCTTTTTCTTAGAGGTTACCTCAGTCCATGTCTCCTCGCCAGTATTTGAGACTGGAACAGTGGCAACCTCCAAGCCTTGGGCGCCCTTTTTCGTAGGGTGCGCAGCTTCCTTTCCGCTCGTGGTCTTCCTTTGCGAGCGCTGGACCGCTGGATTGGCCACTCTAGAATCGGCGGCCAGTGGCGGACGCACTCGCTCCGGAGGCAAGCTGAGTCTTGCCTCCAAAGACTCGATGCGGGCGTTGACCATGGTGCCTATCTCCAACATGGCCGCCCGCATCCACTCCTCTCTATCTCCTAGCACTGATTTCGATCTCACTGGAGGAGCCACCGCAGTCTCCATCGGGGTCGATGGTGCGGCAGGGATTGACGCCCGCACTTCCGCCCGGAGCTGCGCTATTTCTTGGCGCAGTTCCGCCACCTCCCCCCTGAGCCGCGCGTTCTCCTTCGAGACACGCCTCGTTTCTTCCGTTGAAGTCAGTGAGGCCAGTTCTGCGGCCCTTTCCTTGATGGAAGCGACACTCAGTTTGAATGTCCGCAGAATCTGGCCCTTCAGGTGGGAAGACTTCCCCGCTGCCTCCGCTATGAGCCCGCACTCTGCCTCGATGGCATTGTGCAGCTCCTCCGAAGTAGCGCAAGTGAGCGGCTGCTCCTCGCGCGGGCACTCAGTGCGCTTTCCCTGGACCGCAATTCGTGTGGAGTACGCCTTCTTCTCGAGGTTTTTCACGGCCTCCTCATATTCCGTGGCCGCCTTTTGTTTCGTCAGGTCCTGTTTGGCTTTTAGGAAGCCAACCCATTTGCCAGTAGTCGGAGGTCTTCCCGGCCTCTTTTTGCTTGGGGACCTCGACTTCTGTCTCCATGCTTGTGTCGGACTCGCCGTCACTGGTTCTTATCCTTGAGCGGGATCGCTTGCGGGGTCCCCGCTCACTTCTCTGCGTAGCGTCCGAGTCGGTGGTTTCCGACAGGAACGAACGCTCCTCTACAATTGTAGCACTGCTACGACCTGCCGTTGGTGTGGTCTGGGCGGATACCGCCTCCACACCCCCGGAACTATAGCCCCCCTGGCTCAGGCCGCCCTTGCGGGCGACCGAATGGCGAAGTTTGCCCCCTCCAGATTCGGTGGGGCAGACGAGGCCCGAAGGCCCCGTGAGGGATTCTCCGGCTATGCCGGTACCCTCCTGGAGTATATGTACGCTTTTATAACTTGCCATTTTCTTTTATTTCCTTTTTAGGGTGAGGTCCCTCCGCTAATGACCGGACACCTCCGGCCATTCATCCCATCGGCGCGGGAGACCTTGGGATTAGGGTGATTTTTACCGAGGTTTTCTTCCTCCCCCCCATTTCCCCTGAAGAACCCCCCATACCCCTGGCAGTCGTTAGCCGTCGTCGGCGACTATTCCGCAGAGCGGGCGCCGACGCCGTTTCCAGGGTGCACCACGAGGAGGTGACCGCCTTGCACCCCAGGTTAGGTTAGGTTTTTTTTTTTTTTTTTTTTTTTTTTTTTTTTTTTTTTAAGGTGGAGAAATCCTCATGGATACCCCGGAGCTGGGGCTGCCGGGGTTATGTGAGACTCCTACTCACTAAAACTCCACCAGGTTTCATCTCTACGCCGGGCGACGGCCGGGGGCATTCGTGCAGAGCACTTGACCCCGTCTGACCGTCGCAGCGTTGTCTGCGTCAAAAGTGGACGCAGACCCTTCTCGCCCTGTTGGGCATGAGAGCGAGCAGAAACCCATAAGGCTCGCTCTCATCCTCGCGGGGGCCTGTGCAATGCGGACTCCTGTCGCCCCAGCGACATTCGTCCGCAGGCCACCCACTAGGGCAGCGTAGCTTGGTGCCACCACCTCCTACGCTGCCCCCTCCTCCTACGCCTCGACGCCTCCACAAGGGGGTCATCGGTTCGATGGCGTTGGGCCTCCCTTTTACGGGACATGACGGCCTCGCAAAACTCCGAGACCGCCGTCCACGCACTCCTGCTATCCAACATTGCCCGGATGGTATTGGGCAATGTGAGGTCCGTACCAACTACGGCAATAAGCCGCAGTCTCTCAACTGTCCACGCCGGACACTCCTCCAACGTGTGCTGGGCGGTGTCGTCCACCCCCCAGTCACACGAGCGGCACACGGGGCTCGACTCCCTGCACACAATAGTGTGCAGGTACCTGTCGAAGCACCCGTGCCCTGACAACATCTGGGTGAGGTGGTACGTTAGGGAGCCCGACTTGCGCTCGACCCATTTCCTGAGCGACGGCTGGATGCCGGCAATAGCCCAATGTCCAGCCGTCGGCTCAAGGAGTAATTGCGACCACCTCGCCATCATGGCAGCATTGCCCCTCCTTCTCCATCTCTCCACGTCTGCGGGACAGTATTGCCTGCCCGTGTCTCGCGCCTCGCCCCTTTTCCTGTACAGGAAGTCTGAGAGCTCTGCCTGGAGCTCCCAAGGGGGTGCCCGCCAGAGCACAGGCCGCCTCGAAAGATATGGTGCGGTATCCCCGGATGGCCCTGATCGCCATGACCCTCTGAGGTCTTCTCAGTAGGGATCTATTAATGGGACTCAGGGCATCCAACCACACTGGGGCACCATAAAGCGCCATCGAGGCGACCACGTTGGCGTACAGACGCCGACACGCCGACCCCGGTCCTCCAATGTTCGGGAGCAGACGGGCGAGACCCGCCGCGGTTCGCACCAGCTTTGGGCCCATCCGCCGGAAATGCTCCCCGAACTTCCACCGGCTGTCGATCATTAAGCCCAGATATTTTATGCAGGGCTCTACTCCAATCTGCACTCCCCCAACCGTGATGTTAGAGTTGGGGGGAGGCCTCCTGCGGGGCGCATGAAAGCATATGGCGCTGGTTTTATCCAGCGCCACGCTCAGGCCCAGTCTTCTGATTCTGGCCACCACCTGAGCTGTTCCAGCGGTGGCCAGAATCGCCGCGTCCCTATAGCTATCTCCGCGGGCAACTACCAGAGTGTCATCAGCGTAACACACCAGGTAGAGCCCGCGAAGAAGTGCACCGCGAAGCACCGCGTCATACCCTATGTTCCACAGGAGCGGACCGAGGACCGACCCCTGTGGAACTCCTCGCTCCACTCTGTGGGAGACTAGGCGGCCTTCCCTGTCCACATATTGGACGACACGCCCCCGTAGGTAGTCTGCGGCTAGACGCTGCAGATACCCGGGCACCCTGTGGAACTTCAGTCCTTCCAGGATGCACCGGAACGGGAGCGTGTTGAACGCGTTGGCGATGTCTAACGACACCGCCACCACTGAGCCTCCTCTGGAGGTTGTCTCGGCAGAGAGGGCCTTGACGCTCATGATCGCGTCCACCGTTGAACGACCCTCTCTGAAGCCGAACTGGCAGTCCGACAAATTTGGACCCATAGTGCGCAGGTGTTCCGAGATGCGGGAAGCGACTACTCTCTCGAAAAACTTTCCCGCCTCGTCCAGCAGCACTATGGGTCGGAAAGCCGACGGTGAGTCGTCTGACCGGCCACTCTTCTTGGCGAGCACCAGCCTGCCCTCTTTCCAGCATGCTGGAAACTGCCCTGACTGGAGGCTGGTATCAAGGAGTGCCCTGTATGGCGACTCCAACCCTGCCTCCAGCGCAAGCACAAGCACACGGGCTTGCACGCCGTCCGGCCCTGGGGCAGTCTTTTTGCCCCGGAGTCTCCCAATTATTCCGGCGTATTCCCCGTCCGAGACGGGCGGGGCCTCATGGTTGGTGACGTCCAAGGCCAAACTCACCGCTGGAGGAGTCCTCTCCGGCTCCTGAGGAGGAAAGAGTACCGCCACCATTTCCTGTAGCTGCTGGGGGTCCAGGGTTTCCGTGACCGGGACGCCGTGATTGCGCAAGCGATTGCGAATCGCGCGATACGGTCGTCCCCACGGATCCCTACTAAGCCCCTCCAGCAGCTCCTCCCATGAGCGCCGCTTCGCAGCTCTTATCGCTGCCTGGAGCTCTTGCTTAGCGGCCCTGTATGTGTCGCCAAGCCTTCGCTCGTCCTCCATCTCGCGGACTCTTCTGCGCCGGTATCGTGCCACCGACTTCTTGGCGCGCTTGCACGCCGCCCGTAGTGCAGCCAGCTCTTGCGACCACCAGTACATGGCCGTGTCTGGCGGAGGTCGCCTGGCGCGAGGCATCGAGGCATCGCAGATGCGAGCCAGTGCCTCGCGAAACCAAAGGGCCCTCTCGCTCACGGCCAGCACTGGGGCCGAATCGGCCTCCCAAGCCTGCACAATCGCTGCCTCGGTAGCGACCTCGCGATTGAGGCGCGTTATCGCCCACCGCGGAAATGGAGAGGCTATTCCAGCACCGGAGACGGAGACGCTGCAGATGGAGAATCGGATATATTGGTGATCCGAGAGCGTCTCCGTCTCTACTAGGACCTGCCAGTCCCTAATTCGGCTTGCTGTTGCAGGGGAAGCGAAAGTGAGGTCCACTATGGACTCCCCCTGCGGTCGGACACAGGTCGGCGCATTGCCTCTGTTGAGCAGAACTAAGTTCGTAGAGGCCGCCCAGTCTTCTACTTCACTGCCCCGTGGGTCCGTCGCCGAGGATCCCCAGGTTGAGGACTTAGCATTGAAGTCCCCGGCGACGACCACTTGCAGTGGCGCAGTGCGTCGGACTGCACTGCCCAGCTCGTCCAAAAACGCCTCAAATTCGGCGAGGCTTTTATTTGGGGAGAAGTACACCCCTATTAGAGCGTACCCTCCCCACTCAACGACGACGAAACCGTCTCCCCGCTCGCGGAGGACGATTGGGGTCGTAGTGGACCACGCTCCCACTACTGCCACTGAACCGGACCTGTCTGCGAGCCAATTGTGGCGGTCTGGAACCGTGTAGGGTTCCGCCACAATTGCCACCCCCAACCGCCACTCCGCCATGTGCTGCAGGAGGAGATCCTGGGCAGCGGCGCAGCGGTTTAGATTCGCCTGCATGACTGGGCGGATCGTGCTAGGCATTTTCTACCGCCATCGGTTCCTCGCGGTGCGTCCGCTCAGTCACCGCAGCCGCCTTCGGCCCAGAAACTCTTTTCCTCCTCCGTGTCAGGGGCAAGCACCCTTTGCCGCCAACCCGATGTTTGGCTGGCTTGCCCGCTGCGGCACACACCACACAATGCGGCGGCTCCGTGCAGGACGTCGCCTTGTGGCCGGCCTTTCCGCAGCGGTAGCAGGCCTCCCCGCGGTCCTCCGTAGCCGTGCAGGCTGCTTTTGTGTGCCCCAGCTGCAGGCATCTAAAGCAGCGGAGGGGGCGGGGCTCGAGCAGCTTGATCTGCACCGAGCTCCACCCGATCAAAAGGCGTCCCTCCGTTAAGGCCTTGGCAGCAGTCATCGGCACTTGGGCCCATACCACCCCGATGCCTCCGGAGCCGGCCTTTATATTGCCAACCTTCACGTGTTCTATGGGACACGCACCCTTGGTGGCTAGCGCCCTGAGCACCTCCTCGCCGGTAATTGAGTCGTCCAGACCGTTCAGGCGGACGTCCACCGTTTTGTGTGGTCGGACGACTCTTAATGATTCCGGGAGGACGCTCCTAATTCTAGCCGCCAACAGGTCGGCCTTTTCCGCGCTGACGGAAGCTGGCATTTCCAGTAGCCGCGCGCCGGTTGCTGTCGTGCGGAACTTGAGCCCGCCCTCAATACCGAGTTCAGACAGGTTCACCCGGTCCCGCACGTTCTTGAGGATACTGGCGTAGTCTGCCTTTTCCTCCGGCGGCGCGGCTATCACGACCGCCTGAGTGCGCGGTGGTTTCGGCCTGCGCTTGACCTTGGGCTTCTTAGGCTTCTTGGGCCCCTTCCTCTCCCTCGTTTTCGGCAGCGGCTGGGCTGCCGATTTTGAGGCTGACCTCTTCTTATTCCTTTTATTGCCGGTGACCAAGGTCCAGGCCTCATCACCGGCAATTGCAGCTGAGGGTGTTGCAGCCTCTGACCTTTCGGCACCGTTCTTGGGGGCCGCAGCTTTCCTCCCACTCGATGTCGTGGGTTGTTTGGCTGCTGCTTTTGCCGCCTTGGTATCGGCGGCCAGCGGCGGACGTACTCGCTCGGGAGGCAAGCATAGTCTCGCCTCCAAAGACTCGATGCGGGCGTTAACCATGTTGCCTATTTGCAGCATGGCCGCCCGCATCCACTCCTCTCTATCTGCCGGTGGAACCGGCCTCGCGCTTGAACTCGGCGCAGGAGCTATCGCGGTCTCCATAGGAGTCGGTGCGGCAGAGACAGTCGCCCGCACTTCCGCCCGGAGCTGCGCAATCTCCTGGCGCAGTTCCGCCACTTCCCCTTTGAGCCGAGCGTTCTCTCTGAACACCCGCCTCGTTTCCTCCGTTGAGGTCAGAGAGGCCAGTTCTGCTGCCCTTTCCTTGATGGAAGCGACACTCAGCTTGAATGTCCGCAGAATCTGGCCTTTCAGGTGGGAAGACTTCCCTGCTGCCTCCGCTATGAGCCCGCACTCTGCCTCGATGGCATTGTGCAGCTCCTCCGATGTTGCGCAGGTAAGCGGCTGCTCCTCGCGCGGGCACTCAGTGCGCTTGCCCTGGACCGCAGTTCGCGTGGCGTACGCCTTCTTCTCGAGGTTTTTCACGGCCTCCTCATATTCCGTGGCCGCCTTCTGTTTCGACAGGTCCTGTTTGGCTTTTAGGAAGCCAACCCATTTGCCAGTAGTCGGAGGTCTTCCCCGACCTCTCTTTTGCTTGGGGACCTCTACTTCAGTCTCCAAGCTCGTGTCGGACTCGCCGTCGCTCGTCCTCATCCTCGAGCGGGACCGCTTGCGTGGTCCCCGCTCACCTCTCTGCGTAGCGTCCGAGTCGGTGGTCTCAGACAAGAACGAACGCTCCTCTAACATTGTAGCCTCGCTACTACCTGCCGTTGGTGCGGTCTGGGCGGATACCGCCTCCGCACCTCCGGAACTAAAGCCCCCCTGGCTCAGGCCGCCCTTGCGGGCGACCGAATGGCGAAGTTTGCCCCCTCCAGATTCGGTGGGGCAGACGGGGCCCAAGGGCCCCGTGAGGGATTCTCCGGCTAGGCCGGTACCCTCCTGGAGTAATATTACGTTTTTACGACTTGCCATTTTTTTTCGGTTTTTCCTTTTTATAGGGTGAGGTCCCTCCGCTAGTGGCCGGACACCCTCCGGCCATTCAACCTGTCGGCACGGGAGACCTTAGGTTTAGGGTGATTTTTTACCGAGGTTTTCTTCCTCCCCATTCCCCTGAAGAACCCCATACCCCTGGCAGTCGTTAGCCGTCGTCGGCGACTATTCCGCAGAGCGGGCGCCGACGCCGTTTCCAGGGTGCACCACGAGGAGGTGACCGCCTTGCACCCCAGGTTAGGTTAGGTTTTTTTTTTTTTTTTTTTTAGGTGGAGAAATCCTCATGGATACCCCGGAGCTGGGGCTGCCGGGGTTATGTGAGACTCCTACTCACTAAAACTCCACCAGGTTTCATCTCTACGCCGGGCGACGGCCGGGGGCATTCGTGCTGAGCACTTGACCCCGTCTGACCGTCGCAGAGGTTAGGTTAGGTTAGGTTAGGTTAGGTTAGGTTAGGTTTTTTTTTTTTTTTTTAGGTGGAGAAATCCATCATGGATACCCCGGAGCTGGGGCTGCCGGGGTTATGTGAGACTCCTACTCACCAAAACTCCACCAGGTTTCGTCTCTACGCCGGGCGACGGCCGGGGGCATTCGTGCTGGGCACCTGGCCCCGTCTGGCCGTCGCAGCGTTGTCTGCGTCAAGAACGGACGCAGACCCTCCTCGCCCTGTTGGGCATGAGAGCGAGCAGAAACCCATAAGGCTCGCTCTCATCCTCGCGGTGGGGGCCTGTGCAATGCGGACTCCTGTCGCCCCAGCGACATTCGTCCGCAGGCCACCCACTACGGCATCGCAGCTTGGTGCAACCACCTACGCTGCCTCATCCTCCTACGCCTCGACGCCTCCGCCAAGGGATCGTCGGTTCTGAGGCGCTGCGCCTCCCTTTGGCGGGACATGACGGTCTCGCAAAACTCGGAGACCGCCGTCCACGCACTCCTACTATCCAACATTGCCCGGATGGTAGTGGGCAATGTGAGGTCCGTCCCAACTACGGCAATAAGCCGCAGCCTCTCCACGGTCCACGCCGGACACTCTTCTAACGTGTGCTGGGCGGTGTCATCCACCCCCCAGTCACACGACCGGCACACGGGACTCGACTCCCTGCACACAATAGTATGCAGGTACCTGTCGAAGCACCCGTGTCCCGATAGCACCTGCGTTAGGTGGTAGGATAGGGAGCCCGATTTGCGCTCGACCCATTTCCGGAGCGACGGCTGGATGCCGGCAATGGCCCAATGTCCAGCCGTCGGCTCAAGGAGTGATTGCGACCACCTCGCCATCATGGCCGCACTGCCGCTCCTTCTCCATCTCTCCAGATCCGCAGGACAGTATCGCCTGCCCGTGTCACGCATCTCGCCCCTTTTCCTGTACAGGAAATCTGAGAGCTCTGCCTGGAGCTCCCAGGGGTGCCCGCCAGAGCACAGGCCGCCTCGAAAGATATGGTGCGGTATCCCGGATGGCCCTGATCGCCATGACCCTCTGAGGTCTTCTCAGAAGGGATCTATTAATGGGATTCAGGGCATCCAACCACACTGGGGCACCATAAAGAGCCATCGAGGCGACCACGTTGGCGTACAGACGCCGACACGCCGACCCCGGTCCTCCGACATTCGGGAGCAGGCGGGCGAGACCCGCCGCTGTTTGCACCAGCTTGGGTCCCATCCGCCTGAAATGCTCGCCGAAGCTCCACCGACTGTCGAGTGTCAGGCCAAGGTATTTAATGTGGGCTTCCACCTCGATCCGCACCCCCCCAACAGTGATGTTAGCGTCGGGGGGAGGTCTCCTGCGAGGCGCATGGAAACATATGGCGCTGGTTTTATCCAGCGCCACGCTCAGGCCCAGTCTTCTGATTCTGGCCACCACCTGAGCTGTTCCAGCGGTGGCCAGAATCGCCGCGTCCCTATAAGTATCTCCGCGGGCAACTACCAGAGTGTCATCAGCGTAACACACCAGGTAGAGCCCGCGAAGAAGTGCACCGCGAAGCACCGCGTCATACCCTATGTTCCACAGGAGCGGACCGAGGACCGACCCCTGTGGAACTCCTCGCTCCACTCTGTGGGAGACTAGGCGGCCTTCTCTGTCCACATATTGGACGACACGCCCCCGTAGGTAGTCTGCCGCTAGGCGCTGCAGATATCCGGGCACCCTGTGGAACTTCAGTCCTTCCAGGATGCACCGGAACGGGAGCGTGTTGAACGCGTTGGCGATGTCTAACGACACCGCCACCACTGAGCCTCCTCTGGAGGTCGTCTCGGCAGAGAGGGCCTTGACGCTCATGATCGCGTCCACCGTTGAGCGACCCTCCCTGAAGCCGAACTGGCAGTCCGACAAATTTGGACCCATAGTGCGCAGGTGTTCCGAGATGCGGGAAGCGACTACTCTCTCGAAGCACTTTCCCGCCTCGTCCAGCAGCACTATGGGTCGGAAAGCCGACGGTGATTCGTCTGACCGGCCACTCTTCTTGGCGAGCACCAGCCTGCCCTCTTTCCAGCATGCTGGGAACTGCCCTGACTGGAGGCTGGTATCCAGGAGCGCCCTGTATGGCGACTCCAACCCTGCCTCCAGCGCAAGCACAAGCACACGGGCTTGCACGCCGTCCGGCCCTGGGGCAGTCTTTTTGCCCCGGAGTCTCCCAATTATTCCGGCGTATTCCCCGTCCGAGACGGGCGGGGCCTCATGGTTGGTGACGTCCAAGGCCAAACCCACCGCTGGAGGAGTCCTCTCCGGCTCCTGAGGAGGAAAAAGTACCGCCACCATTTCCTGTAGCTGCTGGGGGTCCAGGGTTTCCGTGACCGGGACGCCGTGATTGCGCAAGCGATTGCGAATCGCGCGATACGGTCGTCCCCACGGATCCCTACTAAGCCCCTCCAGCAGCTCCTCCCATGAGCGCCGCTTCGCAGCTCTTATCGCTGCCTGGAGCTCTTGCTTAGCGGCCCTATACGTGTCGCCAAGCCTTCGCTCGTCCTCCATCGTGCGGTTTCTTCTGCGCCGGTATCGCGCCACCGACTTCTTGGCGCGCTTGCACGCCGCCCGTAGTGCTGCCAGCTCTTGCGACCACCAGTACATGGCCGTGTCTGGCGGAGGTCGCCTGGCGCGAGGCATCGCAGATGCGAGCCAGTGCCTCACGAAACCAAAGGGCCCTCTCGCTCACGGCCAGCACTGGGGCCGAATCGGCCTCCCACGCCTGCACAATCGCTGCCTCGGTAGCGACCTCGCGATTGAGGCGCGTTATCGCCCACCGCGGAAATGGAGAGGCTATTCCAGCACCGGAGACGGAGACGCTGCAGATGGAGAATCGGATATATTGGTGATCCGAGAGCGTCTCCGTCTCTACTAGGACCTGCCAGTCCCTAATTCGGGTTGCTGTCGCAGGGGAAGCAAAAGTGAGGTCCACTATGGACTCCCCCTGCGGCCGAACACAGGTCGGTGCACTGCCTCTGTTAAGCAGGACCAGGTTCACAGAGGCCGCCCAATCCTCGACTTCGCTGCCGCGAGGATCAGTCACCGGGGATCCCCAGGTAGAGGACTTAGCATTAAAGTCCCCGGCGACGATAATTTGCAGCGGGGCAGCGCGCTGGACCGCGCCTCCCAGTTCTGCCAAGAAGGCCTCAAATTGTGCGAGGGTCTTATTGGGGGAGAAGTAGACACCTATGAGGGCGTACTCTCCCCACCCCGCAACAACAAACCCATCGCCTCGCTCTCGCAGGACGATTGGGGCCTTCGAGGACCAAGCTCCTACCAAAGCCACAGTGCCGGATAAGTCTGCTAGCCAATTGTGGCGGTCCGGAACCGTGTAGGGTTCCGCCACAATTGCCACCCCCAACCGCCACTCCGCCATGTGCTGCAGGAGAAGGTCCTGAGCAGCGGCGCAGTGGTTTACGTTCACCTGGAGAACTGAGCGGGCCGCGTTAGGCATTTTCTACTGCCATCGGTTCCTCGCGGGACGCCCGCTCAGCCACCGGAGCCGCCTTCGGCCCAGCACCTCTTTTCCCTCTCTGCCGTCGGGGGGGCAAGCACCCTTTGCCACCCACCGCATGCTTAGCAGGCTTGCCCGCCGCGGCACACACCACGCAATGCGGCGCCTCTGAGCAGGCTCCCGCTTTGTGGCCGTCCTTCCCGCAGCGGTAGCATGCGCTCCCGCGGTCCTCCGAAGCCTTGCACGCCGCCTTGGTGTGCCCCAGCTGCAGGCACCTAAAGCAGCGGAGAGGGCGGGGCTCGAGCAGCTTGACCTGCACCGAGCTCCACCCGATCAGCAAACGGCCCGCTGTTAGGACCTTGGCTGCCGACATCGGTACTTGGGCCCAAGCCACCCCGCTACCGCCAGAGCCGACCTTGATGTCGCCCACCTTGATATGGCTTAGGGCAGGCTCCTTTGCTGCCAGCGCCCTGAGCACATCCTCGCCGGTGATAGAGTCGTCCAGACCGGTGAGTCGGACGTCTACCGACTTGTGTGGCCGGACGACTCTCATTGTCTCCGGAAGGACGCTCTTAATGTGCGCCGCTAGCTGGTCCGCCTTCTCGGCGCTCACAGCGGCGGGCATTTCCAGCAGCCGCGCGCCCGTCGCCGTCGTGCGGAACTTGAACCCGCCCTCGATGCCGAGTTCGGACAGGTTCACTCGGTCCCGCACGTTTTTGAGGATGCTGGCGTAGTCTGCCTTTTCCTCCGGCGGCGCGGCTATCACAACCGCCTGAGTGCGCGGTGGTTTCGCCGCTCGTGGCTTGCCCTTCTTGGGACCCTTGCCCTTCTTTGTCTTCGGCGGCGGCTGGGCGCCCGCATCCACTCCTCTCTCTCTGCCGGTGGAACCGGCCTCGCGCTTGAACTCGGCGCAGGAGCTATCGCGGTCTCCATAGGAGTCGGTGCGGCAGAGACAGTCGCCCGCACTTCCGCCCGGAGCTGCGCAACCTCCTGGCGCAGTTCCGCCACTTCCCCTTTGAGCCGAGCATTCTCTCGGAACACCCGTCTCGTTTCCTCCGTTGAGGTCAGAGAGGCCAGTTCTGCTGCCCTTTCCTTTATGGACGCGACACTTTGTTTAAATGTCCGCAGAATCTGGCCTTTCAGGTGGGAAGACTTCCCAGCTGCCTCCGCAATAAGCCCGCACTCCGCCTCGATGGCGTTGTGCAGCTCTTCCGATGTCGCGCTAGTGAGCGGCAGCTCTTCGCGCGGGCACTCAACGCGCTTGCCCTGGACCGCAATCCGCGTAGCGTACGCCTTCTTTTCGAGGTTTTTCACGGCCTCTTCGTATTCCACGGCGGCCTTCTTTTTAGCCAGGTCCTGTTTGGCCTTAAGAAAGCCAACCCACTGTCCCGTGGTTGGAGGCCTTCCCCGGCCTCTCTTTTGCTTGGGGACCTCTACTTCGGTCTCCAAGCTCGTGTCGGACTCGCCGTCGCTCGTCCTCATCCTCGAGCGGGACCGCTTGCGTGGTCCCCGCTCACCTCTCTGCGTAGCGTCCGAGTCGGTGGTCTCCGACAAGAACGAACGCTCCTCTACCATTGTAGCCTCGCTACAACCTGCCGTTGGTGCGGTCTGGGCGGGTACCGCCTCCGCACCTCCGGAACTAAAGCCCCCCTGGCTCAGGTCACCCTTGCGGGCGACCGAATGGCGAAGTTTGCCCCCTCCAGATTCGGTGGGGCAGACGAGGCCCGAAGGCCCCGTGAGGGATTCTCCGGCTAGGCCGGTACCCTCCTGGAGTATAATATCGCTTTTGTAACTTGCCATTTTTGTTTTACTTCCTTTTTTACAGGGTGAGGTCCCCTCCGCTAGTGGCCGGACACCCTCCGGCCATTCAACCTGTCGGCACGGGAGACCTTAAGTTTGGGGTGATTTTTTACCGAGGTTTTCTTCCTCCCCCCCATTTCCCCTGAAGAACCCCCCATACCCCTGGCAGTCGTTAGCCGTCGTCGGCGACTATTCCGCAGAGCGGGCGCCGACGCCGTTTCCAGGGTGCACCACGAGGAGGTGACCGCCTTGCACCCCAGGTTAGGTTAGGTTTTTTTTTTTTTTTTTTTTTTTTTTTTTTTTTTTTTTTAGGTGGAGAAATCCTCATGGATACCCCGGGAGCTGGGGCTGCCGGGGTTATGTGAGACTCCTACTCACTAAAACTCCACCAGGTTTCATCTCTACGCCGGGCGACGGCCGGGGGCATTCGTGCTGAGCACCTGGCCCCGTCTGACCGTCGCAGCGTTGTCTGCGTCAAAAGTGGACGCAGACCCTCCTCGCCCTGTTGGGCATGAGAGCGAGCAGAAACCCATAAGGCTCGCTCTCATCCTCGCGGTGGGGGCCTGTGCAATGCGGACGTCTGCCGCCCCAGCGACATTCGTCCGCAGGCCACCCACTACGGCATCGCAGCTTGGTGCAACCACCTACGCTGCCCCATCCTCCTACGCCTCGACGCCTCCGCCAAGGGATCGTCGGTTCTGAGGCGCTGCGCCTCCCTTTGGCGGGACATGACGGTCTCGCAAAACTCGGAGACCGCCGTCCACGCACTCCTACTATCCAACATTGCCCGGATGGTAGTGGGCAATGTGAGGTCAGTGCCGACTACGGCAACAAGCCGTAACCTCTCCATCGTCCATGCTGGACATTCTTCCAAGGTGTGCTGGGCGGTGTCGTCCACCCCCCAGTCACACGACCGGCACACGGGGCTCGACTCTCTGCACACAATAGTGTGCAGGTACCTGTCGAAGCACCCGTGTCCTGATAGCACTTGCGTCAGGTGGAACGTCAGGGAGCCCCATTTTCGCTCGACCCATTTCCGGAGCGACGGCTGGATGCCGGCAATAGCCCAATGTCCAGCCGTCGGCTCAAGGAGCGCTTGCGACCACTCTGTCAGCAGCTCTTCTGTGCCCCTCCTCCTCCACCGCTCCAGGTCATTGGGGCGGAACCCTCTTCCGGCGCTGCGCGCCTCACACCTCTTTCTATACAATGAGGCGGAGAGTTCCGCCTGAAGCTCCCAAGGGGGGGTGCCTGCTAAGGCACAAGCTGCCTCGAACCCGATGGTGCGGTACCCTCGGATTGCCCTGATCGCCATGACTCGCTGAGGGCGCCTCAGCAGAGCCCTGTTACTGGCGTTCAGGGCACCGACCCACACTGGTGCGCCATACAGCGCCATCGACGCCACCACGCCGGCGTAAAGGCGCCGACACGTCGATCCCGGTCCTCCGACGTTCGGGAGCAGGCGGGCGAGACCCGCCGCTGCTTGCACCAGCTTGGGTCCCATCCGCCGGAAGTGCTCGCCGAAGCTCCACCGACTGTCGAGTGTCAGGCCCAGGTATTTTATGTGGGCTTCCACCTCGATCCGCACCCCCCCAACAGTGATGTTAGCGTTGGGGGGTGGTCTCCTGCGCGGCCCGTGAAAACACACGGCGCTGGTTTTATCCAGCGCCACGCTCAAGCCCAGTCTTCTGATTCTGGCCACCACCTGAGCTGTTCCAGCAGTGGCCAGAATCGCCGCGTCCCTGTAAGTTTCTCCGCGGGCAACTACTAGAGTATCGTCCGCATAGCAGACTAAGTAGAGCCCGCGGAGTAGGGCACCTCGCAGTACCGCGTCATAGCCAATGTTCCACAGGAGCGGACCGAGGACCGACCCCTGTGGAACGCCCCGACACACATTATGTCTAACGAGCCGACCTTCCCTATCCTGGTATAAGACAACACGCTCCCGTAGGTAATCTGCAACTAACCGCTGCAGATACCTGGGCACCCTGTGGAACTCCAGTCCCTCCAGGATGCACCGAAACGGGAGCGTGTTGAAGGCATTGGCGATGTCTAAAGACACCGCCACGACTGAGCCACCACGGGAGGTCGACTCGGAACAAAGACCCTCCAGACGCATGATTGCGTCCACCGTGGAACGACCCTCTCTAAAGCCGAACTGGCAATCCGACAATTGTGGACCCATAGTGCGCAGGTGTTCCGAGATGCGGGAAGCTACAACTCTCTCAAAACACTTTCCCGCCTCGTCCAGCAGCACTATGGGTCGAAACGCCGATGGCGAATTGTCGCTACGGCCCTGCTTCTTTGCAAGTACTAGCCTGCCTTCCTTCCATACTTTTGGAAACTGCCCTGTGCGGAGGCTGGTATCAAGGAGCGCCCTGTATGGCGACTCCAACGCAGCCTCCAGCGCCAGCACCAGCACGCGGGCGTGCACGCCGTCTGGTCCCGGGGCAGTTTTCTTCCCGCGGAGTCTCTCTAATAAGTTGTCGAACTCCCCGTCCGTCACCATCGGTGCCTCGTCAACGACCTCGACCGCGGCCAGACTCTGGGTAGGCAGAGCCGCTTCCGGTTCCTGAGCCGGAAAGAGAACCGCCACCGTTTCTTGTAGCTGCTCGGGGTCCAGGGTTTCCGTGACCGGGACGCCGTGACTGCGCAGGCGACTGCGAATCGCGCGGTACGGTCGTCCCCACGGATCCCTATTGAGCCCCTCCAGCAGCTCCTCCCAAGAGCGCCGCTTCGCCGCTCTTATGGCCGCCTGAAGATGTTGTTTGGCGGCCCTGTAGGTATCGCTCAACTGCTGTTCATCGGCCTCTATTCGGACCCTTCTCCGTCTGTACCGGGCCACGGACTTCTTTGCTCTCTTGCAATCGGCGCGGAGAGCGGCGAGTTCCTGCGACCACCAGTAGATGGCCGTGTCTGGCGGAGGTCGCCTGGCGCGAGGCATCGAGGCATCGCAGATGCGAGCCAGTGCCTCGCGGAACCATAGGGCCCTCTCACTCACGGCCATCGCTGGGGCCGAGTCAGCCTCCCACGCTTGCACCGTCGCGGCTTCAGCGGCGACTTCTCGATTGAAGCGCGTAACAGCCCACCGCGGAAACACGGGTTCCACTCTATCACCGGATACGGAGACGCCACAGATGGAAAATCGGATGTATTGATGATCCGAAAGCGTCTCCGTATCCTCTAAGACCCGCCAGTCCCTTACCCGTCTTGCTGTCCCGGGAGAGGCAAAAGTAAGGTCGACGATTGATTCGCCCTGTGGCCGAACGCAGGTTGGTGCACTGCCTCTGTTGAGCAGGGCCAGGTTCACAGAGGCCGCCCAATCCTCGACTTCGCTGCCACGAGGATCAGTCACCGGGGATCCCCAAGTAGGGGACTTAGCATTAAAGTCCCCGGCGACGATAATTTGCAGCGGAGCAGCGCGCTGGACCGCGCCTCCCAATTCCGCCAGAAAGGCCTCAAATTGAGCGAGGGTCTTATTGGGGGAGAAGTACACTCCTATGAGAGCGTACTCTCCCCACCCCGCAACAATGAAGCCGTCGCCCCGCTCTCGCAGGACGATTGGCGTCTTCGAGCACCACGCTCCGACCACAGCCACAGAGCCCGACCGGTCTGCGAGCCAATTGTGGCGGTCTGGAACCGTGTAAGGTTCCGCCACAATTGCCACCCCTAACCGCCACTCCGCCATGTGCTGCAGGAGGAGATCCTGAGCAGCGGCGCAGCGATTTAAATTCGCCTGGATGACCGAGCGGGCCGCGTTAGGCATTGTCGACGTTCATTGCCTCCTCGCGGCGCGGCCGCTCAGTCACCAGAACCGCCTTTGGCCCAGCAACCCCTTTCCTCTTCTGGCGTTTCGGTGGCGAACACCCTTTGCGACCCATTATATGGTTGGCCGGTTTGCTCGCCGCTGCGCATACTAAGCAATGCGGCACCTCCAGACAGGTCGCCGCTTTATGGCCGACCTTACCGCAGCGATAGCAAGCATCGCCGCGGTCTTCCGCAGCTGTGCAAGCCCCCTTGGTGTGCCCCAGCTGCAGGCACCTAAAGCAGCGGAGAGGGCGGGGCTCAAGCAATTTAATTTGTACAGAGCTCCACCCAATCAGCAGGCGGCCCTCCGTCAAAGCTTTGACCGCGGTCATGGGCACTTGGGCCCAAACCGCCCCGATACCTCTAGAGCCGACCTTGATGTCCCCCACTTTTATATGTTCTGTGGGGCAGCCTCCCTTTATTGCGAGAGCTCTGAGCACATCCTCGCCGGTTATAGAGTCGTCCAGACCGGTGAGTCGGACGTCCACCGACTTATGTGGCCGGACGACTCTCATTGTTGCTGGGAGGACGCTCTTGATTTGCGCCGCAAGCTGGTCCGCCTTCTCGGCGCTGACTGCCGCAGGCATTTCCAATAGCCGCGCGCCGGTCGCTGTTGTGCGGAACTTGATCCCGCCCTCGATGCCGAGTTCGGCCAGGTTCACCCGGTCCCGCACGTTCTTTAATATGTCGGCGTAGTTCACCTCCCCTTCCGGCGGCGCGGCTATTACTACCGCTTGTGTACGCGGCGGCTTCGCATTTCGTTTCTTTTTGGGCTTTTTAGGCCCTTTCCCCGTTTGTTTTGGCGGTGGCTTCTTGGCCGCCTTCTTCTTTCTGGCCACTAGTGTCCAGCCAGCCTCTTTGTTGGCCTTTGGGACTGAGGGAGCTGCCACCTGGCTGCCTTCTTTCAAAGGACCCGCACCTTTTGCCTGAGGAGCTTTTACTCCCTTCCCACTGAGACGCGGCTGTTGCTTCGCAGCGGTATTGGCCGCTTTGGCATCCGCCGCCAGTGGTGGACGCACTCGCTCCGGCGGCAAGTTTAGCCTCCCCTCTAGTGATTCGATGCGGGCGTTAACCATGTTGCCGATCTGCAGCATGGCCGCCCGCATCCATTCCTCCATGTCCGGAGATCGACCCGGCGTTGCACTCTGAGGCACCGCAGGAGCGGCATCGGTCTCCATATGACTCGGTTTGACGGCTGGCCCCGTGGTCGCCTTCAATTCTGATCGGAGCTGCGCGATCTCTTTGCGCAGTTCCTCGACTTCCCACCTGAGTCTTGCGTTCTCGGCTGAGACCCTACGAGTCTCCTCCGACACGGTCAATGACGATAATTCCGTCGCCCGCTCTTTAATTGCCGCGACGCTCAGCTTGAAGGTCCGGAGGACCTGTCCCTTCAGGTGCGACGACTTAGCCGCCGCCTCTGCGATCAGCCCACACTCTGCGTCAATGGCCTTATTAAGCTCTTCAGCCGTTGCACTGGTCATCGGCTGGAGAACTCCTGGACACTCTACTCGCTTGTCCTTTATCGCGGTCCGTGTGTCGTACACCCTCTTCTCTAGGCTGCTTACAGCCTCCTTGTATTCGGCGTCGGCTCTGGCCCTAGCATGCTCCTGCTTTGCCTTTAAGAAGCCGACCCATTGCCCTGTTGTAGGAGGCCTACCGCGGCCCCTTTTCTGTGTAGGAACTTCGCGATCTCTTTCTCTGCTGGAGTCAGAGCCGCTTTCCCCATCTCGTCTAATACCGGATCGGGATCGTTTTCGTCCTCTCTTCGACCCGTCGGAGTCCGTCGTGGTCTCAGAGAGAAACGACCTCTCTTCGTCAATTAGAGCGCTACGCTTCTCCTTCTCGTGGCGCTGACGCGCACGTCTGGACGTGGAGTCCGATTTTTGTTCCGTTGGTGCGGTCTGGGCGGACACCGCCTCCACACCCCCGGAAGAACAGCCCCCCCGGCTCAGGTCACCCCTGCGGGCGACCGAACGGCGAAGTGTGCCCCCTCCAGATCCGATGGGGCAGACGGGGCCCGTGGGCCCCGTGAGGGACTCTCCGGCTAGGCCGGTACCCTCCTGGAGTAATATATCGTTTGTTGTACTTGCCATTTTTCGATTTTTCCTTTTTAGGTGAGGTCCTCCGCCAGTGGCCGGACACCCTCCGGCCACTCAACCCGTCGGCACGGGAGACCCTAGGTTTGGGGCGATTCCTTATCGAGGCTCTCCTCCTCCCCCCACTTCCCCGAAGAACCCCACACCCCTGGCAGTCGCTAGCCGTCGTCGGCGACCACTCCGCAGAGCGGGCGCCGACGCCGCTTCCAGGGCGCACCACGAGGAGGTGACCGCCTTGCACCCCAGGTTAGGTTAGGTTAGGTTAGGTTAGGTTAGGTTAGGTTAGGTTAGGTTAGGTTAGGTTAGGTTAGGTTTTTTTTTTTTTTTTTTTTTTTTTTTTTTTTTTTGCTTTTGACCCTCCTCGTGGTGGAGGAGGTCTTTGTTTTCATATATATTTATTAACTTATTTTATTATGCGCCATATGTGTCATGTTGCGACTAGGTTGTAACTATTGTTGGTATGCTAATTTCTATTACCGAATTTATTACGTAAGGATCATATAATCATTTATATATATATACACATGTAATCAATCTTAAGATAACAATTTTTTTTTTTTTTTTTTTTTTTTTTTTTTTTTTTATTATCATATAATCATTTTTATATATATACACATGTAATCAATGTTAAGATAACAAATTAATTTTTTTTTTTTTTTTTTTTTTTTTTTTTTTTTTTTTTTTTTTTTTTTTTTCTTAAATTTATAAAATAAAATGAAATGAAAAAGCGGTTATACGACTATTTATTTTAAAATTATATTTACAAGTAATAGTACCGACCACCTCTAAGTTTTGTTCTTTTTGATGACCCTTTCCACTATTTTATTGCAGTAACTAATGAATTTATCTCTGGATGACGTATTTTCAATTATGGAATTTATATTTTCGACTTTGATTTCTATACCTATGTCTATTTCTAAATTGTATCTGTCTAAACTATATATTGGGCAGCTTGTTATGATATGGAGGGCATCTTCGTCTGTGTCAGGTTCACAGGCGCATGACGGGCTCTCCTTCACTTTGAACCGGTTCAAGTAAAAGGAGAACCCGCCATGTCCTGTCATATATTGCGTCATGATCGGGTCTATTTTTAATTTTCTCACTATTGGGTAGGCCTCAACGGCGTCGGGAAAGAAAGCCTTGGTTACGGAGGCAGTTTCTCCGCTCTGATATCGCCGGTTCCACTCGACAAGCGATTCCATACGGATTTGTCGCTTGACGAATGAAACCGGACACTTATCATAGTTTGGCCGCGTTTTGATGTTTAAGGCCGCGTTTTTAGCCAATTCGTCAGCTCGTTCGTTACCCGTTGTCCCCGCGTGTGCTTTAATCCAGTAGAGTTCCAGTTTATCGCCGTTTGCGACGATTCGCCGGATTGTCTGTTTTGTTGCTACTGCGAGGGGATGGAGGGAAGCGGTGCTGGTCACAGATTCTAATGCAGATCTCGAGTCGCAGTATATTTTGCCGATTTTAGGCTTCTTTGCTAGGATCTGGTGGGCTGCCTCGCTTAAGGCAAGCAGCTCTGCCTGATATACGCTGCAGCACTGGTCTAATTTTAGCTTTCGGGTACTCGTCTCTACGCCTCCGCGCCACACCGATACCGCCGCGCCAACTTTCCCCTCGAGCTTACTGCCGTCTGTAAATATGCTTAGGACATCATTGTTGTTTTGTTCCAGCGCTGCCTCGTCCATCAGACACGTGTAATTTATGTCAATTTCTTTTGAGGGATGCACAGATTTGACAAATGGCACCAGTGTCTCGATCTCACGATCTCCTACTACTTCCCGGGTGTGGCCTTTCCTCACTTCGTAAAGCAAGGCGGCTTCTCTAATCCTAATGTCGAGTGGAAGCAGCCCGGCAAGTAGCAGTGCCGAGTTCAGTGAGACGGTCCTGTAGGCCTTCGTTATTTTCTGTGCAAACCCTCGTTGCACCGCGTCGAGCTGTTTTCTGACGCCGATCTTGTGCGTCGCCGGTGCCCATACGCTGGCTGCGTACAGTATGGTCGGCTCGACAACTGCTGTGTAGATGCACCTGACTATCTCTGGCTGCAAACCCCACTGGAGCTTTGCAGCTCTCGTCAGCTGTTTGTAGAAGTCGAGAGCTTTCACGCAGACTTTGTCTACGTGGGTGTTGAAGGTCAACTTCTCGTCGATAGTCAGGCCCAAGATCTTAAGTTCTTTCGACATTTCGATGCTGATCCCGCCCATGCTCAGTCGTGGGGTGTCGTACTTTAGTTTGCGTGTTACTGTCATAGCTTTGGTCTTGTGCGGTGCAAAATTAAGTTTATTACTGACACCCCACGCCTTAACATGTTCGAGTGCAGCATTAGCTCGGTCTTCGACGTCTTTGGCTGTTTCTCCATCAATTACTAAGACGACGTCATCGGCGAAGGCTTGGTTGTGATGGCCTAATTGTTCTAACTGCCGTAGCAATGGGTCGAGGAGCAGATTCCATAGAATGGGCCCACCTATGGAGCCTTGGACGCACCCCTTGCTCGTTTCTTTCTTGTACTCTTCGCCAGCGTACCTCACGTTCACTCGTCTGTGCTTTAAATAGTCATCGACTACTTTCCTTATATTTATCGGACACTTTTCCTCAGCCAGTCGTATTTTGATGGCAGGCCACCAGGCATTGTCGAAGGCTCCCTCTATGTCCAAAGAGACTAATGACACTATCTTTTTCTCGTTGAGTTTTTTGCGAACATGTTGGACGAGAGTATAGAGGGAGTCCTCAGTGCTTTTCTGGGGCGTGAATCCGTACTGGCGAGTACTCATCCTCGGTATTATGTGATGTTTTATTCGGTTGACTATCATCTTCTCGAATATTTTCCCTAGTACCGGCAAAAGCCCAATCGGCCGGTATGACTTGGGTTCGGTGTACGTGCTCTTTCCGGGTTTTCGCAAAATGACTACCGTCGCTTCTTTCCAGAGCCTCGGGAAGTAGTGATACTCTAAGCATTTATTAGTGATCTTGAGGAAGAGCTCGGGGTCTACTTTGATGGCTTGACTGCAGATATCTGCGGTCAGTCCATCTGCTCCGGGGGCTTTCTTCGGGTTGAAGGAGTTTACGGCCGTCAGGAGCTCGGTCCGCGTGAACGGTGGGTCACAAGGATCACCTTGAGTCCCCTCGTTCACTCTCTCCGCTCTGCTCCTAATCTGGGCATGCTCCGTGTTGTCGCTACTGGGCCGGTCTTCTGAGTAGAAGGTGTCTGCTAGTAGTTTAACAGAACCCGCAGCATCCAACACTTTGCCTCCTTCCTGAAGTAGGTTGTCCTCTTCTCTCTTCGTCATCCTACCCAGCACCCGATAAATCCCTTGCCACATTCCCTCTTTATCTTGCTTTTCACAGAATTTCTTCCAGCTCTCGACCTCGGCGCTACGTGCTCTCATTTCATACTCTTCTTTTTGTTTCAGGTACTCTTCAACGACTTTGGCTCTCCGGACCGGCGCGGCCCAGCGGATCCTGTTCTTCAAGGTGGAGACTTTCTTCTTCATCTCTTCGAGCTCGGCGGACCACCACGGGCAGGTAAGTTTGTGTTTGTTCTTAATTTGTGGTATACTATTTTCACTGGCTATTTTAATTGCATTTGTATATTTTTGTAACGTTTCTTCTATTTGTTCGATATTACTAATTTTTTCTATTTCTGATATTGTTAAGCTATGTTCAGTTTTAATTTGGTCCAGCTTCTCGCGAAACTGGTCCCATTTTGCCCTTCTGGTATTGAAGATTCTAGTGGTTCTAGTGATCTCCATTGGCGATGGTTTACCTATTTTAATGTCAAAAACTATCCCGTTGTGGTCCGAGCTCGTGAGACCCTCTTCTATTCTCCAATTCTCCACCTTGCTGAGCATGTCTTTGGAGCAAGCTGTTACATCAACATGGCTGCTATAACGCTTGGCTCCTCTTACAGTGTCGAAGGTTGGTATGTTGCCGTTGTTCAGTACCTGAAATTCCATTTCATCGAGAGTGTCCACCATCTCAGTACCCCTGTGGTCGAGTGTCGTACTTCCCCACCAGCTGCTCTTAGCGTTTGCGTCTCCTCCAATTATGACTTTTAGAGGCCCGAGATCTTTATGTATTTTAGCCAGCTGCTCCAAGTATGGCTGGATGGGTTGGTCGGGCTCGAAGTAGTAGGACACCAGTATGGTAGTTCCTGCGGCTGTCTTTATTCCCACCACGGTGATGTTGTCTGTGGTGTAGTGGGGATATTGGGTGACCTGGATGTTAGGGTCAAAGACCACTATAGCCGCTTTGACGTTTCCTCCTCCTGTTTGGGAACTTTGGTATGTCCTTGTACCTTGGTAAGTTCGCATACTTCGAGCGCTACCAACGTATGGCTCCTGGAGCAGTGCTATAGCGATGTTCCGCTTTTGGGCCTCTAAGAAGAGCTCGTTGGTGGCAAGTTTCTTCCGCTGTAGGTTTGCTTGAACTATTTTGTACATTTGGCTGCCCTTAGCAGTACGCCACCGCCGATCTGGCGAGGGCTTCCCACTTCCTGCGGATTGGGCACTCCGAGCTGAACGCGTTGTGGTCTACTTTTGCCAATTTGGCTTTGCTACAGTTGGTGCATGTGGGGGCCGACTCGGATATCCATTCGGCGCACTGCGATTTCAGATGTTCACCTCCGCAGTGGCTGCACAAATCGGCCGCCCCAGTGCAGAACCGCTTCCCATGTCCATACCCTAAGCAGCGCGAGCACTGTATCAGGGGGGACTGGTCAGCCACTCCGACCTTTTGGATGTCGACATGTGCCGCCCCTGCGTCGGTCAACCTCTTCCAAATGAACGGCGAGACTCTGAGCACGAAGTGCGCCGTTAGTGGGTTCCTCGCTCTGCGTCTGTACCTCACCTCCATGCGATCATCCTCTTTCTTCATATCTTTCAGCAGGTGTTTATTCTGAACCCTAATAGCCTTCATGACGTCCTCATCAGAGTTGCTCTGTAGGACGCCCTGAAGGACTATTAGGGGGTCCTTGTTCTTGATGGTCTCAACGTTGAGTTTAGCTCCGCTGTCCTTTATCCTGTTTGCTACCTTTGTGATCTCATCGCGGTCCTTGCATCCCACGATGACTTTTCGGTCCTTGGCCTTCCTTATCTTATCCACTGCTATGCCACCCTCTTTTGCATTAACCGCTTCTTTGATCTTTTTCAGGACCTCCTCTCCGGTGTCAGTCTCGTCCGCAGAGGTGATCACCACCGAGTGCATCGCCGTCGGCGGGGCCGGGATTCTCGGTCCGCCGCCGGCCACAACACCCGCGTACGTCGTCATCTCCATGGACCTCTGGTGAGTTTCTATGGTCTCTTGCAGCTTAGCCATCTTATCTATGTTTTCCCTAATTAGCCTATTGTTTTCTTCTAGGTTTTTCGCGAGCTCATCCTGGCCGGCTACCGGCTGAGGAGATGGAGTCGGGGTCGGTGCCGGAGCCACGACTACTTCCTCCCTCTCCTCAACCCGCTTCTTGCTCTGTCCCTTGTTTTTCAGCTCCTCCTCAGCCTCCTTCACGAGCCGGTAAAGGTTATCGAGAGCCGTCGTCACCCCCTCCTTGATGTCCGTCCTGAGATTCCTAGAGTTTCCGAGGTGTGTCTTGGCCGTGACCAAGATTGTCTTCGCCTCGGAAACTCTATTTTTCCCCGAACTCGGCTTCCTCTTCGTCGGGCTGTTCACCACCGCTTTAGTTGGCGGTGGTGTCTTCTGGCTCTTCTCCTTTACTTCCTCTGGCCTTGATGTCGTGGCCACGGGCTTAGGAAGGGACGGCCATTCATTTGCCGCAGGGCTCTGCTGGGGTCCGGGCGACACCCTTCCGGGCTCCTCCTCGTCGTACGTGAGCCTCATCGGTTGCGTGTTCGGCTTCTCGGCTGTACCGCCGGAGCTTCCAGCATCGTCCTTCCTCGGTTTAGTAGGCGTGCGAGTCGCTACAAACATCCTTAGATTTCAATTAAAATTACGTTAAATTTGTTTTAAAATGACTCTAACTCTGTAAATAAGTCTGACTGGGATGACCCAAGGCCGGCTTACTGGTCCCTGGGGTATCGGAAATTAAATAAAAAATAAAAAGTTTTTGTCAAAAATTTGTCCCTACCTATACAGTATTCACAATGGGCGGGTGGGAGGGTAATTCGATTTTAGTTTTTGGCTATTTTCTCGGAAACCGCTGGGGGGATCGAGACGATCTTGATGTCGTTGGATGCGTCTCCACCAGCTCCACAATCTCTCCCTAGGTTCCGAGAAGATCGGACAGACGTAAAAGTGTTATTTTTCAAGAAAACTAGAAATTTTTATGGAAATTTTGAATTTAAAAATATTTGTGGGACTTTATGACTTTAAAACTAATATGAATCGAAGGGGGGAACTAAACTAGGTACGCTACAAAAGAAATGGTGAAGATATGACTCTAAGAAAATGTTTTATTTACAAAAACGTCAATGGGTTAGGTTAGGTTAGGTTAGGTTAGGTTAGGTTAGGTTAGGTTAGGTTAGGTTAGGTTAGGTTAGGTTGTTAGGTTAGGTTAGGTTAGGTTAGGTTAGAAGTTAGGTTAGGTTAGGTTAGGTTAGGTTAGGTTAGGTTAGGTTAGGTTAGGTTAGGTTAGGTTAGGTTAGGTTAGGTTAGGTTAGGTTAGGTTAGGTTAGGTTAGTGTTAGGTTAGGTTAGGTTAGGTTGGGAGTTAGGTTGGGTTGGGTTAGGTTAGTGTTAGGTTAGGTTAGGTTGGGTTAGGTTAGGTTAGGTTAGGTTAGGTTAGGTTAGTTAGGTTAGGTTAGGTTAGGTTAGGTTAGGTTAGGTTAAGTTAGGTTAGGTTAGGTTAGGTTAGGTTAGGTTAGGTTAGGTTAGGTTAGGTTAGGTTAGGTTAGGTTAGGTTAGGTTAGGTTAGGTTAGGTTAGGTTAGGTTAGGTTAGGTTAGGTTAGGTTAGGTTAGGTTAGGTTAGGTTAGGTTAGGTTAGGTTAGGTTAGGTTAGGTTAGGTTAGGTTAGGTTAGGTTAGGTTAGGTTAGGTTAGGTTAGGTTAGGTTAGGTTAGGTTAGGTTAGGTTAGGTTAGGTTAGGTTAGGTTAGGTTAGGTTAGGTTAGGTTAGGTTAGGTTAGGTTAGGTTAGGTTAGGTTAGGTTAGGTTAGGTTGGGGGTTTGGATAGTAACCTTCCCGCGGTGCCCCTGTTAGTAGTGGTGTAGGTCCAACGAACCGTAACGGAGTTCCGGACCTACCCACGAACCAATAACTATCCCGTAGGCGGTCGAAATCTCTTAAGTCGTTTTCTAATTGTGTGAGTATGTTGGACTCGGATGACGAGACCGATGCCTCGGTCGGCTCCCGGAAACGGGCCAACCCGGTGCTCCCCTTTGGGAGCCCAATGGGCTCGGAGACCGAGACGGAGGCTGGGGTTTCGGCCCGTGCCCGGAAGGCCGGCCGTGGCAAAGGTAGTAGCACGGGTATCACCCATGCCCGTGCTCAGTTGCGTAGTTTGGTGGGAGAGGCCAAGGAGCAGGCCTTCGAAAGGGCCCTCCAGGCGAGGGTTGCCCATAATGAGGCCGCCCAGAAGGCTTCAGAGAAGCAACCGGCTGAGGCTCCTCGGGACATCTCGCGATGTTCACCGCAGGAGCTGAAGCTGATGGCGGACCGGTGTTGCACCGATGTGCGTGAGGTTGCACGCAAGTCGGGCCACCTCCAGGGCGTCATGATTAAGCGGCTGAAGTCGGCGGCGGATTCCCTCCAGGAGATCGTGGATTCTCTGGCGAGGAGATCCGTCTCCGACGAGATACGACGGATGGCCGCCGAGAACCGGAGGCTCCGTGAGGAGTTCGAGGTCCTGCAAGAGGAGCTGGAGGCGTACCGCCAACGGCTGTACGAGGCGAGGAAGAGTGCGGTGGAAGTGGCCCCGGTGGTGGGCCTCGAGGAGATGAGGGCGTCTCTCCTTACGTCGATCGGGGAGATGATCGACGCAAAATTCGCCGGCATGGAGGACCGCCTCTTACCGGCGAGGAATGTTCGTCCTCCCCTGTCGACGGATGTGAGACGCCCTCCTGAGCCGTCAGACTTGCCCCCTTCGCCCGCGTTGGCTGACAGGCCCGCTTTGCCAGCCCGGAGGACGAAGGCAAAAAAAAGAGCAGCTGTGCCTGCCCCACAGCCTGTCGTGCAGGACGTTGCGACGGTAACCACCTCTTTGCACCCCGTACCCCCTGCAGAACCAGAGGCAGGGCCTTCGAGGAGAGTTCGTGGGCGACCGTCGTCCGTCGTAAGGGCAAGAAGAAGAAATCTTCCCCCGGCGGAGCCTCCAGTCATGCGGCAAAGACTGCGCCACCCAAGGCTGTTCCTAAGCCGAAACTCCCCGCCGAGCGCAAAACCATAGCAATTGCTATGAATTTGTTGCCGGCGGCGGAGCAACGTGGAGTCACCTTCGCGGAGGCCCTTACAAGGCTGAAGAGGGAAGTGGTGCTGTCCGAGCTAGGAATTAGTTCGGGCATAACCATTCGGCGGTCTGCGACCGATGGCCGCATGCTTGAGCTGCCTGTGGGGACTCCCCTGGAAGCAGCGGTGGCCCTGGTAGGCAGGATGAGTCGGGTCCTGACGGACATGGTTACGGTGTCACTGCCCACGGCTAAGGGCACCCTGCGGTTGACCGGACTTGATGATTCGGTGACCGCAGAGGGAGTGGCCGAGGCAGTGGCCCGTACCTGTGGATGTTCGGCTGAGCTGGTGAAGGTCAGCGAGGTCACCGAGGGCACCGGGCGGATGGGCGCGGTTGTGGTGAGGTGTCCCCTTGCCGCAGCCAAACAACTGGTCGAGGCTGGTCGGCTTTTAATCGGCTGGTCCTCGGCCAAGGTCCACGTTGTGGACAAGCGCCCACTGCGCTGTTTTAGGTGCATGGGCATCGGCCATACAAGGCCTACCTGCCCATCTAAGGTGGAGAGGGGTCGCCTGTGCTACCGCTGTGGTGGTGAAGGCCACCAAGCGAGAATCTGCAACAGGCCGTTGCGTTGCGCGGTCTGCGCGGATGCGGGCGCCCTCCGAACACATAATGGGTGGGATTAACTGTGCCCCTCCCGAAACTAGAGGTGTGACCGCTCCGAGATCCGGAGCCGTCCCTAGTAGTCAGGCCCAAGAGGGGAGTGTGATGGAGCATTAGCCCCTCACACGACCCCTCTCGGCTTCCCTAATACGGTGGCCCGCATCGGCAGGCTTTTCCGCCGGGGCGTCA